>JAJOZX010000369.1:1195000-1542127 GCA_023014485.1 Bathynomus jamesi | reverse complement strand
ATAGATATATATATATATATATATATATATATATATATATATATATATATATATATATACCGTATATATATACTACATACGAAATAGGAGGAAAATCACCACCGAAAATATTTGTTGCACAGAAAAGGTTACATGCAGATTATGAACTGTCCAGTCAGAAAAGCGAGTTACAGACATTGTACATACGTATACATCGTACATCGTGTATATATACTGTAGTACCAGATTTTAGATGTAAAAATGTTTTTCTTCCTCCGATTGGTCCCCCTTTAGAAGACATGAAACAGTCCCTGATAGGACAATTCAATCTGTAACCCACTTTGCGAGTAACACACAGTGGCGGTTCCTCATATGGGCAGCCGCACAGGGCGGCATTTGTGGAGGGGCGGCATGAGCGCCTGCAAAAAAAATAAAAATAAGAATAAGAATAAGAATAAATAAATAAAAATAAAAAATAAAATAAATAATAAAAGATCAATAAATATATTTTTATTAATAAAAAACCATCTATTGCATTTTCCATAAACCTTCCCATAAAAGACCTAAACAATGCAAAATGCTTCCAGATTAATATTATTGGGAATAAAGGCCCATACTTTAACATATGTAATGTTATTTTTCTGGGTTTGGTTAAATAGTGAAATGTATATTATTTATTACAGAACGAATCTTCACACTAAGCCACTAAGGTCTGTCAAATAACCGCAAATGGATAAGAAGAGGTCAAAGCTATCAGGTGCTCAGTTTAGAAAAAAGAGGAAAGAAGAAGAGGAGAAACGAGCAAAAGATAAAGGTATAGAGCTATGTCATCTACTCTTCACTGCTATATTGCACTGCTATTTTGTGATATAGCTTTCTGAGTCATTTGAAGTGTACTATTATGTATATAATTAGCCATTAACCAAGGAGGTTGTATTATTCATTTGTTTCCTATTCTAAAAGTTTAATAAATTGTGCTTAATAACATGTTAAATTAATTGTACTAGCCTATTCATGCATTGGTCTGTTATGTTCTATTTTACTATTTGCAGGGGCACTTTTGAAATATTTTGGAACACCCTCTGCCACTAGCCAGGATGAGAAGCCGTCTACTTCTGCCATTATTGAGGCTGAGGAGCCATCTACCTCCTCAGCCTCACATATGTCTCCACAAATGCAGTCTGATCCTGAGGATGAAGACCCATTTGCTTCTACTTCTCCCCGGCAGGACTCTTCAGGTGAGTTTGTGTGCACATATGTCTGTGAGTGTGTGTGTGTGTGTGTGTGTGTGTGTGTGTGATGTGTGTGCATCCCTGCAAAGCATTTCGCAAACAGTTATAAATTATAATGTTGTTATCACTGGGTCTGGGTTACTGGGTATGTGTGGTGTTTCACCACCATAATTCCATAACACCACCACCAGTGCTGTGAATAATGTGTTATCTAACTTAGGTGTGTATACTAATGAGTAATGCTCTTGTTCTTTCTATTAGAAAGCCTGGAGCAGAATCGCCTCCTGAGGATGAGTCTCTGTCCACCGACCCTGCTAACTGGCCTTCAGTTCTGACTGAGAGAATTCGGACACAACTGGTTTCCAGGGGACCAAGTCAAGTACCATCTGACTTTGTATTCCCTAGAAACGACAGTGACGGAAGAAGTTTCCACCATCAATACTTCAGGAAGTCATTGGTTAGTGGGGAAAATATAACCAGAAGTTGGTTGGTCTATTCCTTAAAAAACAACAGCCTTTTCTGTTTCTGTTGTACATTATTTTCCAAGAGGAAAATAAATTTAACAAGTTTGGGACTCTCGGACTGGAAGCATGCAAGCTCATTGCTCACAACATCATGACAACAGTTCAGAACACCTAAATTCTATGAAAATCTGGAAAGAACTGGCAGTGAGGATGAGAAAAGGGGAGACCATGACAAGCAGGAGATGGCACTTCTGGAGGCTGAGAAGTTGAGATGGAGAGCGGCGCTGACACGTCTCACTGCTATTGTGCATTCTCTGGCAGTTAGGAATTTGGCACTAAGGGGACATACAGAAAAATTGTTCTCACCATCAAATGGCAATTTTCTGAAAGAAGTTGAACTGATGGCACAATTGATCCTATAATGCAAGAGCACATTAACCGTGTCCAAAAAGGGACCCCAGTCACACCAGCTACCTCGACCACCACATACAAAACGAACTCATTGATTTGTCGAGCGCAAGACCATTTCAGCAATGGTGAGCGACATCAAACAATCAAAGTTTTTTTCAATAATTCTAGATTGCACTCCAGATATCAGCCACACTGAACAGTTGTCAGTTGTGATTCGGGTTGTGTCACTGGAGGGGAAGCCCCATATAAAGGAACATTTCATGGGGTTTTGGAGGCAGAGGAGTCCACTGGTCAACATTTGGCATCTCTGATTCTGAAGAGACTGGAGGAGCTAAAAGTTCCTTTCATGGACTGTAGAGGACAATCATACGACAACGGGGCCAACATGAGGGGAAAAAACAAGGGTGTTCAATCCAGGCTCCTAGAAATTAATCCCAGAGCTCTGTTTGTTCCATGTGGGGCTCATTCTCTGAATTTGCTTGTGGCCGATGCTGCTAAGGGATCTATTGATGCCACAAGTTACTTTGGCATCTTGCAGAAGCTTTACAACTTGTTTTCAGCCTCCACACAACGATGGGCCATTTTGAAAAAACATGTGAACATCACATTGAAGATGTGGTCTGATACAAGGTGGGAAAGCAAGATCAAGAGTGTGGAGCCCCTGAGATATCAGGCAGCTGCAGTGAGAGATGCACTGATCGAGGTGAGGGACCACACCAAAGACTCTGTAATAAAGGTCGAGGCTCAATCTCTGTCAGAGGAGGTTGGGTCATACCGCTTCGCCATTTGTTCAGTGGTGTGGCATGACCTGTTGTGCCAAATTCAGCATGTGAGCAAGCAGATGCAGTCTCCTAGCATGCACGTTGATGTTGCAGTAAATCTCCTAAAAAAACAGAGAGAGGTCTCCGCAATTACAGGGCAACAGGTTTTGTGGCTGCACAAATGGCAGCCACAGATATCTGTGAACAAATGAATGTGGAGGCTGTGTTAAAACAAAAACGGCTGAGGTCCACAAAGCGGCACTTCTCCTATGAAGCATCTGATGAGCCCTTGATTGATGCTTTGAAGAAGCTGGAGGTGACATTTTTCAATGCAGTGGTTGATGCTGCAACATCAGCCATTCAGGAAAGATTTTCCACGTTGGAAATTGTGGGAGAGAAGTTTGGAGTGCTGACACATTTCCAAAATCTCACATTTGAGGAGCTGACAGAACAATGTGTGAACCTTAGTACTACACTACACTTTAAGGGACAATTGACTTGGATGGCAGAGAGCTTGCACAGGAGCTGAAGAACTTGCCTGACTTGCCATCAAAGACCATATCCTTGCTTGAACTGCTGACATTTATCCATGAAAGGGAGCTCTCTGAAATATATCCAAATTTGTGGACTGCTCTCAGAATTGGTCTTACTTTCCAGTCACTGTTGCTGAAGCAGAGAGGAGCTTTTCAAAGCTGAAGCTCATCAAATCCTACCTGAGGTCAACTATGTCACAGGAACGCCTTACCGGTCTGGCCATCATCAGTATAAATCATACAATTGCTGAGCAGATTTCATATGATGATTTAATTCATGACTTTGCATCAAGGAAGGTAAGAAGAGTCAGGCTTTAGATGGCAGTTGTGCTGTGGTGCAATTTATTTTGTTTCTTGTTCAAAGTGTAGCATAATAATTACCCTCTCTTAAGTGTCTTATTCTATTTGTGATAGAGCATTTGTACAATTTAGAAATTTGATTCTCTAGTTTATTTATGGCAGTTGTGCAATTTAATTTGTTTTTTCCTGTTCATAGTATCATAATTACATTCTCTTAAGTGAGTTATTCTATTTACGTGATGAAGGATTTGTAAAATTCATAAATTTGAGTCTTTGTTTTGGTTCTGAAGTTCCAACAATTAGTCCAATAAAAAGTTATTTTGTGAAAGAGTTATGTCTGTCCTTTATTTTGGGGGGATTCGAATGTGTGTTTTGGCGAACGGGGGGGGGGGGGGGGGGGCGCTGAAGGTGAGGTTCGCCCAGGGCGTCATGTAAGCTACGACCGCCACTGGTAACACAGATTATTTTCCCACTACTGTATACCATAAGTACATATACAACACTTGTCCAATTAGGTACAGTATGGTTTTTTTTACAAATTAGAGGAAAAAAATTTTTGCACCTGAAATCTGGTACCACATTTGAATGTTAGATTGTTAGTGGAAATTATTTCAAAAAGGACCATTAAGTTATTTGTAAAAGTTTATCTTTCTTCAAAGATGGACCAGTCCTATAAAAAAAAATAATTCAAAATATATAAACTATCAAAAACTTAAAAACATTACAAAAATTATAATAGCCTTCATACAAATCAGTTTTCTTTTCTCTCCCCCAAATGTCACAAAAACAAGTTGTCAGTGGAGGTTGTGTGCTGCATCCAAACCCTAAAATTGTGGTTTACGTTGCTTCTTGATTTAATTGAAGCGACTCATAATAAAAAATAGTTTGCATGATGAAAATTTGGCTGAAAGAAAAAATATTCATAGCTTTTATTTTTCTGCATTACAACTATAATTATTAAGGAAACAAATCGCGTTGTATATATATATATATATATATATATATATATATATATATATATATTACAGTAAGATTGTGAAACTAATGATTTAATGAAATCCATGAAATTTTCAGCAATTTCACGTAATTATGGTTTTACTCAGGACTTCATAATGTTATTGAAATACCTAACCTAACCTGTGATGTGTTTACATATTTATACCTCAGTAATTTTATGAAATCACTAGTTTTACAATCTTACTGTATATTATGGCCTGTATGATACTCTATGTGAAAAGATGTTAAACTTCCATCCTTCCACTTAAGCTATAAACGCATCGACACACACACACATATATATATATATAGTATATATAGCGTTTATAGCTTAAGTGGAAGGATAAAAGTTCATCTTTTCACATAGAGTACAGTATCATACAGACTGTAATAAATAAATAAAGTGATTTTTTATATATATATATATATATATAGGATGAATTTCACAATTAAACACATGAAATGAATGAATGCTGCAAACCCACAAGGAAAAAGAAAAATGATTCCAAGGCCTTTCAGGTATTCAGAGCTACACCTCATCAGGGATGATGATGAGGTGTAGCTCTGAATAAACGAAAGGCCTTGGAATCATTTTTCTTTTTCCTTGTGGGTTTGCAGCATTATATATATATATATATATATGGTTAAGTATTACTTTCATGGCACCATGAAAATCAACTTTTTAGTTATAAACGTCATGTATTTATATAGATATAGAATAAGTAAAAACCCTGCTATCTAATTTTTTTTTTTAAATTTCTCCAAATTTTTTTAATTAATATTTCTAATAAGAACTACTTTGTGCCATTCCGCAACATGATTGCCTATAAAATGTGGCAATGAGGTGGAAATGCATCAGTTTCCAGTGTAACATTGTTGATGATGGATGTGTGCACGGGATGTTCCATCAGTGATCTTAAACTAGTTACAGAGGAGTGTGTTAAATTTAGCCAGATTATTCTTGTGTGAACATGTAATAATGCAGTGCTGTGATCGATCTACTTGTCAGTTGCCCCTGGTCAATTGAATGGCCAGTTAGGTCAACTGTACACCCTTGACAATTGGTTAGGTTGAGTAAAGATATTTTTGTTAGTTAATGAAAATATCACAACTTAATCTAATGAATCATGAAGGGCGTACAGTTGACCTAACCAGCCATTCAATTAACCTTAGTTATTTAATTGGTGGTTGTTTTTCTGCTACTTTTATAGATGGAGCCATGAATGTAATACTTTACCAATATATATAATATATATATATATATATATATATATATATATATAAGCAAACAACCACAGGGAAAAGGAAACACGAAATCTGAGTGCTTTCATTATATATTCACATCTTCAGGGACAAGAAAGAAATAGAAAAAGAAATTTCTTTCTTGTCCCTGAAGATGTGAATATATCACGAAAGCACTCAGATTTCGTGTTTCTTTTTCCTTTTCCCTGTGGTTGTTTGCTTATTAATAAGATCATGTGTTATTCTGTGATTTTACTACATATATATATATATATATATATATATATATATATATATATATATATAAGGGGCCCCACATCTTGTGGTACCTAAGCGCTAAAATTAAAATTCACCAGAAATCACCTCCAAAGTTCAGCAATATTCTCGCAATATTATCTGTTATTAATTGAGCTAGAACGTTCATTTTTGGCTAAATTAGAGTTCTAAAAGTATGCTAATGAAGATGTTGACAAGTTTTTGGAATAGATTTTCATATTTTATATATATTTTTTTTATTTTCTGATTTTCTTATTATGCTGAACTTTGGGTAAACTTTTGGCTGGCAATAGAGGTGAAAAAAGTAGTTCACTTCATAAAGTTTTCAACCACACTTCTAGTGTCATAAGGTCATTATAAGCCAAACCACGCGATAGAGGAAGGGTGAAAATAGTGATATCCATCAAAAACACATTTTTGCCCGTGGTGGTGCTTAGGTACCATAAGACGCACAACCCCTCAATTTATATGTATCTATCACAAACATGGGGGTCATTATAAGCCAAACCACGCGATAGAGGAAGGGTGAAAATAGTGATATCCATCAAAAACACATTTTTGCCCGTGGTGGCGCTTAGGTACCATAAGACGCACAACCCCTCAATTTATATGTATCTATCACAAACATGGGGTGTAATCTTCTAACTTTAATGTACGTGTTGAGCACCACTTGTGATTATCTTTTAATACTTGTTTTCACTGCACAAAAGGCCACATTGTTCTTGCGTAATAGGTTGAGATATAGATATTTATTTCTAAACTAAATGAGGCGCATTGAAATTGCAATGAACTGACACAGGCTTAAGTCTATTTACCACTCAAAAATATGTTCTTATTTTCAAAATACAACTATATATATATATATATGCCTATCAAAATGGCTATTCAAGTAATTAATACCAGATTTAACTCAAAATTCACTCAAATTAATCCACATTTCTTCATTAGCACTCAATATTAATGCTAAGTATGAAATAGCATGAAATTTGTAAAAACAGAAGTCAAAATATCCTTGTCAAAACTGAGCCTAACAAATTTAAAAATGGGTTGAATTTAACTGATCATTCATAAAAATTCAACTTGGCTCAGTACAAAATTTAGCTCAAACTCCAGTCTATCACAAAATATGCTATATAATTCAACACACTTCAAACAATTTATTCCTCCAAATCTTCGTGCTCTAACTTTATTCTGTTTCTGTGTTATTCTTAGCACAGATGTAAGAATACAAATATTTTGTGATTCTGTATTGTTATTTTTGACAAACCTATTTAGAAATAGACCCTTTTCATAAAAATTGTGCTGACACACGCCCATGTATTATGGGTCTAAATAGCAAAACAAAAAATTCTTTAAAAATCTGAATTATCACCTGAAATGGCCAGTTTAATCTCTCTCAATTCATTTTCAGTTACTGTGCTAGTTTAATATAACCACACATTTCTCACTCCACAGTAATAAACAAATGTAAGGATTCATATATAAAGATACAGGTATCCCTCATAAGTTAATGAGGATGCATTCAAAAACACCTCAGAAACTTCCAAAATTGCTAAATTACAAACTTAACTTCTTATGGGAAAAATTGAGTTATGTTCAGCATTAACCAAAACATTTTTTTCAATATTTTTTCTTACAGATTTACTTTCCTTTATGCAATTATTAATTTATTACAAAAACGTAACAATACTATGTACAAACCAGGAAATTAAATTCACTCACTAAAACATGACATCATCTAGCTGTGTGGAGAAAGCATTTGTCTAGGCTTGCACACTCAGAGCTTTCACCATGTTCTAGGCCCACCATCTATTGGCACACAAGAAATTTGAATGAGTGCTTACTAACTTACAAAGCACTAGCTACCAGGGAATACCTGTAATTATTATACAAGACACCCGATATTTGTTTAAAAGAAACTTATGTCAGCTCTCTTCATATACACACCATACTATAAACTAAACCTCACAGGAATTATAAAGCAGTATGAATAGCTTTCACTTATTTTTCATCATCTTTTATTTAACCAAGGAGTTTCTTTAGACTGAATCTCCTTAAACATCTTTCGAGAACGTTTATTTGGCACAAGCCCTTCTGAGAGGCCAGGTTTACGTTTCTTAAATTCATCAGACTCACTTTGGATAAGTACATCCTCATGGGGAGCATATGAATTACTTAATGCAGAGTTCTGAGTGTTATGTTGCATAGTACCAGTTCCTATTAAGTCTGAATCATGTGCATATTTACATTTATGACCAAATTTACACCGGCCTTTTCGATAATTCCAACAAATTTTTTTACCATTTATCTCAAGAACATCCTTAGGATTTGTGGTTAGTTTGACATGTTTTTCAAGGACAGATTTCTTGGCTTCCTGATCCTTTTTAAAAGGATTGTAAAATACTGACAATGATGGTTCAACACAAGACTTTGTGAAAGCATCATTTCTTAGAGGATTGGCTAGAACCTTTTTGTGTTCTTTCTTCTTTATATGTTTTGTAGGGGATTCCTCTTCATCAGGAATGCTTTCAAAATAATTTATTGAATTTGTCTGTACAGCATCTTCCTTTCTGAAAAATAATAATAATTCTCAATATAGTACAGAAAAAATACTTCTTGAGTGAGTTGAGTCTACCCAAAATATGAGCTGGCCATAACTAAATTTACGAGTGGTTAAACAAGATTCATTTTTCCAACCAAACCAATTCTGTTAAGAGAGGTCTAATTTAGGAAACTGAAACAAATGGAAAGAAATTAGTGGAAAATAAGGTTATTGAAGCATGTTATACAATACCAGTGTTTACTACCTTTACCTCATACTGGTCATTTATATATATACTTAACTGATAAAAATTATGAATGGGTTCGCTAATATAAATAGAGAGAGTTTTTTCAAAATAGCACAATATAGTAGAACTAGAAATAATGGGTCTAAGCTGACTAGTAGAAGGTTTGAGACAGCAGTTGCCAAAAACTAGACCAGCCATGAGTGGATCCTAGGGTCTTTGTTGGTCTGAAACATTATAACAAAGAGATGGTTATGTAAATATATTTCATATATTAATTTTTTATAGAGTAGATAGATGCTGTATAACCACAAAGAACTAATAGGAATTAGGAAATAATGAAAAATACCAATGCTTAGGCATATGGTTGCAGTAATTCAATTAATCTTTCATTTACAAACTTTTTCCATATGTGTAGGAAGCAGAGGCATTTTTATAGGGTAGGCAGGGTAGGCTTTGCCTGAAAATTAATTTTGTCAAACTTTAGAAGCATAAATATATCAATATAAATTAGCACAATTAGACAAAATCTGTCAATTGCGCCCTCTTAATCCAATATCATATGATTTCTTTTTTTCATATTAGCTATTACAATCTAAAATGCCCTGCCTACCTTGAATGCATAATATAAATTCAACTAGTGTGGTGGATTTGATATATGCCATTTTTAATATGGAGTAAATATACATATAGTCAGTGCGTGGACTTTCCTATTAAATGATACATTTTGCACGCTTACACTCATTATCAAGCCATCCTGTATGAAGAAATATGAGAAACTACAATTTGGGGGTGGGTTAAAGGAAGAAGATTGATAGGCAAATGGTGTATGATGTCACAAGAGGATGGGGCATGTGTTTGTGCGAATATACAAATATATGTATATATATCCTATATAATATTCTGCCTACCCATTGCACCAGTCCAAGAACCGCCTCTGGTAGGAAGTTTCATCAACTGATGTTGAACATTTCAAAAGTTATGGTGCAAACAAAAAAGTGTGATGAATAGATGGATGAACAGATGAGTGCACACCAGTATGGCCCCTCCAGATTTATTTAGTAAGTTCAGTAATAACACGTTTCCCCAAAACTATAAACTTTCTAAAACTAGCTACGGTATGTATTGGGAAAGTCAGGGCCATTTCACCACCAGGGTAAATTTCCCTAATCACCTTAACTCTATAACACCAGAATTTTTTGTAGGGTTAATTTATAAATGCGTGTATTTGAAAAGTTAACTAGAGGCAACATGTTATGATAAAGGGTTAGAACATCTTTAAAAAATAAAGGTTAATTTATACATTTTTGTTCCTTTATTTATCTACAGCTATTTATATTTTTTCCATTTTCTCAATTTACACTGTACCATTGAAATTTTTATTTTTAACCACTGATGATACGTACCATACTTTCATAAAATTTTTAAAAAAAAAGGCTACTTTCCTGTTATCCCAGACCCCTGACTTTTTGCCAGTTGCCAGACTTCAATTATGAGAGACAATATTTCCGTTAAAACTAAAAAATATCACGACTTAACCTAATCAATTATCAAGGTCATACAGTTTACCAAACCAGGCATTCAATTAACCTAATTACCGTAGTTGCTAAGGTTAGGTTAAGTCATGATATTTTCGTTAGTTTTAACAAAAATATTCAGTAATTATTGAATGTTTCACCAACACTGAAATTAATATCCAAAATACATTTTTCTAATGTATTTTGGTGTATTCTGTTCAAATACGACCTTCATATCTTGCGCAAATGAACCAAAACAAAGTTATGAAACTGTTGGTGAAACATTCAATAATAACCAAAGTCTGGGGTTCAGGATAACAGATAAGTACCAAGAGAAGTAAGCTTATAATAGTAAAAAATATATATAATAATATTATAATGTTTCAGACCACCGAAGACCCTAGGACCCACTCATGGCTGATCTACCTAACTGAAATATACTGCTATGTCACCTACCATACAAGGTGTAATTATATTCATATGCCTACAAAGTTTGAGTTTTTATTCAGAAAAGCTTTAATTTGCTAAAGCCTTAAGTAATTTAACCTTGTAAATAAACAACAATAAAGAATAATAGAACCCTTCAAAAAAGTGAATTTGGTCTTATGTGCTGAAATACTTGATTGCCATACTGATGATTATATTTTTAAAAAAATTGAGACAATGCTCACACACTGGCAAATTCCTGAGGCCAAGGTTCATGGTGATGCATCCTACATCCTGGAAACACACTGCAAAGTATAGCTAAAGACTCTTAAAATGGTAATATAATTTTCACATCTACAGTCAGATGTGTAGATGTAGGTTAATATGTTTTAAATGACATGGGCTGGACCTGTAAATCAAAATAACTTTTTATGAGGTAGTTTTAGTCGTTTTATTCAAATTTGTCACTTATTTTTTGTGCAAATGCATATTAATGGTAAAAATTATGATACTAATAATATATATATATACAGGGTGTCCCGTAAGTCTGGACCCATAGGGCAAAATTAATAAAATTACAAAATAGTCCGTTTCGCTGGACATGCGTCGAAGTGACTTCTTGGGACTGACAGCGAAGCAAGCCAACACATTGGTACTGGTTTCGTCTTCCGTAACAGTCCTTGAAGGTCCTCTGCGAGGCTTGTCAGCTACGGATCCATTTTCCTTAAATTTGGCTATCAACTTGCCAACACATCTGTGTGTGATTGGTGCACGGTCTGGAGGCATATTGTTGAATTCTTCGGCCACTTCCCGGTGACTGCGGGTCCCGACCAGCAAAATAACGAACTCTCTCTCCTCTAGTCAGTGACATGGTTTACCTGCAACATAATAAAAAAATATATTATAAATCCCTATGGGTCCAGACTTACGGGACACCCTGTATATATATATATATAAATACACTCATTTATGGTCTGACGAGTATAATTTTGGGCTATTTTTTTCGCTACTCAGCAACTTAATTAGTTTGTTGGTTTCTGTTCTGGCTATTTTTTTTTTCTAATTGGATTGTTTGGTGGTGTTTGTGATAGAATTATGACATGCCTTGTGTGGTTTCAACTTTGAGAACTTGATTCGTCATGTGCCCTTGATGAAGACAAAGCATTGGATGTTTTTATCAATTACGGCATTATTCTCTCGGGCTTAACTTGCCCAAAGTGTGACAGCGAGTGTCTAATACAAAAAGATCAGAAGATATTTAGGTGAAATAACCAATATTAACCGGTTAGGTCAACTGAATTGCCCTTGATGAGTGGTTAAGTTAAGTCATATTTTCATTAGTTTAAGCAAAAATAATGAGAGCAAACTTTTTTGGTTAATTTTGAGGTGTTTTGCACATTTCCTGTGGTAATGCGTCACTTACAAGATCTCGTAACATGAGCATATTAGATTATGCTTTATTGTATAAAATATAGTCAAAAATACATTTTTCAAGTGTATTTTGGTGTGCTTTGTTCAAATATGACCTTAATTTCTTGTGCAAATGAACAGAAATACAGATGTCATTGCATGGCCCAAACACGTATTTCTGTTCATTTGCACAAGAAATGAAGGTTGTACTTGAACAGAGCACACCAAAATACACTAGAAAAATATATTTTTTATTTCAACTTCAGGCCATGTCATTTGCGACATAATTACCATAGATGTAAATGTGGATATCTGCAACATCCCTAAATTTACCCTCAGTCACTGAAAGTAGCAGTTAACCAATATATCCAGGCAGGCATAAGAACATAAGAAATTTTTATAGTGGGCACACTAGGGGCCACTTCGGCCCATCGAGGTGGCTCCACTATAAAAAAACTGCCTGTACATTGGCAATAACCAATTTTTACAAAACTAATTAAGTATCAATTTAAAACTAATTAATTATCAATTTAAAACTAAAGATAGAATCTCTGGATCCAGAGGATCAAAGTCATAATAGGCTACTATCCACAAATATGTTACACTCTATATCTATAGGGTGTCCCAAAAAAACTATATACTCTTTATAGTATCATATATTTTATAATTTAAAAATATATATATATATATTATAACAATTGCCAATGAAAGGTAAATTAGTAATCTAAGTGATCAAAATGTTATAGCGAGTTGTTTGCATATAAAATTTAATTAACTACGCCAAGTGCTCAAAATGTCCTCCGGCGGCATGAATGCACTTTCAATACAACAAAATTGTGTGGTCTGATGAAGCTACCTTCAAGCTGAATGGCACAGTAAATCGACACAACTGCAGGTACTGGTCACTTGATAATCCACACATTTGTGTGGACAAACATGTTAATTTACCAGGATTAACAGCATGGTGTGGTTTATCATCCAGGGGTTTGGTTGGAAACATTTTTCTTTAATGGGACAGTTACCGGTGCCACATATCTCAACATGCTGCGGACAGAAATTATACCTGCAGTTCAGAAGTTGTTTGGAAATGACAACTTTTACTTTCAACAAGATGGAGCCCGCCCCTCATTATCATTGTGATGTCAGAAGGTACCTCGATGAAACGTTGCCTAACCGTTGGATATGACGAAGAGGAAGCATTGAGTATCCTCCACGTTCACCGGACTTGACTCCACTTAATTTTTTACTTGTGGGGCTACCTGAAGGATGCAGTTTATGGTACAAGACCTGCAACACTCAAACACCTTAAGGATGCAATTAGGGAAAAGTGCGGGACCATCAGAGCATCCACATTAGTCCATGTCTGCGAATCAGTTAGTCGACGCATTCAAAAGTGCATTCATGCCGCCGGAGAACATTTTGAGTACTTGGCATAATTAATTAAATTTTATATGCAAACAACTTGCTACAACATTTTGATCACTTAGATTACTAATGGTAAATATGGATATTACGGCCTCCACCCAATTTTGATGCCAAAATACATTAGTAGTGTATGATGTGCTTTGTTCAAATCTGGCCTTCATTTTATGTGGAAATGAACTAATCAAAAGTTATGAAACTTCAAAGTTTTAACATATTTTGGTTCATTTCCCCATAAAATGAAGGCCAGATTTTAACATTGCACATCAAATACTACTAGAAAAATGCATTCCAGTGTCCAAATTGCTAGAGAACCTACCTAACCTAACCTACGCAAGTTAAGAGATGGAGATATCCGAGCCTCACCTAACCATGTATCTCTAAATTGAGATATCGAAAATGTACATTGTCACCGGCATTTATTTTTCTTATCAGTTACTCGTTTCTGGTATTGAAATCTCCACCTTGATTCATCGTAGGAACACTTAGATCCACACTATCTACATTTAAAATACGACTAATATACCATGTTTAACAAAAAATTTTACAGCAGAATTATCACTATTGTTCATTTCCATAACATCTTCTAAATACATCTCACATCCTTCACACGTCATGTTGGAAAATCAACTAATAAAGAAAATGGAAAATACTATACCTCATTTTTTGTTTTTTTCCACCCAAATAGATATACTTATGATGACGTCATTCAAAAAATGGAGTTACGAAAATAATTTCTTTAAAAGCCTATAACATTATAAATACGCAATTCCACAAATAATAACATATACCATTAGACTCCTAAAATTATGCCAAAACGTTTGATAATAGCCAGTATTGTCAACTTGATAGAAGCCGTAATATCCATATTTACCTTACTAATTTACCTTTCATTGGCAATTGCTATAACAATATATTGTTTAGTTTTGCTTTAAATTATAAAATATATGATGCTATAAAGAGTATATAGTTTTTTTGGGACACCCTGTATTTATAACTGACATGCAAATATATCAGATCCAAAGAATCCAGTCAATTTCATTACAGTACCCATCAATACCAGTACCTTGCCAACCAAAAATAAGTCACAGTCCATATCATTTGTGGACCAAGTCACAATTTACAACCATATACATTACAATATATATACTTAGGAGGAAAAGTGTAGGTATGGCTGTAAAGACTGTACAGTAATGTAGAAATGTGTGTGCACCCATTTTGGGTCTCCCATTTAAAGGTGTTTGTGGGGCAAGTGAAGATCATGAGTTTTTCAATACCTCACAGTACTATGGGGGCACCACTCAGCAGAGGATTCTGGGGTTTTGAGCAAAAATCAATCCAGCCTAAAAAATTAATCTTGGTCCTATGCTAGACCTAATTATTAGTTAGGCCACAAAGTTTATCTACATTAACCTAGTTAGGACTAGGGCCAGTTACATTATGATGTTATCCTCTTCATCTTCTTTCTTCTCGATATCTGATTCATTGTCAGACGAAGATCCATAATCTGCTACAAGTCCAAGATTTGCCATTCTTGATCCTGTAAGTTGGAAGGCAGCCTAGTCTTGGCCTATGATAATAGTAAATTGCTGCCTGAGGTTAGGCATTGGTCATAAAAAAAAAAACCTTTTAATATCTAAGCAACATTTCTATTCAAACCTTTATGGATTATAGTGCTAATACCCGAGCAGACGATACATCACCAAAAATAGATAGATAAACCAATCAATCAATCAATTTATGAGTTATTGCCTCAGCCTAGTTTGGGGAATGTAAACATTCAATCATGATTATGGTCATCCACGATCTATGACAACGCAGTGTAGGTACACGTAGTGACAGGAGTCCAGCACTTCTAACCTATCCGGAAATCTGACTGAATCAGCGAGCAGACGCTCAGTCGGTCAGTAACTTTTGATTCCATTCCAACAAAGCAGTCACCGCTCCCCAGTTTTATATATATATATATATATATATATATATTTTTTTTTTTTTTTTTTACTATCAGTCCGGTCTCTGGAAACTGAAAATAAAGTTTACCATAAGACTCTTTACATTTTTTTAAACAACTTTTATTAAGTACAATATGAAGGCAAATGCCGATTAAAGCTATAAAATTAATGTTAATAAATTTTTTTTGAGCGATAAAATCGCGGATCATGTTTTTGGGAGTGATAAAATGGCTGATCCCACAAAGGTTAGGAAGGTACCGCTAACAAAATTGGGTGGTTTGACCTGAACTCATAAGATTTTAGTATCACGATGGCGTTGGTTTGCGATGGTTGTAATTATTCAGTGTGTTTAACTTCATGCAAATTTTTTGATGATGAAGAGGCTGCATTTAATTTTTATGTAGAACACGGTGTATTGCTAAAAGAATTTATTTGCCCTAAGAAAAACAAGGAAGATATTAGAATAAAAACCCACTCTAATAGACAGAGTTTATTTCCAGCCAGTGGGCGTCGAAACTGTCGTGGAAATAAACTCTGTCTATTAGAGTGGGTTTTTATTCTCATATTTTGACCTTCACGTAAAAAAAAAAGTGAAGTTTTTTGCATTTATTAAGGAAGATATTGTTTGTGGTAATAAGTGTGTGTTCGATAAAAACAGAAAAGCATTTCGTTGCCATAGGTCGTGTGCGTGATAAGAAACGGAGAAGGGGAACACGCAAGGTTGGGTTAGGTTAGGTTAGGTTAGGTTAGTAGTGTTTAGTTTTACGGTATATATAATATATACAGTGAATGGATCTTTTCCGTTTGACTGCCGCCATTGAAACATAAGAGGTGAGTGCTCCCAGCCTTCTTTACTTAGCCTTATAAGGCTAACTAACGAAAATATCACGACCTAACCTAACCAATCGTTAGGTCAACTGTACGACCTTGACGATTGGTTAGGTTAGGTCGTGATATTTTTGTTAGTTAGCCTTATAAAGCTAACTAAAGAAGGCTGGAGTTTAATTATGTTTCAATGGCAACAGTCAAACGGAAAAGATCCCAGTGAATATATACAGTGTTCGTTTTACTACATATATATAAATGTATATATATACCTTTTAGGTCACTCATGTTGGCTGTTTCTACAATTTCCATAATTTATATATCAATGGATTCGTTTTTACATCGCGAATGCGCCCTAGGTAGTCTCTACTGAAGGAATTACCCGCATTTTAGGGTATTTTTTCACACTTATACCCCAAAACAAACTTCGTGTCCTAACTTAGTTTTGGGCCAGTTCCCTCACTTGAGACTATCCAAATCGCATTCCTGGTGTAATAACGAATCCATTGATCTATAAATTATGGGAATTGAAGAGACCGGAGTGATAGTAAAAAATTACCATATATATATATATATATATATATATATATATATATATATATATATAACTGGGGAGCGGTGACTGCTTTGTTGGAATGGAATCAAAAGTTATATATATATATATAGTTTGCGAATGACACGAAGCTGGGTGGTAGGGCGATTAATGACGAAGATAGAGGTAAAATTCAGGAAGATCTGAATAAAATCGTTGATTGGTCAGTCACATGGCAAATGAGATTTAACGTTGATAAGTGCAAAATTTTGCATATAGGTTCGCGTAACGGTAAATTTGCGTATAGTATGTCAGGGAAAGATTTAACAAGCGTAGAGCAGGAAAAAGATTTAGGAGTTATAGTCACTGGTGATTTAAAAGTAGCGAAACAAAGTACAGCAGCGGTCAATAAGGCGAACAAAGTGTTAGGTTTTATAGCTCGAAATTTTGAGTACAAATCGCGCGATATTATAGTTCCACTTTATAAATCATTAGTTAGACCCCATTTGGAGTACGCGGTCCAATTTTGGAATCCGTATATGCGCAAAGATATAGACAAAATCGAAAGAGTTCAAAGACGAGCAACTAAGATGATTCCGTCGCTTAGGTCAAAGTCGTACGAGGATAGGCTTAAGGAGTTAAAATTGACAACACTCGAGACCAGGAGGTTAAGGGGTGATCTAATCCAGGTTTTCAAAATTATGAATGGGTTCGATAACGTATATGGAAAACTGATGAGTGGGTAGTTGGGAGGTAACGAAAATGGTTCACTGAGTAGGTAGGTAGTTAATCTAACAATTATTAAATTCCTTTTATGTCAATAACTGGGTGGAAGAAACCAATTGGTTGCTCACCAGAGTTATTCTCCACACTAGTATTTATATACTGTGTGGGAGGAGCGTGCTCGGTAGTGGAGATACATTACCGCTCAACCAACCGAGGAATAAACCAAGACAACGCTGGTACGAGAAGCCCCGCGAAGAGGAGAACAAAGGGAGAACGAAAACGAAGAACGGGGCGAGAGGACGTACCAGAAAAGTGCGCTCTCGAAAACATAACCGGAGAAGGGAGACACTCCGATAACAAAAAGTAAGTGACTAATTGAGTTTTTACACCAGTAAGTTATAAGCATTAAATTAAGCTGGGTCAGACAAGTTAGGCCTACATTGTGGCCTAAGACCCAGCATCAACTCATAGCTTAACAAAGGTGAAGGTAGATTGCCCTAACCTAATTCTTGTGAGGAATCCTACTGTGGACCTCAATTTATCTGCCCGCTCTGGACCATTTCCGGAATCTCTAGGCTGACCCCTCTAGGCTAGACTTGATCTACTCTATAGTTAGACTGGAGATATAAGGGGTGGGTTAATTGTGGACCAATTCATACAGAGCATTTTTCGCATTGGTGGTCCGTGTGTGGGGAATTTACAAACCTTAAGCTTACTTAACAAAAATTGCAGAATTAGGCTAGTCTAGCCTAAGCCTAACCTGAGCAAGCCTAATTAGGTCTACAACCTAGGGCCTAACTAGGAAACATTTACATTAAAGGAGTCTCATTCTCTATAAGCTTAGACCTGAGTGACACACAAGTACTTGGGGGGGATTAAACCAAATTTGAACTTGACTGTTTTGTCTGTGCTCTCTCTTCTCTGGTAATTTCTTCTTGTCCTCTATTTCATTACGATCCCCAGTTAAACAATTTTGACTTAGACATGGACAGTGCAGAATTGAAAAAGTTAAAAAAGAAAAGGGGGGCAAAGTTGGGAGCTGTTACAAAGGCTGTGAACACTTTTAACAATATTACACAACCAGGTAAGAAAAATATAGAGAGTGTAATTATTAAATTAGAAATTAAAAAGGAGGAAATAATAGCCATTAATGAGAGTATTTCAGAGTTAGTTGAATCCGAAATGGTGAAGAACAATTGATAGACCTTTACGCTGATGATGATGATCAGGTAAGCTCAATTGAACAGCAAATAAGGGAACTACGGTCTCGGTTGACTGACTTAACACCAAAAAAACCTAATTCTGATTTTAATCAAAGTAGGGCTAACCTTCAACAAAATTTAAGTGGCATGCAAAATCCTGAGTCACAAGAATTGAGGGCTCAGTTACCCATTTTGCAAATACCAACATTTGAAGGGGACACGGTACAATTCCCATCTTTCATTGACAAATTTGAGAATTTAATAGGTAATAAACCTTATATTTCAACTGTTGAAAAGTTTAGTTACTTAACTAGTTCTCTTAAAGGCCCAGCCCATAACCTGATAGCCTATTTACCAGCCGTAGGGGATTCATATGAAGTAGCTATTGATCTTTTAAAACGTAATTACGTTAATAAAGATGTGATTATATATGAATTATCTCAACAAATTTTTGAATTTGCACCCATAAAAGATAACCATAGTGATATGGAAAATTTTTATACAAAATTAGAAGCTATATAGGACAACTGGTTAGCAATGAGATAGATATTAAAAACTTCATCTGGCTTATACAAAGCATAGTACTTAGGTGCCTTCCTTCGAGGGTTAAAGATAATTAATTCTAAAGACGGGAGAAAATTATCCTAATTTAACACAAATAAGACAACACTTCCCCAATATCCTAACTAATTACAACTGAGAGATTTTCCAACACATAAGACCCAGACTATGGATAAACCAAAGACTGTTCCCAGAGACCAACTAGCTACAGCCAAACAGACAAAACTTGATACTGTAGAATCAAATGTGACCAACTACAAAACACGAACACCTACATTACAGAACTTTAATGTAACTGCTGCCTCAACTTACACACCATATTGCAAATTTTGTGCAAGTAATGAACACAGTAGTACGGGTGTGACAAATATTCAGATTTTAACCAAAGGGCTAAAAGATGTGAACAGTTGAACCTGTGTAAAAAGTGTACTGGCCAGGGACATTATAAGAAAGACTGTAAATCTAGGTTAAGATTCAAGTGTAAGTTTTGTAAAAGTTTACGACATGTCTCATCAATGTGTGATTCACCAAAGTGTCCAAATAATAGTACTCAAACTCAAAAGATACCTCCCCCAAACAAAGGTAATCAAGAAAATGCCACTTTCATGGGACATTCTGCTTGTTCAAACAATGTAACAAGAAACACTGAGATTCTTTACCAACTATTACTTTGGACTTAGTGAATAGTGAGGGTAGTACCACTCCAGTGAGATGTCTTATAGACTGTTGTTCTCAACAAACATTTGTTTCAAAAAATTTAGTTAATAAATTGGGTTTGACACCAAACCCGAATGAACAAAACTTCAATATTGCGTCCTTTGTTAAGGATAACTCGGACAAAAATAGCTATAAGACAATTGACCTGGAACTACATTTAGAAAGTAAATTCAAGAAAATTGAAGCAGTTATTATTTCTAAAGTAGGACAAAACAACTGGTTATACCCAAACTAGAACAAACCATAAATCATTTGAAAAAACACTACAAAATAGCTGATAGACATATCACTAACAACACAATAGCTAACATTGAAATGCTAATAGGGGCAGATTATATTAATCTTATTCATAAGGGCATAGTAGAGATAGGTAATGGTATAGCTATTCAGACTCCATCAGGGATAGCCCCTTTGGGTGACCTATCAGACTACAACCTAGACCTAAACCAAAACAGTGCATGACCAACAAATACTATGTGCCTCAACTCAGTCCTACATAACACCTGTAAGAATAGCAACACTTTGAATAATATTATCTCGACTGAGAACATTAATTTATCATTATCAAATGAAACTTTGGATGAGGCAATTCAAACTTTATGGTTGCTAGAATCTGTGGGTATATATGACACAAATCAAACTTCAGAAGATCAGTTAATGGTAGAAAGATTTGAAGACACCATTCAGTGCAAAGACAATAGTTATTTTGTTGAGTTACCTTGGAAAATAAATTGTCCAACTTTAAGAGACAATCTCAAAGTAGCTAAAGGACATTTATATAAAGTAATGAAAAAACTCAGACAAGATAATAATATTGTAAAGTACAGTGATGTCTTCAAAGAAACAGCTACAGAAAGGCTTCATTGAAGAAGTAACAGATAACCCTTTTAAAAAGATGGTGTCATTATTTAACCACAGGGGGGTTTATCGACAAGATGCCCAACAACAAAACTAAGAGTAGTATATAATTGTAGCCTCAAAGACAGTAATAAACATAGTTTGAATGATGCTTGATTGAGGGTCCTAATCTCATTTCTGACCTTGTGAAGATCTTACTGAGGTTCAGGTTAGACAAATATGCTGTACAAAGTGACATTCGAAGGCATTTTTGAGAATAAATCTTAAAAATGAATATGATAAGAACCAACTTAGGTTCTTATGGTTCAAGGATCCATTTGATTTGAATAAAGGGTTCATAACCTATAGATTTAATGTTGTGTTGTTTGGAGCCAATTGCTCACCTAGCCTATTAGCATTGACAATTAAACATCATTTAAACCAGTTTAATAACTCTCTAACATTGAACTTCCTTAAGGAACATTTTTACGTAGACAATCTAATAGGCTCAACGACAACAAAATCTGAATTATCTGAAGTCTATGAACACTCTCAAAACATTATGCAACAAGGTAACTTTGAACTTAGAGAGTGGATTTCAAATAATGAGGATTTAAACAAAAGATTTTAAAAGATAATAATGGTCTTACTGAGCCATCAGACAGAGTTAAAACTTTAGGTATGAACTGGTATTTGGATGCAACTTCTAACAGTCATGATTCAATCTGTACTAAAGGTTTTAAACTTGATGAGGAAGCAAATACTAAAAGACAAATATTATCAGAGGCTTCCAAATTTTTGATCCTATGGGTCTATTCCTGCCTTCAACAATAAAATCAAAGATTCTCCTCCAAGAAATTTGGAGGACAAATGTTGGGTGGATGATCCAATAACAAATGAAAATCAAAAATCTTGGAAGAAGTTAGCTGCTGATTTAACAAAAGTGCAGAACATTAAAATTCAAAGGTGCTGTGGGTTTAGGGATAAGCCCCAGAGACTTCATGTGTTTGCTGATGCAAGCACACAAGCTTATGGGTGCTGTGCGTATCTTGTAAGCCCTACAGAAAGTCATCTAATTTATGCAAAAGGGAAAGTTGCACCTCTCAAACCTACCCGAACCATACCTCAATTGGAACTATTGGCTGCTACATTAGCCATTAAAACCATTTCATTGCTTAAGGATGCTTACTACGATGTGTTCATAACTAATATCCACGTCTGGCTTGACAGTCAGATTTGTCTTGCCTGGATACGGAATGATAGCATCAATAGTAAGAATATCTTTGTAAGAAATAGGCTAAAAGAAATAGCTGACGCTAATGAAAGCCTACAAGTAAACTTTCACTATGTTCCAACTAAACAGAATCCAGCAGACTTTCTGACCAGAGGTTTATCCTACAAGTTGTTGAAGTCCAAAACTTGGTTTATGGGACCAAAGTGGCTCTGTGATACAGACCAATGGCCTGTGGAACAAGTTAACTTGACATTAAATTTAATCTTTTCAAATGAAAAGGTTGAACCAATCACTAATTATGAAAAGTATTCTGATTTCAACAAACTTGTTAGGGTGACAGCCTACTGTTTGAGGTTGCTCACAACTGTTTAGCTACAATTAACAAACAGCTAAATAAAAACAATCATAATTATACAGAAGTTGCAACCCAATACTGGATAGGCCAAGCCCAGCAAAAAGAGTACAATAAAGAGTTAGAATTCTTAACTAATGGGAAACAAACAAAAGAACCTGTACCATCAGTAGTTGTGGATCTAAACTTGTTCAGAGATGAGGAAGGCCTTCTAAGGTGTAAAGGGAGATTAGACAAATCAAAACTGTCATACAAAAGCAAAAATCCAATCCTTTTACCTAGATTTAGCTATTTGACAACATTAATCATCAGAAAAATACACAATGATGTATATCATATGGGGGTACCACAGACACTAACTACATTAAGAAAAACTTATTGGATACCCAAGGGAAGGATCACTGTTAAAACAGTCCTGAGTGAGTGTGTCACATGTAGGCGTATTCATGCTAGGCCCTATAGGAAACCAAATCCTCCTGCTTTGCCAGAGGAGAGAGTTACTCTCAACAGACCCTTTGAGACTGTAGGCATTGACTATACAGGAGCATTGACTGTAGGGGTGGGTGACACGGAAAAAAATGTACATTGTACTGTTTACATGTGCAGCCTCACGAGCTGTTTATTTGGATGTTGTGGAGGACCTAACAGCAGAATCTTTTGTTGCTGTCTTTAAGAGATTCTGTGCACGACATTCAGTACCCAAGACAGTTTGGACTGACAATGCTACATATTTCAAAGCTGGTGAACAAGTCATCCACGACTTGTTAAGCAATGAAATCACACAATTATATATACAAAATCAAAACATAAAGTGGAAGTATATTCCAGTTGCCTCTCCTTGGTATGGTTCTATCTGGGAGAGGAATATACAAACAGTAAAGAATTGCTTGAAGAAAGCAATTGGCAAAAAACAGATACACTTATTTGGGTTACTCACTCTCCTGGCTGAGATTGAGAACATCATTAACAATAGGCCACTCACTTATGTGAGTGACAACATTAATGACCCAGAACCATTAACTCCAAATCATTTGATTCGGGGAGAACAAGTTAGTCTCCTGCCGGACTACAATATAGACTCTTCAGAAGACCCAAACTGGACTCAACGACATGATGAGCTCCAGACTAAGTTACAACATTTAACTAGAGTTAAAGCTCATTTCATTAAACAGTGGAAAAATGAGTACTTGATGGGTCTAAGGGAGAGACATAAACAAATGACTAAGAAGGATTGGTCTGACACAATTAAGGTAGGGGACCTTGTTCTCATACATGACAGTACTCCAAGACAAAACTGGCCTCTGGCTAGAGTTTCAGAACTCAGACCAGGGGCAGATGGGGTAACAAGAGTGGTCAAATTAAGGACTTCAACGGGTGACACAACAAGAGACATTTCTCTTTTGTACCCTTTAGAGTCTGGACCCAAAACAATGGACTTTGGAGAACCTTCTCCACTGACAGTAACAACTGGAGACACTGAACTTCCAGTAACTATTCCTTTGACAGTAGGAGTGGTAACGCATCCTACTACAACATTGACAGACACAAGACCTCAGCGACAAACAGCATTAAAGCGCGACTATTTTTACAACAAAAAATAGATGCTGGGGAATTGTAATTTTATCTTCTAACTTTCATTTTTCTTTTCTTATGGTAAAGACCATAGACAGTTTCATCCTATGGATGTATATTTTATCTTCTAATTAAATGCTACACCTTCTCCATGAGAAGGTGAGGATAGGCACTGTTAATCAGATTAACAGGCATTTACAGTTAAATAGTTAGCTAGTCTACACTCAGACAAAAATTGGTGACAATGACACCAAAATTTTTATCTCCCGGGGCCCCAGTATATGGAAAACTGATGAGTGGGTAGTTGGGAGGTAACGAAAATGGTTCACTGAGTAGGTAGGTAGTTAATCTAACAATTATTAAATTCCTTTTATGTCAATAACTGGGTGGAAGAAACCAATTGGTTGCTCACCAGAGTTATTCTCCACACTAGTATTTATATACTGTGTGGGAGGAGCGTGCTCGGTAGTGGAGATACATTACCGCTCAACCAACCGAGGAATAAACCAAGACAACGCTGGTACGAGAAGCCCCGCGAAGAGGAGAACAAAGGGAGAACGAAAACGAAGAACGGGGCGAGAGGACGTACCAGAAAAGTGCGCTCTCGAAAACATAACCGGAGAAGGGAGACACTCCGATAACAAAAAGTAAGTGACTAATTGAGTTTTACACCAGTAAGTTATAAGCATTAAATTAAGCTGGGTCAGACAAGTTAGGCCTACATGTGGCCTAAGACCCAGCATCAACTCATAGCTTAACAAAGGTGAAGGTAGATTGCCCTAACCTAATTCTTGTGAGGAATCCTACTGTGGACCTCAATTTATCTGCCCGCTCTGGACCATTTCCGGAATCTCTAGGCTGACCCCTCTAGGCTAGACTTGATCTACTCTATAGTTAGACTGGAGATATAAGGGGTGGGTTAATTGTGGACCAATTCATACAGAGCATTTTTCGCAACGTAGATAGAGATAGCTTTTTCGAAATATCTCAATATAATAGGACTAGAAATAACGGGTGTAACTTGACAAGTAGAAGGTTCGAGACAGCAGTTGCGAAAACCTTTTTTACGCATAGAATAGTAAATAGCTGGAATAGTTTGCCGGTAAAAGTAATTAGTAGCACGTCTATAAACATGTTTAAAAATCGATTAGACGCATATGTTGATAGAAAGGGTATAGGTTAAGGAAGTAAAATTAAGGCTTTCTGGGGATAGATCCCACAGCTCAACACAAGTGTTGTGGGATATAGGGAGGCAGCGTCTTGGGTTAGGGGATACTCTCTGTCCTTACACCCCATTTAAAGAGATTCCTCTGCCGAGCGGTGCCCCCCATAGTACTGTGAGGTATTGAAAAACTCATGATCTTCACTTGCCCCACAAACACCTTTAAATGGGAGACCCATAATGGGTGCACACACATTTTTACATTACTGTACAGTCTTTACAGCCACACCTACACTTTTCCTCGTATGTGTATATATTGTAATGTATATGGTTGTAAATTTGACTTGGTCCGCAATCGATATGAACCGTGACTTGATGGATACCGTAATGAAATTGACTGGATTCTTTGGATCTGATATATTTGCATGTCCGTTATATAATAGATATAGAGTGTAACATATTTGTGGATAGTAGTCTATTATGACTTGATCCTCTGGATCGAGAGATTCTATCTTTAGTTTTAAATCGATAATTAATTATTTTTAAATTGATAATGTATATGGTTGTAAATTTTGACTTGGTCCGCAATCGATATGGACAGTGACTTGATGGATACCGTAATGAAATTGACTGGATTCTTTGGATCTGATATATTTGCATGTCCTTTATAAATAGATATAGAATGTAACATATTTGTGGATAGTAGTCTATTATGACTTGCTCCTCTGGACCGAGAGATTCTATCTTTAGTTTTAAACCGATAATTAATTATTTTTAAATTGATAATTATTTAGTTTCGTAAAAATTGGTCGTTGCCAATTTACCGGCAGTTTTTAAATAAGTTTCTTATGTTCTTGTGGTTCGGAATCCACGTAAAATTGTAGGTCCCCTCCGCCACCACGGAGGACATACACAATACACGATTACGAACACAGTTAGGTAGACCAGCCATGAGTGGATCCTAGGGTCTTTGTTGGTCTGAAACATTATAACATTATTATAAATATATATATATATATTATAATAATGTTTCAGACCAACAAAGACCCTAGGATCCACTCATGGCTGGTCTACCTAACTGTGTTCGTAATCGTGTATTGTGTATGTCCTCCGTGGTGGCGGAGGGGACCTACAATTTTACGTGGATTCCGAACCACAAGAACATAAGAAACTTATTTAAAAACTGCCTGTAAATTGGCAACGACCAATTTTTACGAAACTAAATAATTATCAATTTAAAAATAATTAATTATCGGTTTAAAACTAAAGATAGAATCTCTCGGTCCAGAGGAGCAAGTCATAATAGACTACTATCCACAAATATGTTACATTCTATATCTATTTATAAAGGACATGCAAATATATCAGATCCAAAGAATCCAGTCAATTTCATTACGGTATCCATCAAGTCACTGTCCATATCGATTGCGGACCAAGTCAAAATTTACAACCATATACATTATCAATATATATATATATATATATATATATATATATATATATATATATATATAATATAAAGAAACTGGGGAGCGGTGACTGCTTTGTTGGTAAAAAACAGATACACTTATTTGAGTTGCTCACTCTCCTGGCTGAGATTGAGAACATCATCAACAATAGACTACTCACTTATGTGAGTGACAACATTAATGACTCGGAACCATTAACTCCAAATCATTTGATTCGGGGAGAACAAGTTAGTCTCCTGCCGGACTACAATATAGACTCTTCAGAAGACCCAAACTGGACTCAACGACACGATGAACTCCAGACTAAGTTACAACACTTAACGAGTTAAAGCTCATTTTATTAAACAGTGGAAAACTGAGTACTTGATGGGTCTAAGGGAGAGACATAAACAAATGACTAAGAAGGATTGGTCTGACACAATTAAGGTAGGGGACCTTGTTCTCATACATGACAGTACTCCAAGACAATACTGGCCTCTGGCTAGAGTTTTAGAACTCAGACCAGGGGCAGACGGGGTAACAAGAGTGGTCAAATTAAGGACTTCAACGGGTGACACAACAAGAGACATTTCTCTTTTGTACCCTTTAGAGTCTGGACCCAAAACAATGGACTTTGGAGAACCTTCTCCACTGACAGTAACAACTGGAGACACTGAACTTCCAGTAACTATTCCTTTGACAGTAGGAGTGGTAACGCATCCTACTACAACATTGACAGACACAAGACCTCAGCGACAAACAGCATTAAAGGCGCGACTAGTTTTACAACAAAAAATAGATGCTGGGGAATTGTAATTTTATCTTACATCCTATGGATGTATATTTTCTCTTCTAATTAAATGCTACATCTTCTCCATGAGAAGGTGAGGATAGGCACTGTTAATCAGATTAACAGGCATTTACAGTCAAATAGTTAGCTAGTCTACACTCAGACATAAAAATTGGTGACACTGACACCAAAATTTTTATCTCCCGGGGCCCCCAGTATATGGAAAACTGATGTGTGGGTAGTTTAGTTGGGAGGTAACGAAAATGGTTCACTGAGTAGGTAGGTAGTTAATCTAACAATTATTAAATTCCTTTTATGTCAATAACTGGGTGCATGAAACCAATTGGTTGCTCACCAGAGTTATTCTCCACACTAGTATTTATATACTGTGTGACAAGAGCGTGCTCGGTAATAGATATACATTACCGATCAACCAACCGAAGAAAAAACCAAGACGACGCTGGTGGAAAAAGCCCCGCGAAAAAAAGGAGAACAAGAGAGAACGAAAACGAGGAACGGGGCGACAAGACGGAACGAGAGAAGGGACAAGAACAGACAACGAAAAAAGATCCCCACCAGCAAGTACGCTCTTAACAATTAAACAAGACAGGAAAAGGGACTCTCTAATAACTAGCAGTAAGTGACTAATTGTGTTTTAACCCAGTTAGAAGTAAACGCATTAAATTAAGCTGGGTCAGACAAATTAGGCCTACATTGTGGCCTAAGACCTAGCATCAACTCATAGCTTAACAAAGGTGAAGGTAGATTGCCCTAACCTAATTTGGTGAGGAATCCTACTGTGGACCTCAATTTATCTGCCCACTCTGGACCATTTCCGGAATCTCTAGGCTGACCCCTACAGGACTAGACTTAATCTACTCTATAGTTAGACTGGAGATATAAGGGGTGGGTTAATTGTGGACCAATTCATACAGAGTATTTTTCACACATATATATTATATATATATATATATATATATATATATATATGTTGAATTTCATAATTAAACACGTGAAATGAATGAATGATACAAACCACAAGGAAAAAGAAAAATGATTCCAACGTCTTTCATGTATTCAGAAGTGTATTCAGTATTCGTGTATTCCCTGACGAGATGTACTTCTGAATACACGAAGGACCTTGGAATCATTTTCATTTTTCCTTGTGGGTTTGTATATAATATATATATATATATATATATTTACGAGATATTTCACGGAAGAAAATGAAAGCAGAAGTAGCGACGTTTCGCTCCAATCACTGGAACATTCTCAAGCTTTATTAACCGAAAAAAGAAACAATGTTTTGTATACTCTTAAAAGCCTTAAAAAGTGGGAAAGGAGAGGGAAGTCTTGGGAGCCGGAAGTTGGGCGTGGTCACAAATGGTTAATAAAGGTAGCCTTACCATTTGTAACCACACCCAACTTCCGACCCTCCGAGACTCCCCTTCTCCCTTACCACTTTTAAGCCTTTTAAGAGTATATAAAAGATTGTCTCTCTTTTTTCCGGTTAATAAAGCTTGAGAGTGCTCCAGTGATTGGGACGAAACGTCGCTACTCCTGCTTTCATTTTTTTGCGTGAAATATCTCAGCACTCAACCAAAACCATGGATTTCGCCAATATATATATATATATATATATATATATATATATATATATATATATATATATTTAAGTTCGGGAAGAACCGATTCGCCTCTATTTAAAAGGGCATATCTCGGCGGAAAAACAAAGAAAAAGTGAGAGGAAAGACAGAGGAAAAAGAAAGGGTGGAGGGGACAGTCGAAGTGGAAAAAGACCAAGGATGACAAAGACTGCAGGGTCGAGCCCCATCATCCTTAGGTGCTAGGACGGGAGGGCGCACGTGAAACCTCCAGGAACAAGCACGTACAAACGAGCACAAAGAGCACTCATGAGCACGAGCTTAGAACCCCCTTGCGGGGATATATATATATATATATATATATACATACATATATATATATATATATATATATATGCAGTATATATATATATATATATATATATATATATATATATACAAAGCTGGGCACAAACCGTTAATCCGTTAATCGTTAATTAACGAAGTTAACTTTTTCTTTAACTTTGAAAATCATTATCGGACTAATTAACTTCCGTTACATTTAACCTCCGTTAACTCAAGTCCGTTAACCCAAAAAATTCATAAATAAACGTTTAAAAGTTTCTATTATTTTCAGTGCTGAGCAGGTGCGCAATTAATCCGCCACTGTTAATAGTGATGAACGAATTTCCATTTCCGCAGTGCAAAATCAGGCGATATATTTGTTTCCGTCGCCACAATTTGTGTCTTACCAAATATGGTAGTTATTTATGGCATTGGTTTGAGCAAAACATGGTCGACTGTAAAATCAGGCGGAAAGATTTGCCATTTGAGTTGAATGTTTCAACTTCTTTCAAGAAATATCACGAGCATTTTAAGGCACTTTCAATAATATATATGTAACAATTACAACAAATAACTACATTCGTTTCATTTGCAGTCTGTCTCTTGCGCAACATGTTTGTGTTAGTGAATATTTAAAAATAATCGTTGTCAAGTAAGTCATGTATATTTATAATATGTCTGTGAGTACCTTATTAGTAGTCTCCTTGATACATTTCAAGAACCATAAAACTGATCAGGTAAGATTTCAATTCTCATGTCACTTTGATGACATAAATTAAGTCAATTGATGTCTTACAATGGGAGCGTTTTCACCTTAACCCTTTATGTCCTGGCGGTACTTCTAGGTACCACATCTTTAAAATCTCCATAATTATTTTTCTACCCGGTTGATCCTGCCGGTACTTTCAAGTCCCAATGTGAATTAGTTTCTTTATGAGATAATAGATGGCGTTGAGAAGTAAATGTGAGCGTGTGGCGCCAGAGGCTGTTTACTCTTTAGTATCTCTGCTGTGAAGACCGAAGAAATTTCAGTGCAATTACTTCCCGAATATTCTGTGCCATATCTGTTCCAAATAACAAAGGTAAGGGTTATTTTATTTTTTATCTTGTTCTTGAAATGTTCAAGAATGCTTCAAACAATTGTTGTTCTTGTTTATTATTTTTAAGTGTGAAATAATAAAGGATTTATTGAGTCAACTTCTAAGTACCAACAGGACAAAAGGGGCATAAGTCTACATTGTTTTCTTTTGGTTTTCTTTCAATTTTATGGGTGACTATTTTAATTTATGTGAAAATATTTGAACTTGAACTCATGTGTTTACACAAGATTGCGCTTGCGCTTTGCAACATTGCGCAAGCTAAATAGTCAGATTGCGCATGATAGTGAACAGTGGATTGCGCTTGCGCAACTTAATTTTTGATTGCGCTGTCCAGCTCTGATTATTTTCTGATTTTCAATACAGACACTTGTGTGATTTTGAATTTTATAAATCATGATGGCATCTCAACAAGAACAAGCTCAGAACCCCTGGCCCCACTTGGACGACTACTTCTTGTTCAAGTCAAGGGAAGGAGACAAATTGATTTTCAACTGCAAGCTGTGCCTGCCCAAGACTGTGCCAATCAAGGGGCACCTGACAAGCCTCAACAACCTCAAGCAGCACATCAAGAGGAACCACCCAGCCAATTTCATGCAGTTTGATGAGAAGATCAAGGCAGGTTCATCTCGTGGAAAAGCCAAGCAGAGGTTTTCCTCTGGTTCCAGCAGCGACAGCAGCACTTTGATATCGAGTCTGTTTTCACCTCCATCTGCCAAGAAAGCACGCCAGCAAACCATTGGCGAGTCCTTTTGCATTGCTGCTACTGGCAGTGGCGTACCCCAGGCTGCTGTGGATCAAAGGATTGTGGACCTGTTCGTAGCCAACATGCTGCCGCTCCACGTTGTAGAGTCTGACACATTCGAGAGACTGATCAAGACGCTGAACCCCAGCAAGAGCTCCATCTCGAGGAGGACACTAGGCAGGCGAATCGTTATTCGCATACTGACTTGAAGCAGTACTTGATCAGGTAATTGACATAATTTTTATCTTTTTTACAGTATACTTGAGTTAATTTATATTCCCAATATTTAAATTTTAACTTTAAAAATAAAAATTTAAAACTTATATTTTTTCAAATTTCAGAGTTCTCGGCGATGTTCAGTGGGTGGCCACCACAGCTGACTGCTGGTCTGCCCACAAGAAAGGCTACCTGGGCATGACTGTCCACTGGTTGGACCCCACCACCAGGCAGAGGCAGCAAGCAGTGCTCGCGTGCATCAGGCTGACAGGCCATCATACCTATGATGTGCTTGCACAGGCCATGATCAACGTCCACTTGAATTCCACATTGAGAAAAAAGTCACCAGGTTAGATAGTTGATATTATATTAATATTAGACTATTAGTCTATTAACAATTTGTATCAGAAAATTTTTTCAAATAAATTGTAGATTATTTCTATTTATAAATTAAATTCAATAGTAATATTTGATAATTCGTAATTGTAATTTTATAAAAAGAAAACTTAGAATGTCTTTCTATTCCAGGACCACCACAGACAATGGCAGCAACTTTGTGAAGGCCTTTGTCCAGTTTGGGGCAGAGGCTGACACACTGCCAGGCCTGCCAGTGGCTCAGGATGTGGACGGCGACCCTGATGATGCTACTGTGGCTGACCTGTTGTCTGGATCCGTGGACGAGCAGGAGTTGGAGTATGTCTCCCTGGCAGACTCCCTGGCTGTGTCTGTGGTTGAGCCTGACGATGTCGACACTATCGTTGGCAATCCCATCAACCTGCCAGCCCACACCTTCAACCTAGTGGCCAGCAAGGATGCAGATGCTGCACTGCAGAGTTCAGTGTTCAAGGGGCCCTACAGGCTGTAAGAGTCCGGTTTTATTTATTTAGACCTTTACAAGTTTACGTAGATAGTTAACTAAATGCCAGGGTCACCAGCGCCCAAGTACTAGATTGGCATCCGGCACTGCGGCGCAAAGTTAATTTTAATAAAAGAAGGGAAGGACTGATTATTAAATCAATATGAATTTTTATATTTTATTAACAACAATTAATAAGTATATGCAAAGGGGATTTTTACCCGTAACAACTTTGATGGACTTATAATGGCGAGATTAAATAATGGCCCGTTTGGCTAATATATAAGTCTGCAAATAATACTGATTATAATAATGAATAATAATACAGTAATAATAATAGTATAGTAATAATAATAATAATAACAAAAGATAATAATAACAAAGATAATAGCCACAATGACAACCTTGTCTGCAAAGAGACAGACAAGAATACTGTAAGTAATATTTTGGAGAAAAAGAGTAATAAAAAATGGCAATAATTAATAATTAAAATACATATAGGTTATATAGGCCCCAGTAACCTGTGGATGATAAATTACAGTTAATTCTGGTTATGGGATTGTGTTAAGTTGAATGGGAAAACTAAAGGAAATATGTAGGCTACAAATGATTAGTAGGCCATCTGCTAAGAAAATAACATGAAACATAATAGGCTTATAAAGTAAAATATACTAAGAAAATTTAATAGGCAGGCCTTTGCCTCTTCAACATATTGAGCTGAGGTTAATCTAAAACAAAGACTATGGTAGGCCTCAGTTAGGCTAGTTACAATTTGGCTTTAGCCTAGACCTAACTTAGCCTAAGTAATTTATTATATGAATCTTACATTACTATTTGTAGTATGAATCTTAGTACTAATTGCAAACGGTATAAGGCGTTAGTATCTGCAGTATGCGGTATTGCATACAGATATGAAATAGTAAAGAATAAATACTATAAACACAAAACATACCACAAAGGAACTTTGCTTGCTGGCGGGGTGATTTCGAATATAATGTGTAAAGTGGCGTCCTTTGTGTTGTCGTTGCACACAAGTTTGTTTTTACTTAATAATTTTACCAACCAGCCAAAATAATCCTTAAAAGCCCATTCATGTCTAGTCACACCACACTGAATTCTTAAGAATTAAATTTGATCACTGGACATATTTAACTTATTTATTTATTTATTTATTTATTTTAGATTTAAATATTTCACTCATGCCAATTTGTGGCAGTTTTCACTAATAAAGAATACTCTTGTGGTGCAAGGCACTACAAGTACTGCCCCCCAAAAACATGGTTGTCAGGGGTAAAAAAAAAACACTTAAATGTCAAAACGCACTGGCTTACGAATGACTCTTCCAGAACGAGTCGTTGTTTGCTTTTGGATGGCAATATCCTGCAGCACTGGTTCTGAAGGCATGGATGGTGCTACAGGTGCAGTAGGGACATTGGGGGAAGGGGATTCTTGGTGCCTGTGCGATGGAGCCACTGGCTGGTTCAAAGACAGTTGGTTGCGATAATGAAGGAGAATTGGAAGAGGGATGATAGATTGTTGTACCCTCGGATGAGGTGGTGGTACATAGGATTTAGGAAGGGTAGATTGCTGTACCTGTATATGAGATGAAGGTACAGAAGATTGAGGAGGGATAGGTTGCTGTACCTGTATTTGAGGTGGAGGTACAGAAGATTGAGGGAGGATAGGATCTTTTGTTGGAGAAAAATCAAGGTATGCTGGTTTCAAGCGGTCCACAGAAACAGTTTCACGCTTGCCCACCTTGCCAATGATGAAAGTTTTGGGTTTACGGTCTAGCACAAGGAAGGGACCATCATAGGGGCAGTGAAGAGGGTAGCGGTGAGCATCATGTCTCAAGAAAACATGTGTGCAAGTTTGTAAATCAGGGGAAACGAAGGTAGTTTGTGAAGTGGAAGTTCTAGGTGCTGTGGGACGAATTTGCTTCATAACAGAGCGTAATGTCTTAACATACGAAGCAGGATCACATGCGGGGTTAATGGGTGTAGGTGTGAAAAATTCTCCGGGTAACCGGAGTGTGGTACCGTAAACTAATTCTGCTGAAGAGCATGCAAGATCAGTCTTCAGAGCAGTACGAATTCCGAGTAGGATTAGAGGTAGCCTGTCCACCCATGTAGTAGATGGATCAGTGGCTCGCAAGGAACTTTTAAGTTGACGATGGAAGCGTTCTATCACCCCATTGGATTGCGGGTGATAGCTTGTTGTTCTGATGCGCTCAGTCCCAAGAAGGAGCATGAGTTCCTTCCATAAGGCCGATTCAAACTGGGCACCTCTGTCTGTGCAAATGGTTGCAGGTATTCCAAAACGGGAAACCCAACATGAAACAAAGGCGTGAGCTACTGCAGAAGCAGTACAAGAAGTCAAAGGAACAGCTTCTGGCCATCTTGTGAACCTATCAATGACAGTGAGAAGATAGGTATAACCTCAAGAAGAATAGAGGGGGCCGACTATGTCTAGGTGTATGGCCTCAAAACGAGCCTTTGGCAAAGGAAAGGTACCAATTTCTGACTTTGTGTGTCGGTGAACTTTGGCACGCTGACATTGAAGGCAAGATCGAGTCCAATTGCGGATATCTTTGTGCATACTTGGCCATACAAACCTAGCTGCAATTAATTTTTGGGTGGCCTTAATTCCCGGGTGAGAAAGGGAATGGAGTTTAGCAAAACAGCTCTTCGCAGCCCTTGTGGGACCAATGGTCGAATATGCTCAGTCGAGACGTCACATAAAATTAGTAAGTCTGACTTGGGTTCAACTGGTAAAGAGCGGACTTGCAATGAAGTGGGTGAATTAATAAGAGTTTGGAGGTCTGTATCCGTGGACTGAGCCTTAGCCATCTCTGAAAGGTTGATGTGAGAGTGTCCAGGGTCAGAAATTGCTGAGATGCGAGACAGCGCATCCGGCACAACATTCAAAGAACCTGAAATGTGTCGAATGTCTGAAGTAAATTGAAGAATAAAATCAAGGTATCTTCGCTCATTAGGAGCATGAGAGTCTGATTGAGAATGGAGAGCAAATATTAACGGACGATGATCCGTAAAAATGCTAAAGTCACGTCCTTCCAGGAATGACCTGAAATGACGGATGGAGAGGTATATCGCCAGCAACTCTCGACCGAAAGTGCTGTACCTCATTTGTGAAGGTGAGAGCTTGCGTGAAAAGAATGCGAGAGGTTCCCAAACGCCTGAAACAAGCTGCTGGAGCACTCCTGACACGGCAACGTCAGAGGCATCAGTGGCTAAGTTCAGAGGAGCGTCTGGTTGAGGGTGAACAAGGCATGTAGCTCGTGCTATAGCCTCTTTTGCTTGTGAAAAAGCGTTGGTAGCTTCGGGGTTCCACAGAACTGCCGTGGATCTGCCCCTTTTTGATTGGCGAAGAAGAGAGGTTATGGGTGCAAGAATGTTTGCACACTGAGGAATGAAGCGATGGTAGAAGTTTACCATCCCTAAAAAGCGGCGAAGTTGCTTTTGAGTTTGCGGTTGTGGGAAAGACCTTATGACAGATACTTTATTTTCGAGAGGAGAAATGCCCTTCGAAGTAACTTTGTGTCCTAAGAAGGTGAGTTCATCTACAGCAAAGACACATTTTTCAGGGTTTAGCAATACACCATATTCTGCCAACCGAGAAAAAACTAAGCGTAAATGTTGAATATGTTCTGAGGGAGAAGAACTTGCGATGAGAATGTCATCGACATATGTGAAAGTGAAGGAGAGACCTCTCAACACTTCATCAATGAAGCGTTGAAAAGTTTGGGCTGCATTACGCAGTCCGTATGGCATTTTTGTCATTTCAAATAACCCAAAAGGGGTTGTTATAGCAGTTTTATGTACATCATCAGGGTGTACAGGAATTTGATGAAAGGCTCGCACCAAGTCAAGGCGTGAAAATACTGTGGTGCCATGGAGAGCAGAAGTAAAATCGTGTAAGTGAGGAAGGGGATAGCGATCTGGAATCGTGTTGTCATTCAAAGCACGATAATCTCCACATGGACGCCAGTCTCCAGGTGTAGGTTTTGGGACCATGTGTAAAGCAGAGGCATACGGGCTACTTGAAGGCCGTATAATACCGAGTTCAAGCATGTGTTCAAACTCTCGTCTCACAATTGCAAGACGATCTGGAGCTAAGCGACGTGGGCGGGTGAAAACAGGTGAGCCTACCGTATCAATACGGTGGACAACAGAGTGTTTAATAGGGGTATCCTTAGAACAGGGTTGAGTAAGGGAAGAAAATTCATTTAGGAGCTGCTCTATAGCAGGTGAGCACTGTGGCGAGAACTTGCCAATAATGAAGAGGGGTGCACAGTAGGAGAACCAATTACTGAAAGATGTGTGACATTATCAATTAATTGTGCTCTACGAACATCAACTAATAAATCATTAGCAGAAAGAAAATCAGAGCCTAACATTGGAGTATATACATCCGCGACAAGAAATATCCAGCGGAAAACACGTCTAAGTCCAAGAGAAACTGAAATAGAACGATGTCCATAAGTGTGAATAGATGAAGAATTAGCTGCACGTAAAATGAAAGGAGAAGGTCCGTTTGCACGGTCTGCGGCTGTTGCAGGAATAACACTGTATTGAGCTCCAGTGTCAATAAGGAATGCATAGCCTGAAAGTGGATCATGCAAGGTGAATGTTGGACCAGGTGGTGCAGTAGTTTGTGAATCATTAAATTTTTGTGGAAGAAGGTTAGTATTGCTGTGGGAAGGAGTTTGTGTTGTATTTGGAGAATTAGTTGGGGGTATTAAATTAGGTGTGGTTGAATAAGTAGGTTGCGATTCTTTAACTTTACTTGCGTACGTAGGTATTGGTTTGACAGTGTTAAATGAGGTAGTGGTAGGGTTAGTTGAAGTAAGGATAGGAGGAGAGGCTTGAGAGGCTGTAGCGTCAGACGCCTGTGACACCAGCCTGGTTAGTTTAAAGGAGGGTTAGGAGTCCATGGGCAAGGTGTGAGACAGCGCGTTGCACGATCTTTAAACTTTTCATGATACCAGCAAGGAGGGGTATGAACAGTAGACTGTGGTAAGGAAATAGGTTGAGAATGGGGCTGAGTAGTGGGGATTGAGGATTGAGGATGAGGTAAGGCTAATAGATTTGGATTAGGAGCAACCAACTGACCTGTTTGCGGTGGCTGTGGTTGTAGGAGAACGAGGCGTTGTCCAGGTTCATATTGGGAGGCTCTAATTGGACCAGAGGGTCGTCCTCGTCTTGAAGAACTTCTCTCTCGTTCCCTGTTGTTAGCTAGCTCTATTCGGAGAGCTTTAAATTCTTCTTTAAGTGTTCGTAGAATTTCATTGGATACTTTAAGACCTTGTGCAGCCGGACTCAGATTGTCGTCCTGCGTGGCACAGATTTGGGGGTGATGGGTGTGGTTATCTACTTGGCCAAGGTGGATTTCAATCATCATCTTATCAGCTGTTTTGGCCATTGTGAGGAGGTCTGTATCATCTGGCATACAACGGAGCATTGGCCGTAGGGCAGTAGGGAGACCATTGAGGAAACGGCGTCGCATTAAGGGTGAGTTTTTATCGTCTTCATTGGTCTGTCCAGCCAGGTCTTGCAGATGTCTCAGGAAGGCTGTTGGCGTTTGATCCCCAAGAACTTGGTCCTTGATTAGAGCATTGAGTCGCTCTTCTTCTGATTGGCCGAGTCTCCTGACTAACTCGCTGAGGAGGCTCTCAAAAGCTTGGTCAGACGGAGGCAATAGAGTTACATCCCGCACTACTTTGTATACTAGTGTAGGCAGGAGGTTCTTGTGATTAGGAACTTCGTGGGTCCGTAACTCCTTTTATCTCGAAATAATCCCGCAGTTGACTCACAAAGATTCCAGGCTCTTCAGCGGTGAATTGTGGAGTGGTAGGCTGATACATTGTGAGAAAGTCCGTTATAGGTGATGAATTTGGAGTACCACCGTTGGATGACCCTAGGTTGTTGTTGGTCATTGTGGCTATTATTTGTTACAAGGTACTAAAAAAAATTTAAAATGTGTCACAAACTAACAAGATTTCAACAAATGTTGTTGAATGTAAATAATGGCTTCAAGTAAGCTTGGTTGAGTATGAGACTCAATTAGAGTTATGAATGCCAATAACAAAAAGTTACGTGAAATTTTTTTTTTTTTTTTTTTTTTTTTTTTTTATGATGTAGCCCAATATTAGCAGAAAAATAGTCTGCGTATAGGCTGTTTACAAAATATAAGTAAAAAAATTTTTAGGATGTAGCCCAATATTAGCAGAAAAATAGTCTGCGTATAGGCTGTTTGCAAAATATAAGTAAATTTGCATAAAAAAATTTTAGAAAATGCTGAATTTATAAAAAGGCAAAATAAAAGGAATATATTTTGCAATAGAATACACTTCCAGTACAGGTGAATGCTTTGTACTAGTGAATTTAATAAAATTATAGATGCAGACTGAATATACTGACAAAAATTAAGAAAAAACTTAGAATTTTTTTTTGCATAAATTACGGTGTTTGGTCACTCCAGGAGGTCACCAATTGTAAGAGTCCGGTTTTATTTATTTAGACCTTTACAAGTTTACGTAGATAGTTAACTAAATGCCAGGGTCACCAGCGCCCAAGTACTAGATTGGCATCCGGCACTGCGGCGCAAAGTTAATTTTAATAAAAGAAGGGAAGGACTGATTATTAAATCAATATGAATTTTTATATTTTATTAACAACAATTAATAAGTATATGCAAAGGGGATTTTTACCCGTAACAACTTTGATGGACTTATAATGGCGAGATTAAATAATGGCCCGTTTGGCTAATATATAACAGTCTGCAAATAATACTGATTATAATAATGAATAATAATACAGTAATAATAATAGTATAGTAATAATAATAATAATAACAAAAGATAATAATAACAAAGATAATAGCCACAATGACAACCTTGTCTGCAAAGAGACAGACAAGAATACTGTAAGTAATATTTGGAGAAAAAGAGTAATAAAAAATGGCAATAATTAATAATTAAAATACATATAGGTTATATAGGCCCCAGTAACCTGTGGATGATAAATTACAGTTAATTCTGGTTATGGGATGTGTTAAGTTGAATGGGAAAACTAAAGGAAATATGTAGGCTACAAATGATTAGTAGGCCATCTGCTAAGAAAATAACATGAAACATAATAGGCTTATAAAGTAAAATATACTAAGAAAATTTAATAGGCAGGCCTTTGCCTCTTCAACATATTGAGCTGAGGTTAATCTAAAACAAAGACTATGGTAGGCCTCAGTTAGGCTAGTTACAATTTGGCTTTAGCCTAGACCTAACTTAGCCTAAGTAATTTATTATATGAATCTTACATTACTATTTGTAGTATGAATCTTAGTACTAATTGCAAACGGTATAAGGCGTTAGTATCTGCAGTATGCGGTATTGCATACAGATATGAAATAGTAAAGAATAAATACTATAAACACAAAACATACCACAAAGGAACTTTGCTTGCTGGCGGGGTGATTTCGAATATAATGTGTAAAGTGGCGTCCTTTGTGTTGTCGTTGCACACAAGTTTGTTTTTACTTAATAATTTTACCAACCAGCCAAAATAATCCTTAAAGCCCATTCATGTCTAGTCACACCACACTGAATTCTTAAGAATTAAATTTGATCACTGGACATATTTAACTTATTTATTTATTTATTTATTTATTTTAGATTTAAATATTTCACTCATGCCAATTTGTGGCAGTTTTCACTAATAAAGAATACTCTTGTGGTGCAAGGCACTACAAGTACTGCCCCCCAAAAACATGGTTGTCAGGGGTAAAAAAAAAACACTTAAATGTCAAAACGCACTGGCTTACGAATGACTCTTCCAGAACGAGTCGTTGTTTGCTTTTGGATGGCAATATCCTGCAGCACTGGTTCTGAAGGCATGGATGGTGCTACAGGTGCAGTAGGGACATTGGGGGAAGGGGATTCTTGGTGCCTGTGCGATGGAGCCACTGGCTGGTTCAAAGACAGTTGGTTGCGATAATGAAGGAGAATTGGAAGAGGGATGATAGATTGTTGTACCCTCGGATGAGGTGGTGGTACATAGGATTTAGGAAGGGTAGATTGCTGTACCTGTATATGAGATGAAGGTACAGAAGATTGAGGAGGGATAGGTTGCTGTACCTGTATTTGAGGTGGAGGTACAGAAGATTGAGGGAGGATAGGATCTTTTGTTGGAGAAAATCAAGGTATGCTGGTTTCAAGCGGTCCACAGAAACAGTTTCACGCTTGTCCACCTTGCCAATGATGAAAGTTTTGGGTTTACGGTCTAGCACAAGGAAGGGACCATCATAGGGGCAGTGAAGAGGGTAGCGGTGAGCATCATGTCTCAAGAAAACATGTGTGCAAGTTTGTAAATCAGGGGAAACGAAGGTAGTTTGTGAAGTGGAAGTTCTAGGTGCTGTGGGACGAATTTGCTTCATAACAGAGCGTAATGTCTTAACATACGAAGCAGGATCACATGCGGGGTTAATGGGTGTAGGTGTGAAAAATTCTCCGGGTAACCGGAGTGTGGTACCGTAAACTAATTCTGCTGAAGAGCATGCAAGATCAGTCTTCAGAGCAGTACGAATTCCGAGTAGGATTAGAGGTAGCCTGTCCACCCATGTAGTAGATGGATCAGTGGCTCGCAAGGAACTTTTAAGTTGACGATGGAAGCGTTCTATCACCCCATTGGATTGCGGGTGATAGCTTGTTGTTCTGATGCGCTCAGTCCCAAGAAGGAGCATGAGTTCCTTCCATAAGGCCGATTCAAACTGGGCACCTCTGTCTGTGCAAATGGTTGCAGGTATTCCAAAACGGGAAACCCAACATGAAACAAAGGCGTGAGCTACTGCAGAAGCAGTACAAGAAGTCAAAGGAACAGCTTCTGGCCATCTTGTGAACCTATCAATGACAGTGAGAAGATAGGTATAACCTCGAGAAGAATAGAGGGGGCCGACTATGTCTAGGTGTATGGCCTCAAAACGAGCCTTTGGCAAAGGAAAGGTACCAATTTCTGACTTTGTGTGTCGGTGAACTTTGGCACGCTGACATTGAAGGCAAGATCGAGTCCAATTGCGGATATCTTTGTGCATACTTGGCCATACAAACCTAGCTGCAATTAATTTTTGGGTGGCCTTAATTCCCGGGTGAGAAAGGGAATGGAGTTTAGCAAAAACAGCTCTTCGCAGCCCTTGTGGGACCAACGGTCGAATATGCTCAGTCGAGACGTCACATAAAATTAGTAAGTCTGACTTGGGTTCAACTGGTAAAGAGCGGACTTGCAATGAAGTGGGTGAATTAATAAGAGTTTGGAGGTCTGTATCCGTGGACTGAGCCTTAGCCATCTCTGAAAGGTTGATGTGAGAGTGTCCAGGGTCAGAAATTGCTGAGATGCGAGACAGCGCATCCGGCACAACATTCAAAGAACCTGAAATGTGTCGAATGTCTGAAGTAAATTGAAGAATAAAATCAAGGTATCTTCGCTCATTAGGAGCATGAGAGTCTGATTGAGAATGGAGAGCAAATATTAACGGACGATGATCCGTAAAAATGCTAAAGTCACGTCCTTCCAGGAATGACCTGAAATGACGGATGGAGAGGTATATCGCCAGCAACTCTCGACCGAAAGTGCTGTACCTCATTTGTGAAGGTGAGAGCTTGCGTGAAAAGAATGCGAGAGGTTCCCAAACGCCTGAAACAAGCTGCTGGAGCACTCCTGACACGGCAACGTCAGAGGCATCAGTGGCTAAGTTCAGAGGAGCGTCTGGTTGAGGGTGAACAAGGCATGTAGCTCGTGCTATAGCCTCTTTTGCTTGTGAAAAAGCGTTGGTAGCTTCGGGGTTCCACAGAACTGCAGTGGATCTGCCCCTTTTTGATTGGCGAAGAAGAGAGGTTATGGGTGCAAGAATGTTTGCACACTGAGGAATGAAGCGATGGTAGAAGTTTACCATCCCTAAAAGCGGCGAAGTTGCTTTTGAGTTTGCGGTTGTGGGAAAGACCTTATGACAGATACTTTATTTTCGAGAGGAGAAATGCCCTTCGAAGTAACTTTGTGTCCTAAGAAGGTGAGTTCATCTACAGCAAAGACACATTTTTCAGGGTTTAGCAATACACCATATTCTGCCAACCGAGAAAAAACTAAGCGTAAATGTTGAATATGTTCTGAGGGAGAAGAACTTGCGATGAGAATGTCATCGACATATGTGAAAGTGAAGGAGAGACCTCTCAACACTTCATCAATGAAGCGTTGAAAAGTTTGGGCCGCATTACGCAGTCCGTATGGCATTTTTGTCATTTCAAATAACCCAAAAGGGGTTGTTATAGCAGTTTTATGTACATCATCAGGGTGTACAGGAATTTGATGAAAGGCTCGCACCAAGTCAAGGCGTGAAAATACTGTGGTGCCATGGAGAGCAGAAGTAAAATCGTGTAAGTGAGGAAGGGGATAGCGATCTGGAATCGTGTTGTCATTCAAAGCACGATAATCTCCACATGGACGCCAGTCTCCAGGTGTAGGTTTTGGGACCATGTGTAAAGCAGAGGCATACGGGCTACTTGAAGGCCGTATAATACCGAGTTCAAGCATGTGTTCAAACTCTCGTCTCACAATTGCAAGACGATCTGGAGCTAAGCGACGTGGGCGGGTGAAAACAGGTGAGCCTACCGTATCAATACGGTGGACAACAGAGTGTTTAATAGGGGTATCCTTAGAACAGGGTTGAGTAAGGGAAGAAAATTCATTTAGGAGCTGCTCTATAGCAGGTGAGCACTGTGGCAGAGAACTTGCCAATAATGAAGAGGGGTGCACGGTAGGAGAACCAATTACTGAAAGATGTGTGACATTATCAATTAATTGTGCTCTACGAACATCAACTAATAAATCATTAGCAGAAAGAAAATCAGAGCCTAAAACATTGGAGTATATACATCCGCGACAAGAATATCCAGCGGAAAACACGTCTAACGTCCAAGAGAAACTGAAATAGAACGATGTCCATAAGTGTGAATAGATGAAGAATTAGCTGCACGTAAAATGAAAGGAGAAGGTCGTTTGCACGGTCTGCGGCTGTTGCAGGAATAACACTGTATTGAGCTCCAGTGTCAATAAGGAATGCATAGCCTGAAAGTGGATCATGCAAGGTGAATGTTGGACCAGGTGGTGCAGTAGTTTGTGAATCATTAAATTTTGTGGAAAAGGTTAGTATTGCTGTGGGAAGGAGTTTGTGTTGTATTTGGAGAATTAGTTGGGGGTATTAAATTAGTGTGGTTGAATAAGTAGGTTGCGATTCTTTAACTTTACTTGCGTACGTAGGTATTGGTTTGACAGTGTTAAATGAGGTAGTGGTAGGGTTAGTTGAAGTAAGGATAGGAGGAGAGGCTTGAGAGGCTGTAGCGTCAGACGCCTGTGACACCAGCCTGGTTAGTTTAAAGGAGGGTTAGGAGTCCATGGGCAAGGTGTGAGACAGCGCGTTGCACGATCTTTAAACTTTTCATGATACCAGCAAGGAGGGGTATGAACAGTAGACTGTGGTAAGGAAATAGGTTGAGAATGGGGCTGAGTAGTGGGGATTGAGGATTGAGGATGAGGTAAGGCTAATAGATTTGGATTAGGAGCAACCAACTGACCTGTTGCGGTGGCTGTGGTTGTAGGAGAACGAGGCGTTGTCCAGGTCATATTGGGAGGCTTCTAATTGGACCAGAGGGTCGTCCTCGTCTTGAAGAACTTCTCTCTCGTTCCCTGTTGTTAGCTAGCTCTATTCGGAGAGCTTTAAATTCTTCTTTAAGTGTTCGTAGAATTTCATTGGATACTTTAAGACCTTGTGCAGCCGGACTCAGATTGTCGTCCTGCGTGGCACAGATTTGGGGGTGATGGGTGTGGTTATCTACTTGGCCAAGGTGGATTTCAATCATCATCTTATCAGCTGTTTTGGCCATTGTGAGGAGGTCTGTATCATCTGGCATACAACGGGCATTGGCCGTAGGGCAGTAGGGAGACCATTGAGGAAACGGCGTCGCATTAAGGTGAGTTTTTATCGTCTTCATTGGTCTGTCCAGCCAGGTCTTGCAGATGTCTCAGGAAGGCTGTTGGCGTTTGATCCCCAAGAACTTGGTCCTTGATTAGAGCATTGAGTCGCTCTTCTTCTGATTGGCCGAGTCTCCTGACTACTCGCTGAGGAGGCTCTCAAAAGCTTGGTCAGACGGAGGCATAGAGTTACATCCCGCACTACTTTGTATACTAGTGTAGGCAGGAGGTTCTTTGTGATTAGGAACTTGGTTCGTGGGTCCGTAACTCCTTTTATCTCGAAATAATCCGCAGTTGACTCACAAAGATTCCAGGCTCTTCAGCGGTGAATTGTGGAGTGGTAGGCTGATACATGTGAGAAAGTCCGTTATAGGTGATGAATTTGGAGTACCACCGTTGGATGACCCTAGGTTGTTGTTGGTCATTGTGGCTATTATTTGTTACAAGGTACTAAAAAAAATTTAAAATGTGTCACAAACTAACAAGATTTCAACAAATGTTGTTGAATGTAAATAATGGCTTCAAGTAAGCTTGGTTGAGTATGAGACTCAATTAGAGTTATGAATGCCAATAACAAAAAGTTACGTGAAATTTTTTTTTTTTTTTTTTTTTTTTTTTTTTTATGATGTAGCCCAATATTAGCAGAAAAATAGTCTGCGTATAGGCTGTTTACAAAATATAAGTAAAAAAATTTTTTAGGATGTAGCCCAATATTAGCAGAAAAATAGTCTGCGTATAGGCTGTTTGCAAAATATAAGTAAATTTGCATAAAAAAATTTTAGAAAATGCTGAATTTATAAAAAGGCAAAATAAAAGGAATATATTTTGCAATAGAATACACTTCCAGTACAGGTGAATGCTTTGTACTAGTGAATTTAATAAAATTATAGATGCAGACTGAATATACTGACAAAAATTAAGAAAAAACTTAGAATTTTTTTTGCATAAATTACGGTGTTTGGTCACTCCAGGAGGTCACCAATTGTAAGAGTCCGGTTTTATTTATTTAGACCTTTACAAGTTTACGTAGATAGTTAACTAAATGCCAGGGTCACCAGCGCCCAAGTACTAGATTGGCATCCGGCACTGCGGCGCAAAGTTAATTTTAATAAAAGAAGGGAAGGACTGATTATTAAATCAATATGAATTTTTATATTTTATTAACAACAATTAATAAGTATATGCAAAGGGGATTTTTACCCGTAACAACTTTGATGGACTTATAATGGCGAGATTAAATAATGGCCCGTTTGGCTAATATATAACAGTCTGCAAATAATACTGATTATAATAATGAATAATAATACAGTAATAATAATAGTATAGTAATAATAATAATAATAACAAAAGATAATAATAACAAAGATAATAGCCACAATGACAACCTTGTCTGCAAAGAGACAGACAAGAATACTGTAAGTAATATTTTGGAGAAAAAGAGTAATAAAAAATGGCAATAATTAATAATTAAAATACATATAGGTTATATAGGCCCCAGTAACCTGTGGATGATAAATTACAGTTAATTCTGGTTATGGGATTGTGTTAAGTTGAATGGGAAAACTAAAGGAAATATGTAGGCTACAAATGATTAGTAGGCCATCTGCTAAGAAAATAACATGAAACATAATAGGCTTATAAAGTAAAATATACTAAGAAAATTTAATAGGCAGGCCTTTGCCTCTTCAACATATTGAGCTGAGGTTAATCTAAAACAAAGACTATGGTAGGCCTCAGTTAGGCTAGTTACAATTTGGCTTTAGCCTAGACCTAACTTAGCCTAAGTAATTTATTATATGAATCTTACATTACTATTTGTAGTATGAATCTTAGTACTAATTGCAAACGGTATAAGGCGTTAGTATCTGCAGTATGCGGTATTGCATACAGATATGAAATAGTAAAGAATAAATACTATAAACACAAAACATACCACAAAGGAACTTTGCTTGCTGGGGGGTGATTTCGAATATAATGTGTAAAGTGGCGTCCTTTGTGTTGTCGTTGCACACAAGTTTGTTTTTACTTAATAATTTTACCAACCAGCCAAAATAATCCTTAAAAGCCCATTCATGTCTAGTCACACCACACTGAATTCTTAAGAATTAAATTTGATCACTGGACATATTTAACTTATTTATTTATTTATTTATTTATTTTAGATTTAAATATTTCACTCATGCCAATTTGTGGCAGTTTTCACTAATAAAGAATACTCTTGTGGTGCAAGGCACTACAAGGCTACAAGGCTGCCATGGCCAAGGCACGCGCCCTCTGGAACCTGCAGGATCGCAGCACTGTGGCAGCAGACAGCATCTACGCTGAGGTGGGGAGGAGGCTGGTTGTCCCCAACACGACGAGGTGGAACTCCACCTATGACTCTGTGGTGGTCCTGAACACAATCCTGGAGACGAAGAGGCCTGCCCTCCACAGAGTCATGACCCAGCTGAAGGTCAACAGCTTCAAAGACCAGGATGTCGACTTAATGAAAGAGTATGTCAAGGTAATATATTTATAAATTAATAATAAACTAGCGGGACTCGTGGAAATTCCACGATTTATTTTTTTTCTGGTTACAATTAAATGCAGGACCTTGATATAATAATAGCGTTGTTTACGTAAACGTTTAAGAATACAATTATTCCAACTATATTTATTTATTGCAATAAAGTTATATTTTTCTTAACACCAGCCAGTAGATACGTTTTAGTTTTGCTCATTCAATTATCGTTATATTATTGAGTAAAATACAGTAGAATAATATTGCAGAATAATACAAATTTGAATTTCTACAATTTACTAATTCTCCATTGTTTTATTTCCAGATCATGTCACCTGTGGCCAAAGCACTCGACAAGATCCAGGGGGAGGAACAAGCCTACCTTGGGACTCTGCTGCCAACAGTTGCTGCGACAATCTTCAGGCTTAAGGACTTGAAGTCCAAGGGCCTCGTCTACTGCAGCGCCTTGGTCGACGCACTTTTGGCAGGCATCGACAAAAGGTTTGGGCCCCTCCTGGAGGATGACGAATGCCAGCTGGCTGCTGCCTTCCATCCAAGGTTTCGCCTTATCTGGTTGGACAAGTATGACAACACCAAGGTCGCCAGGGTGAGGAAAAGCATGGAGGGTACAGTCGAGGAGGCCATGAAGCAGCAGTCCAACGAAGTGGGCAGCAACAGTGGAGGCAGCAACAACGAGGAGGAGGAGGAGGATGACTTCTTCAGTGCTGTCATCCAGACAAAAGAGAGCAGCAGAAGCCACAGGTCACTCAAGGGCAAGGCCCAGAACTTGGTCAAGACCTGGCTGGAGACCAACTCCAAGGACTTGCTGACAGATGCTGCCTTCTTGGGTGAGCAAGTGTTGGTGGACTTGTTCATCAAGTTCAACACAGCCATCCCCTCCAGTGCTGCAGTGGAGCGTTTGTTCTCTATGGGCAAGGACATCCTGGGGGCCAAGAGATCATCCCTGTCTGATGAAAACTTTGATATGCTAATTTTATTTTCATGAAGGGCAACATGCATCTCATGGACAAAATGGAGAACGAGAAGAAGAGGGAAAATTAAATTATATATATATTGTGTTTTTCATTTTTTTTATAATAAAAGTTAACGTTAACGGTTTATCGGTAACTTCCGTTACATGTTTAACGGATTAACGGTTAACGAAGTTAACTTTTTGGTTAACGGATTAGCGGTTAACGAAGTTAACTTTTTGGATAACGGTGCCCACCACTATATATATCTATATATATATATATATATATATACACACACACGAGGGCCACTCAATATATTTTGCCCCACCTTTTTTTTTTTTCCCCAAGTTTCCTTGTAAGTTCTAAAAATTTTGTACACAAGTACGGGGCTCCAATAAACCTTAGCCCCCCCGCCCATGGCTTAAACCATTAGAGGTACAGTAAAACTAAACATACCTTACAAAAGAGAATTTAATCCTGCATTTAATGAGAAACAATTAAAACTTGGTGTTCCTGCCATTGGCTTCCAAGACAGCCTGAATTCGCTTTGGGTAGCTTGCCAAAAGTGACGTGAATAGATCTTGATCGTTACGCAAATTTGCTAAAACAGTTTCAGTGTGTTGCGTCATTGACAGTCATTGTATCCTTCGAAAATCGATTTGCTGCAGGTTCTTGAAACAAGAGACATTCAACCTTGTCCTTTATAAGTGATCCAATGTGTTCACAGACGTTCAGGTCAGGAGAATTTCCTGGCCATTCTTCATTTCCAAAGAAATCGATCTCATGGTTCCGCAACAACTGTTGAGTGGCTAATGCCTTAAAGCAGGAGGCCTTATCGTGCAGAAGTGTGACCTGATCGACATAAATAATATTGTTTGGGTTTCTTAGAAAAGGAATGACATGCTGGGATAGAATAATATCACGAAAATACTGTCCATCCCAATTCTGACCATTTGGCTTCAGCACCCACATGAGCTTCTTTGCAGTGAACAAAACAAACACACCAACACAGTCTGGACTTTTTAATAATTCGCGATAATGTTCATTGTCATCGATTTCATCTGGTGTTGTGGCCCACACTCGATCATTTTGGTAGTTAGGCCGACGTGTTACGTAAACAAAAAATTCATCGGAGACAGCTAAATGCATGAAATCATCCACATCCCAATCTTCAAGATAATGGGCAAACCACATTCTGTCATCGATGTTAAGTTGAGTTTTTCTTGGCTTTGGAAGTTCATGCCAAGGCTTTAAACCTTGCCTATGACGGTACAGTCGAATGATCTCACCACTAACGATCTTTTCGATCTCTCTAGAAAGTTTAGCACAGCTGTTTTTCCGCTTACGCGTACCGCTTTCAATGATGTCCTTTGTTTCCTGAGAGAGTGGCAAATTTGGGCGCCCAGATTTGGTTGTATCCATTTCATATCCATTCAAAGTTTTAGTCCAATTTCTTTTGACGAAGTCCTCACTTCTTCGCAACTTTTTGGCAACCCATGAACGTGTTATAAAGGTGGCTCCAGCATCACGAGCTTCCCGAAATGTTATTGCTCGTATGCGATCTATCTCACGTTGCCTCTCCGAATCACCAATTAATTGAGAAGCCATTATATTATCACTTTATCAGCTAGAGTAATTTTAATACTGCAATAAATAAAGAATTTTATATATTTTTATAATCACTAAAAACAATTTCGATATAAGTAAATATGTAAGCTGAAAATGGGGGGGCTAAGGTTTTTTGGAACCCCTTAGTTACATACCTTTTTTACAAGTTTTTATTATTTTTCCACATAGTCTCCATCTTTTTCTACGGCTTTCCTCCACCTCGAAACAAGGGCTTTTATTCCCTGCTGGTAAAAGTCCGCTGGGTTCCGCTGGAGCCACTTCTTAACCTCCTCAACAACCTCATCGTCACTGAAATTTTCTTCCACGAATAGCCTCCTTTATTGGCCCAAACAAATGGAAGTTTGAAGGTGCCAGATCCGAGCTGTATGGAGGGTGGGGTAACACAGTCAAGCTCATTTTTGTGATGGCCTCTCTTGTTTGCAAACTGTTGTGTGGTCTTGCGTTATCGTGCAAAAGAAGGACGTCTTGCAGTTTTCTCTTCAGTCGAACTCGCTTTATACGTCTCTGGAGTCTCTGTACGGTAGCAATATATGCCTCTGAGTTGATTGTTTGTCCTTTCTTCATAATGTCCACCAGAATCACCCCTTTCATATCCCAGAAGATGGTGGCCATAACTTTTCCTGCAGAGGGAGCCATTTTGAACTTTTTCTTGCGTGGGGAGTCTGCGTGGTACCACTCCATGGAGTGGCGTTTTGTTTCAGGTTCAAAGTGGTGTACCCAAGTCTCATCCCCAGTCACAGTTCGTGAAAGGAAGTCATCCCCTTCTGTCTCGTATCGAACCAACGACTCAGAAGCAATTTCTTTTTTTTGGGGCTTTGTGATCTTCAATCAGTTCGCGAGGAACAAACCGTGAATACACTTTTGAGTATCCCAGTTGCTGAATTATCGTATTCACACTTCCTTCACTAATTCCTAGCTCCAGTGATAGCTCCTTGTATGTGACGCGCCGATTTGATCGAATGATATTGTTAGCACGTTGCACAGTGTGAGATGTCACAGCCGATGCCGAGCGACCGCTGCGTGGCTCATCATCGAGGCTGGTTCTCCCTCTCTCCGATAATCTCACACGTTTAGACCAACTGTGCTTCGAATAACAACAGCATCTCCGTAAACGTTTTGTAGACGTTTGTGAATATTTCCAACTGTTTCCTTCTCTGCGGTTAAGAACTCGACAACAGCTCTCTGTTTACGACGCACATCACTGTCAGACGCCATTTTCGAAACTGCGTTGACCATTGGTTTTATACAAGGAGGGGAGGTTCAAACTGGAAAAATCCGGTTATGTGAAGCGCAGAAAGTTCAAACTTACGGCCCAAAAGACATATCTGCCCCATGGCCTACTATTTAGCTAAGAAAAAGGGTGGGGCAAAATATATTGAGTGCCCCTAGGATAACCAGCTTGACCTCCGTGTGAAGAGAGACCAACGCACGAAACAACATAAGGTTCATAAGGTAAGGTATATATATATATATATATATATATATATATATATATATAAGAAAAAGGGGTAACTTGTATTTTTAGCCAAATTATATATATATATATATAGATATATATATATATATATATATATATATATATATATACAGTGCTCGAAGTGGGAAAAAAGGTAGCGGGATGGTAAACTCGAATCATAATATATATATATATATATATATATATATATATATATATTATATATATAAACTCGAAATCTGTATTATAATAAGAGAGCTGTCCGTCTGTCCGTCTGTCCGTCTGTCCGTCACACTTTCAGAAATTGTGAGAAAAAATTTTGAGAAAAAAATTCAGAAATTGTAAAAAAAATTCAGAAATTGTATTACGGGCGGCAATGTGAAGCTCAAGATTTTCATGACTGTGTTCTTTTCTGTAGTTTAGCAATGGGGGAAGGGTGGGGGTGGGGGTAATGGAGGAGGGGTGGGGTAATGGGGAGGGGGTGGGGGTAATGGGGGAGGGGTTAGCCCCCAAGTTGTATGAATGGGGGTGAGGAGGTTTTGGGAGATACCAGATTCAGAAATGTTGACAATGTGAAGCTCAAAATTTTCACGGCTGGGTTCTTTTTTTGTAGTTTAGCCTGTCTAACCGTCAGCGAAGCGGCGGGAACTGTACTAGTTTTCATATTGTGCAAAGCCTCAGCCTCCGGAAATGGCAGATTTTTATGTAACTAGAAATTTTTTTGTATATATATATATATATATATATATATAGTCATGCGGGTTGCTTCTACAAAGCTTCAATTTAATATTTAGGAGAAATCCAATGACAAGGAGGAATGTAAATGCCATGAAAAGTCTTCTTTAATGCGCAACGTTTCGAGCAATACGCTCATCATCAGGCTAGATAATAACAATATGAAATTAGAATCAATAAATAAATGTGAACAAGACAAAATAATTTCTATAAACCTATTCATTAAAAGCAAATTTTAAAAAGACTAAAAGAAGAGGGTTAAATTCAAAGTTATAAAAATTTACATATAAAATTACAAGAAATTTAAAAAGCTATTTTTAAATTACATATAGTAAATTTGAAATTAGTACACTGGAATAATTAACACTAATACAATGGAATAATTACACTACGAACCTTTCAATGCTGGTTCCGAGGCACGAGTAATTTAAAACAAAACAAAACAGGAAACAAACTATGGGTTGGGCGGTTGGAGAGTTATAAGTTGGGGAGGGGGGATTATAAAAAATTTAGAGGGACAGCTGAGGAATCCACGTTTAGAGAAGGGGTCAGTGTTTTAATATAAAGAGATTCCAAAATTCTAAGTGAGTTAGGACAAGAATTACAACCGAGAATTTTAAAATTATCTAAAGTGACATCAGTTTTGCATTTAATACTATGTTCCCGAATACTAGAGGCTTCTTTTTTATTTAAAATTTTACCTGTTCGGCAACTTATTCCCATATGCGAATAAAATCTAGCCCTGAGGGAGCGCACGGTGCTGCCAATATAAGTACCAAGGAGACACCTTGGGCAGGTAAATAAATATACAACACCGCTACGCAACGAATCAGGAGTTCGATCCTTCGCTGAGAAAAAGCTACCTAAAGACATTTTGTTAATAAATATAATGCGAAAATCAGTATGATAAAAAAATTTTCTTAACAACTTTGTAAATTTAAGTTTAAATTCTTTATTCATGGGACCCATTTCAGGTACCAAGAAATATTTTATATCTTTAGGCACTGAAATACAGGGAAGTTGAGGGCTATAAACATTATTTAAGAAAGATCTTATTAGTTTATCTACATATTGAACAGGAAAACTATTATTGGTAAAATATGATCTTAAATTATTAAATTCATCGTTAAGTAAGGTAAAACTAGAGGTCAAATTATATCCTCTGAACAGGAGAGTTTTAATACACGACATCTTATAGTTAAAATCAGTAAAACTAAAGAAATTCATGCCCAAACCAGTAAAAGTGGGTTTCCTGTAAACTGATGTAGTAATAGAATCACCTTTTTTCGAAATTAAAAGATCTAAAAAGGGAAGGGAGCCATTTTTCTCAGTTTCCATTGTATAAGTTATATTGGGGTGCAGAGAATTTAAGAAGTTAAAAAATTGTTGCGCTTGTACAGCATTATCAAAAACAGCTATCGAGTCATCAACGTTATTTCAAATATATAAGCCTTCGTTTTTTCTTTACTTTGAAAAATTTTTTAATGGCTTGAAAAATGTTCCCCATGTTGGTGATTTTAATAATTTTAAATGTCAGTTTGCTAATTTAACTCATGAATTTTTTCACAAACTTAGAAACCTTAAATTTAAATCTTTCATATTTAAGAAGAGTGACTTGCAGGTTATTAAGAATTTGGCAAAGAACCAGGAGATTGTTGTGACTAGACCGGACAAGGGCAACGGAGTTGTTATTTTGAATAAATCTGATTACATAAATAAAACTAATGAAAATCTAAGTGATGTTAGCAAATTCAAACAAATTCTTGAACCCGTCAATAAAGTCATTTTAAGGTTGGAAGACCAAGTTAATAGATTTTTGTCACGATTAAAGTCTTTAAAGATAATAAAAAACGATACTTACTCTCAGTTGTTCGTATCTGGTTCTGATCTTGCTCAATTATACTGTTTGCCTAAAATCCATAAAGTTGGAACACCTCTCCGTCCTATTTTAGCTTCGTATAACTTACCTACCTTTCAATTGGCAAAATTTGTTGTTGGTCTCCTGTCACCTTTTGCGAAAAATGCTTATACTATAAATAACGCTTATGAATTTCAAAAAGATCTTCTTAGTGAGAATTTCGATTCAAAAAAGTTTTTTGTCAGTTTTGATGTAAAGTCGCTTTTCACGAATGTACCTGTATCAGAAACTATTGCCATTATTTTAGATAGGGTTTTTAGCTCTGTTGATAGTTTTCATGGTTTTTCATGGTCTTATTTTAAGGAACTTTTAGAATTGGTTTTTAAGCAATGTTATTTTACTTTCAATAATAAGGTTTACCAACAAATTGATGGTGTTGGAATGGGATCACCCGTCGGACCTTTATCAGCTGATTTTTTTATGACTCATTTAGAAAGTGTAATTTTTAGACAATCTCCCACCCATTGTAAACCAATTTTCTATCGACGCTTCGTTGATGACTCGATAGCTGTTTTTGATAATGCTGTACAAGCGCAACAATTTTTTAACTTCTTAAATTCTCTGCACCCCAATATAACTTATACAATGGAAACTGAGAAAAATGGCTCCCTTCCCTTTTTAGATCTTTTAATTTCGAAAAAAGGTGATTCTATTACTACATCAGTTTACAGGAAACCCACTTTTACTGGTTTGGGCATGAATTTCTTTAGTTTTACTGATTTTAACTATAAGATGTCGTGTATTAAAACTCTCTTGTTCAGAGGATATAATTTGACCTCTAGTTTTACCTTACTTAACGATGAATTTAATAATTTAAGATCATATTTTACCAATAATAGTTTTCCTGTTCAATATGTAGATAAACTAATAAGATCTTTCTTAAATAATGTTTATAGCCCTCAACTTCCCTGTATTTCAGTGCCTAAAGATATAAAATATTTCTTGGTACCTGAAATGGGTCCCATGAATAAAGAATTTAAACTTAAATTTACAAAGTTGTTAAGAAAATTTTTTTATCATACTGATTTTCGCATTATATTTATTAACAAAATGTCTTTAGGTAGCTTTTTCTCAGCGAAGGATCGAACTCCTGATTCGTTGCGTAGCGGTGTTGTATATTTATTTACCTGCCCAAGGTGTCTCCTTGGTACTTATATTGGCAGCACCGTGCGCTCCCTCAGGGCTAGATTTTATTCGCATATGGGAATAAGTTGCCGAACAGGTAAAATTTTAAATAAAAAAGAAGCCTCTAGTATTCGGGAACATAGTATTAAATGCAAAACTGATGTCACTTTAGATAATTTTAAAATTCTCGGTTGTAATTCTTGTCCTAACTCACTTAGAATTTTGGAATCTCTTTATATTAAAACACTGACCCCTTCTCTAAACGTGGATTCCTCAGCTGTCCCTCTAAATTTTTTATAATCCCCCCTCCCCAACTTATAACTCTCCAACCGCCCAACCCATAGTTTGTTTCCTGTTTTGTTTTGTTTTAAATTACTCGTGCCTCGGAACCAGCATTGAAAGGTTCGTAGTGTTAATTATTCCATTGTATTAGTGTTAATTATTCCAGTGTACTAATTTCAAATTTACTATATGTAATTTAAAAACTTTTTAAATTTCTTGTAATTTTATATGTAAATTTTTATAACTTTGAATTTAACCCTCTTCTTTTAGTCTTTTTAAAATTTGCTTTTAATGAATAGGTTTATAGAAATTATTTTGTCTTGTTCACATTTATTTATTGATTCTAATTTCATATTGTTATTATCTAGCCTGATGATGAGCGTATTGCTCGAAACGTTGCGCATTAAAGAAGACTTTTCATGGCATTTACATTCCTCCTTGTCATTGGATTTCTCCTAAATATTATATATATATATATATATATATATATATATATATATATATATATATACAAAATCGAGAAAAAAATATTCGTTACACTGCCATTAAAAAACTCTGTATTTCGCTTTGCGCCTGCGCTGAATCCGTTTCTCCCCCATTCGGGCCATTCCCTCCCAACTTTGGGAGGGAATGGGGAGAACTATGACCATAAAGGGAATGAATAATGATTTTATTGGAATTTATGTAAAATATTGTTTTATTTTCAATAAATTTTCGACAAAAACTATATTTTCATCATTTCATGTAATCTTATTTAGCGAAACAAATAAGCTAACAAAAAGCCTGTTCTATTTCTGGAAAATCATATTTAGAGTGTAAAGATCCGGGATGATTTTAAGGTAAATATGGAGTAGTGGGATGATTTTACATTTAATTAAAAGTCGTGGGATGGCATCCCACCCCATCCCGCCTCACTTCGAGCACTATATATATATATATATAAAGGTTATATTAAGGTTAACTCAAAGTACTTCTATAATTTTGCAAAAAGGAAGTCGAAAAACCATGCGACTATCGGACCTCTGAAAAATGAGAACAGTGCTTTCTTTATCTGATGATCTAACAGAAGTATTCGAAATATTAAGAGCTCAGTACGAATCATCTTTCAGTATCCCCGAAACTGACAAACTGATATGCGATAGAAACGCGTTCTTTGAGGAAGAACTACAAGGGGAAAGTATAACGGACTTCGACTTTACGACAGATGATATTACACAAGGTATAGGGGAACTAAAAACACACTCAGCGGCAGGACCGACCGGATAAATGGAATGCCACACTGATTCAAAACTGCAAGAATGCAATCGCTGAGCCCCTATATTGGATATGGAGACGATCACTAGATACGGGAGAAATACCGAGCATCCTGAAGAGCGCGAACATATTCCCAATATATAAAGGAGGAGATCGATCCGAGGTCAAAAACTACAGGCCAGTGTCGCTTACATCTCATCTCATCAAAATATTTGAAAGCATAGACAGAAAATCTATGACCTTTTGGAAACTCAGAAAAAATTCACTGATAACTAACATGGGTTTCGGTCAGGCAGATCATGCCGATCACAACTAATGGAACACTACAGCAATATTATTGATGCACTTGAAAGTAATGAAAACTATGATGTATTATACACAGACTTTGCTAAAACGTTCGACAAGTGTGACCATGGAATCATAATACATAAACTGAAATGTATGGGAATAACAGGAAAAGTAAGGAAATGGATATATAATTTCCTTAGTGAGCGGCGGCAAGTCGTTACAATACAAGGAGTATCTTCATAAGATTCAGATGTCCTCAGCTCAGTATCACAAGGAACAGTATTAGCTCCACTACTTTTTATAATCATGTTAACTGACATCGATGAGAACGTTACCAGAGACAGCACAGTAACATCCTTTGCTGATGGGACAAAGATCAGTAGAAAAATAAGAAACCCAGAAGATATAGGATCTCTACAAACCGACATGAACAGAATCTACAAGTGGACGGAAGATAACAATATGAAGTTTAACACTGAGAAATTTCAGCTGTTACAGTACGGAAAAAGAGAAGACCTAAAATCCATGAAATATTATACCCCAAATGGACAGGAAATTCAGAGAAATTCTAGAGCAAACGATTTAGGGGTTGTAATGACTGATGATACGAAATTTGAAACACAAAATAAGATAGCAGTAAACAGAGAAAAGAGAATAACTGGGCAGATACTGAGAACCTTTAAACGAAGGGATAGGAATATAATGATTCCTCTACTGAAAACACTGATCATACCCAAATTGGAATAATGCTCGGTCCTAACATACCCATATAAAAAAAAGAAGACATCAGACAGCTAGAAGGGATTCAGAGAAGCTTCACAGCCAAGATCAAGGGGTGCAAAGAACTAAATTACTGGGAAAGGTTACCCGAACTAAACCTATATTCACTGGAAAGAAGAGAGAGAGAGAGAGAGAGAGACACCATAATTTACACTTGGAAAATAATGGAGAAGCTAGTCCCTAATCTTACTCTGAACCCTATAACTCCCCAAACAACAATGGAAAGTAGAAAAGGAAGACTGTGTCGTGTTTCCAAATTAAAGGTAGACAGGGAACATCCTTAACCCTGAAAGAAAATAGTTTTGTTGTGAGAGGACCAAAACTGTTTAATCAGCTCAGGAGCACAAAAAAAAAAAAAAAATTTTTTAAAGAATTTGATATTTGATATTTCAAAGAAAGAATAGTAGTAGTCATCATGGGAAAAATCAAAATTTTGTTAGACTTCCTTACAATCCACTACACACTCTTCTCCCATTTTTCTGTTCTCTTTTTACTACTTATCCTCACCTAAACCAGGTTTGCATTGATCAATATAAAATTTATGAAGCTGTATGTGTGTTTTCAATGTACGTTGTGTACAATTCTGTAATTTAGCACCACTTTTGTTAGTGGAATTGTCACTCATGTATGTGGGAGCATGGAATTGGTGAAAGTAATGAATATCATGTATGTATTTTTCTAACATTGATGATTACTAACTGCTCCGCAGAACGCTCTTTTACTCAGCTGAAAGGAATAAAAAACCCTCAGAAAACAACAATGTGTCAGGACAGACTTGATTCACTTTCCCTACTGTGTATAGAGGCGAACATGCTTCGTCGAGTCAGCTTCGATGAAATTATCCAGGATTTTGCAATCAGAGAATCTGGAAAGAAGCTAAAAAACTTCACTTTTCTACGTGAAGGTCAAAATATGAAAATAAAAACCCACTCTAATAGACAGAGTTTATTTCCACAACAGTTTCGATGCCCACTGGCATCCTCTTCGGGTGGCTACAGAAAAACGAATGAACCAAAAACAAGAGTGAAAAACAGTCCAGGGACCATTAAGAAATTCGCACCTAGGTTATATCCCGTTCACCCGACACCGGAAGGGCATTTTTTTTATTATTATTAAAGGGACCCGCTTATAAGTACATTCGCACAAATTTAAAACTATCTTGTTCAATACATACAGATTCTATTATTTTATTTTTTTACATAATTATTACATTTATTACATTTAATATTGCATTATTATTTATTACAGAAATTATAAATTTATTATTACATTGATAATTACATTGTTGTTTATTATACAGAAATTATAAACCGAAAAACGAATGAAAAGGCGAGGAGGAAACAATCCAGAGACCATTAAGAAATTCGCACCTAGGTTAGAGCCCGTTCCCCCTACACCAGAAGGGTATTTTATTAAAGGGTCCCGCTTATAAGTACATTCGCACAAATTAAAACCATCTTCTTGGTCTATACATACAGATTCTATTATTTTGACGTAATTACTGCATTTATTATTGCATTTACGTTTTTTTTAACATTTATTATTATTACCTTTACACTTATTATTACATTTATTTTATTACCTTTGTTATTACATTTATTGCATTTACACTTATTTCCACATTTATTACTTCCATTATTACATTTACATTTACGTTTATTATTCCATTTACATTTTACCGAAAAAACGAATGAACCAAAAGCGAGTAAGGAAACAATCCAGAGACCTAACCTAAGTGTGAATTTCTTAAAGGTCTCTGGATTGTTTCCTTACTCACTTTTGGTTCATTCAACCGAAAAATTCTCGGAGGCCATTGATGACATCAGAAAGCTAATAAAGGCCATAAACCCTCCATCCACCAATATAATGATCTGCGGAGACTTTAACTTCCCATTTATAAAATACAAAAAGGTGGATAGGAATATATATATTCACCAGGACAAGGGGGGCACAAGAGAAGACCAGGAGCAAGCGAAAATGTTGATGGCTCTCACAAATGAGTTTATGCTGACACAGGAGATAACAGAAAATACCAGAAAAAATAACTGCCTGGATCTGGTATTCACGAATAACACGAACTTGATTGCTGATATAAAAATAACCCCAACCATTATCTCAGACCACAACTTAATCGAGATATCAACAAATATGACGATAGCATTAAAAGACAATACACATATTGAGGAAAGAAGTAAATTCGGGGCCTTTAACTTAAACTCCAAGACTATAAATTGGGAAGCAATCAGATCGCACATGGCCCAAATAGAATGGAGAACAATTTTCAAGAATAAAACAACTGAAGAAATGCTAACAACCTTGGAAGAAAAAACGCTGAAAATTTTAGAAAAATATGCTCCGAAATCACAGCCAAAAGGAAAGAGGAGCAGGCTAGAGAGGCAAAAGAGAAGACTTTTCAGCAAAAGAGAGTGGAGGCGAAGTTAGGCAACTGCGGAGATAATGACAGGAAAGCAATAAAAGAAAAACTGGAGGGTATCGATAGGGAAATACAAGCCCTGATTAAGGACCATACAGAGAGGGAAGAGGAAAAGGCGGTAGAAGTAATAAAGGAAAATCCAAAATACTTCTATAGCTATGCAAAAAGGAAAACAAAAACGCGCGCCGCTATTGGGCCCTTAAGGACGAGAAATAATGAACTAACCGACGATCCAAAAGAAATATCTGATACATTGAGAGCTCAATATGAATCAGTTTTTAGTACCCCAAAAAGTGACAAAGCGATACCTGACATAAATGCATTCTTTGAAGAAGAATTGCAAGGAGAGTATATAACAGACTTTGATTTTACACCAGAAGATGTAACGAAAGCTATAGGACAAATGAAACCACATTCAGCTGCAGATCCGGACAATTGGAACGCATTATTGATTAAAAACTGTAAAAATGAAATAGTTACACCTTTATACTGGACATGGAGAAGATCCCTAGACACTGGGGAAATACCGAGCATCTTGAAAAGAGCAAACATTGTCCCTATATATAAAGGAGGGGACAGATCTCAAGCAAAGAACTATAGACCAGTGTCATTGACGTCCCACCTCACCAAAGTATTTGAAAGAATAGTTAGAGATAAAATTTATGACTTCCTGGAGACACGGGAAAAATTCAACGAAAATCAGCACGGATTCCGATCAGGTAGATCATGCCTATCACAACTAATAGAACACTACAACAATATCCTAGATGCACTTGAAGGCAATGACAACTACGATGTTATATACACAGATTTTGCTAAAGCTTTCGACAAATGTGACCATGGTATAATAGCACATAAAATTAAATATATGGGAATAACAGGCAAAGTGGGAAAATGGATCTACAACTTCCTCAGAGAACGTCTGCAGGTCGTCAAAATTCAAGGTATATCATCATCAGAATCGGAAGTACGCAGCTCAGTACCATAAGGGACAGTACTGGCTCCACTCCTGTTCATTATCATACTAACAGACATAGACAGCGGAGTAAACAGCAACAGTATAGTAACATCCTTTGCAGACGATACAAAGATTAGCAGAAAAATCAGCGATATATATGACGTGGAGGCCTTGCAGAGGGACACGAACAAAATATACAAATGGTCAGAAGACAACAACATGTCATTTAACATCGAGAAATTTCAGCTCCTGAGATATGGTAGAAAAGAAGAACTTAAACAGACTGCATATTATGCTCCAGATAGACAGGAAATTTAGAGAAGCACGAAAGCGATCGATCTCGGGATAATAATGACAGATGATGCGAAATTCGAAACACAAAATCAGATAGCTATAAATAAAGCAAAAAGAGTCGTTGGACAGGTACTAAGAACATTCAAGAGAAGGGACAGGACAGTAATGATTCCCCTGCTAAAAACACTGATTATACCAAAACTTGAATACTGCTCAGTTTTGATGTCCCCATATAAAAAGGAAGAAACTAATAAACTAGAAGAAACGCAAAGGCATTTCACAGCCAAGCCTGAAACGAACTCAACTACTGGGAAAGACTACGTAAACTAAATCTGTACTCCCTGGAAAGAAGAAGAGAGAGGTACACCATAATTTCATAATTTACAGTACATATGGAAAAAATTCAGGCACGTGCACAGAGGGGGGCGGGACTTGGGGTGCTTGAGCCCCTGCCCTTTTTCTTCTTCATATCAAAAGTGCCCTTTTAGTAAAAATTCATAAATATATTGATTCGACATAAATTTGAATTAATTAGTTATATTTTTATTTAGTTACTGCTACTTCAACAGATTTTCAAAACTGGAATTACTTTGATCTATGATTTTTTTATTAGAATAATAAACTTAACATACCGTTACTATTATTTTGTCAATCAGGGAGGGCGTCCCTAGTGGTAACACTGACTGCAGCTGTTCACTGTTGATTGCGTCTCTCGGGTATGTGGGTGTATTGTTTACTGTTTGTTTATTTTACGTTAACCTAAGCTAACTAGTGATTTCTCACTGATAATTATGGTAAGTTGGAATCCAAAGCAGTGTGACATTACTCCAAAAAATATTGTATGACATTACTCGTAAAGTTGGTAAAAACGTCCACGTCCCCTACTTAGTCTTAGGCCTACTAGGCTAGGCCCATCAGTACACCAGTGTGTCAAACGATGGATTTTGGGTTTTAGTACTGGCATGAATTTCATTAAATTAATAAATGATTTATTAAACAACATATCATAACCTTTTCATTTTTAATATGAAATTGATTTTTAAAAACAATACGATTTTCATTAAAAGTGAATAAAAATACCTAGATTATTTATTATAAAACGATGCAATTTTTCCGCAAGGACGACAATTACGGTAGATCCTTCTGCCCTTTATCCTGCTGATTGATACTTATAAAAGTTATAAGTAAAGTAACTATTTAGAAATTGCATGCTATTAAATATTGTGAATTTGGTTAACAAAAGCTTAATTAGGTCTACTGCCTAGATTAGATTAGATTAGGCCTAAGATAATAAAAGTAAAGGGAAATATATTTTTGAAGCAATTTTTTTTTTTTACTTTCAGAACTAAAAATGCCACGCAAGGAAAGGCTTAAGAAATGGAGAGATAAGGAACTCCAAGCTTGTTAGAGGAGTGCCTTTTTTTCAACTGAGCCCCTGCCCTTCTGAAAGTCTGTGCACGTCACTGTGGAAAATGATCGAAAAACTGGTACCAAACCTAAAACTAAACCCAATTACCATTCAAACAACACTGGAAAATAGGAAAGGCAGAATGTGTAGTGTTCCCAAATTAAAGGCCCGACAAGGGACCTCCTTAACTCTGAAGGAAAATAGCTTGGTTGTCAGGGAGCCAAGACTTTTCAACCAGCTTCCAAAGGACCTCAGAAACGTAACGGGGGTCAAAGTTGAAGTCTTCAAGAGAAGACTGGATGCCTGGCTCAGGAGGGTACCAGATGAGCCGGGCGTGCCTGGCTATATACGGTGGAGAGCGCAAGAAAGCAACTCGCTCCTCCACCAAGCCAGATCTAGAGGTGGGGCCACCAGCTTGACCTCCGTGTGAAGAGACCAACGCACGAAACAACACAAGGTTCATAAGGTGTGTGTGTGTATATATATATGTATGTTATACATGTTATAATTTAATTTATTATCGAAGTAAAGCCGCGCCCTGATGACACAATTATTTTTTATGTAATTTCATTCATTTAATAATTCCCACGCTAGTGTATGACTCATTTCCTTCCGAACTGAATTCACACGCCAGTGACGCAGACGGTTTGTTTGATTTCACTTGGGAAACACAATGGATTGTGAGACGCTCGGTTCTCCAACGTTCTCAGGTGACGTCAACTACTTGCGTGGTGGCGTAGTCAGGTTCCGTTCCTTTGACTATACAAGAAAGGGATCAGCGCCCTTAAGGCAGATTCGGAGGAGACGGGTCTTCGGACTGACGAACAAAAGTCAGCTCGTTAGGGAATTGTTGCTTTTGGAATTGGAAGATTAATGGGTTTTCAATTGGAGTCTGACTGTACAAGCTCGGAGACTCAGAACGGACAAGGGCATCTTAGAGGGGTCTCTGGCTTATTTAATATTTTACAATTAAAAAGTAACTATTATTATGTCTATAAACTTTTGTTATTAGTTCTGTGTAAAAGAAACATTTGATTCACTATAACTGATTAAAATTATCTTGCCTAAATTCAAATTAAAGACCGTATAAGCCGTTGAGTTTTCTTTACTCTTTGGACTTTAATAACTGGGAAAAAGAAAATCACGAGCCCACACAGTACTCCGCGATTGTGGGAATACGAACTTCGAACTATATCTGCAGCCAAGAGTGCTTAAGTAATACCCTCTCTCGAGTAAGCTGTGACATCCTGACTTTGCCCGAACCCAGGGAGAGGCGCGCGCATATATATATATATATATATATATATATATATATATATATATATATATATATATATATATATATACATATATATATATATATATATATATATATATATATATATGCCTCTCCCTGGGTTCGGGCAAAGTCAGGATGTCACAGCTTACTCGAGAGAGGGTATTACTTAAGCACTCTTGGCTGCAGATATAGTTCGAAGTTCGTATTCCCACAATCGCGGAGTACTGTGTGGGCTCGTGATTTTCTTTTTCCCAGTTATTAAAGTGTGTGTGTGTGTGTGTGTGTGTGTGTGTGTGTGTGTGTGTGTGTATAATCTGCAGATCATATCATATAGGCACGTACGTAATTTGTATTGGTTTGACCAAAGAGTGAATAGGCCTAGCTTATTTAAATAATAATAATAATAATAATTAGGTTCATGAGTTAAACACAATATTTAAGTGCAAACGATTTTTTCCAAATCTATTGGACGAACACTAGTGGCTTCACCTGATTGGCTGGTTACTGTTGATGCTCCTTGGCCCCGCCCCTTTCTGCTAACTTCACCATTTTTTTTTTTTTGCTACACACACAAATCCCTCTTTGTGATTTACCACGTTTCCTGGCGTTATATGAGTAGCCTCACTTGCTTTCCTCATCCCCTTATCTAGTCCTTTATGAATGATCTTAGCTTCTTGCCAGGTGTCCGTACCTACCTGCGTGCAAGACGAGTGAGTTAGATGTTCGATGTAGACGCATGATTACTCTATGTTCATATAGTCTTTTTGGTAAGCCGCGCCCTAACTCCCCATAATAAACGGCAGAGCAGCCATTACATGGAATCTCGTAAACTACACTACGTTCATTAATACACTCATCTTGTTTCGTCCTCACCATATCGCCTATCTTTATCCCGAAGAATTAGCTAAATAAACTCCCGCTCTTATGAATTCATCGATAATTTGGTCTCCTCTTGAATGCGGAACCGTTATGTACTCTTTATCTACATTATTTTCAATCTCACCTCTACGCCGCTGATATATTAATTGCTTTTTTTTCTTAGTTTAACTATTAATCTTTCGGGATACCCTAACTTTCCAAACGCTCCCCTGATGTATTCAAATTCATTCACCAGATACTCCTCACTACATATTCTAATAGCTCTCAGATAGAATCCAATAAAAACACTTGTCTTAGTCCTTTCATTTTGAGAAGACAAATAACACTGGCCAACAAGTATTTTTCATCAGATATAATTATGGGTGGGCTGGATAGCTGTTGGGACGCTGATTCCAAATCTGTTTTCAGTTTTCCTCTAGCACGTCTAGTTTTCGAGATGAGACTGATCATAATATATATAATATGCATATAACTATATACAGTATAATATAATATATACAATACATAATATGCGTCCTTTATACATGTAGCTGAGTATTTTGTCGTTGCAGCTTATGTGTAGGATTTTGCTTTACCATTTCTGTACTCTCATGTATGGCATTTTGTCGTTTCAACTTAGGCTTTCCGCAGGTTGTCTTGTGGTATTTTAGGTGAGAGCAGTTGCTGGCCACAAATTTGCAATGCAAACGTTACACATGTACACTAGGGTGGATCTATTTTACATTTTTTTCGATTTCCATATTCTAATAGAGACAAAAACTTGCGCATGCATGAGAAAATAGCCTCTGCAAAATCTTAGCTTAATAGGTAATTATCTTCTGCCCCCGGCAGAGCGATGAAAATCATATTTTAGTAGTCAAAAACATATTTTTCTTATAATTTTTAAAATATTTCAATATGCATCAAAATTATTCCTAATAACTATAAAGTCGATGAAAAAGACCTCATATGATCGTTTTTCCAAGCGCGTTGTCCTACGTTAATATCTTTTGCCCCCGGCAACAACGTCAAATGTTGAAAAAATAGGTAATTTATATACATATTTTCAGATCGGCTCTTTGTCTTAAATAATGCATTTATATATTTCCCATAGCATTTATATCGTTGCTTAGGCATGAAATAACACACGCAAAATTTTATGACTCTAGAGTAATATTTTCTGTCCCCGAGAAAAGTCTAAATGTGGATTATAATTACGTTAATGCGATGTTATAAGTACGATAAGTACTAAGTACAACCCAGAACTCACCACGAGGAGGTGGCTGTACGTCGAGTTCCACCCTATCCAGCCCCAACCACCCTTCCTTTGGCTGCATGTCGATTTACATACGGTAATCTTTCTTAGAATCAAATCGTGGAATTTTTGTTCGGGAATGAAGACGGGAGCGGATGAATCCGTCCCTCTCTTCTATTCCACTTACACTGGCAGAGGCTTCGGTTACTAATTTGATGAGTCTCTCGACCGCTTGAGTATGACAAGGGAATAGTGGGATCAGTCCATCAGGCTGGTCTCCCGTCTCAACAAACTCTTTTATTCGGGTATCAGGTATTGTTTTTGTAACGGGGGGTTCGGTCACCTCAGCCGTTTGCCAGTTGATCATTTCGTAATAGTTTTGACTATCGTAGAGCAGCTCAGGCATGGCGAAGGCTCGAATTTCCCCCTGGTGATTGTTTTGATCGTGCTTTTAATATTCTTATCCATCCAATTCTCTTGTGTTGCTCATCGGCATGTAGCATGGAGATCAAATATTTTCTGGGTGAGCAAAGAAAGAATTTCTACGGAGGACTTTGTGGCGATTGTCTTAGATCTTTGAGGCATGGTCTGAGAGAGACGCATCATTTCGAAAAAATGTTTTGCGCCCTCAGTGAAACCGGAGTTTTTCTTTATCTTAAACCAAATTGGTGCGTAAACTGTCATAATGAATCGCACAATTTCGTTGAAGGTGCTGGAGGGTTCACTGGTTGAAACATAGAGGCGCAGAAATCTATTTGCTGTTGTCAGCCACCTGGAATGCGCCATCTTACCTGGATTTCGAGCCGCGAGAGCTGAAGAGAAGCTACCGCTCGACACTGCTCTGTAGATGCCTAACAAATATTTTTGGTCAGTGCTCAACTCGGCATCATCTATGTCAATGTCGGGAGATGGAATGGCATCGAATTCTGTAATTGGAAGTTTTTCGCAGTCGTTCAGTTGTTTTCCAACTGGTCCAGTAAAGCCCATTGGCCCAGTTGTTTTGCCGTCCAAGTCTTGAATGAGGTGTCGCAGTGATAATTCATTACCGTGTAATAGGCATGTGTGTGTGTGTGTGTTATTTCATGCCTAAGCAACGATATAAATGCTATGGGAAATATATAAATGCATTATTTAAGACAGAGCCGATCTGAAAATATGTATATAAATTACCTATTTTTTCAACATTTGACGTTGTTGCCGGGGGCAAAAGATATTAACGTAGGACAACGCGCTTGGAAAAACGATCATATGAGGTCTTTTTCATCGACTTTATAGTTATTAGGAATAATTTTGATGCATATTGAAATATTTTAAAAATTATAAGAAAAATATGTTTTTGACTACTAAAATATGATTTTCATCGCTCTGCCGGGGGCAGAAGATAATTACCTATTAAGCTAAGATTTTGCAGAGGCTATTTTCTCATGCATGCGCAAGTGTTTGTCTCTATTAGAATATGGCAATCGAAAAAAATGTAAAATCGATCCACCCTAAATTGTACACCCTTTTATTCTTTGGCGTAACAGTCACATGTCTAGTTGTGTTGTTTTGTGTCGCCCACTTACACAGTATATTTTTTTAGGTGATTTACATCAACTCACTCATCGATCATCATGCCTCGAAAGTGTAAAAATCACCCCGACAATTTCTGTTACGTGTGCGGCTCGTTCGCGACTAAATCACAACGGCGTACAATCACGATGGATCTTCGGAAAATTTACCGGTTATACTTCGGCTGTCCACTAGGCGACTAAGATGAGGCGTGGGCGCCACATGTTATCTGTACCGCTTGTTCGAATGGATTACGTGACTGGTTGAACCAAAAGAAAAAGTCGATGCCGTTCGCTATACCCATGATATGGAGGGAGCCGAGAGACCATCATGGCGAGTGTTACTTTTGCAATGTTAACATAACTGGATTCTCCGTGAAGAACAAGCATAACATCTGCGAAAAACTTTTTTTTTCTACATGAAGGTCAAAATATGATAATAAAAACCCACTCTAATAGACAGTTTATTTCCACAACAGTTTCGATGCCTACTGGCATCCTCTTCGGGTGGAAATAAACTCTTGTCTATTAGAGTGGGTTTTTATTATCAAAGCATAACATCGTTTATCCGAACGTACACTTCGCGATCAAACCGATCCCTCACGATGACACAATGCCGATTCCGGTACCTCCACAGCATGGACTCGATTCTTTAGAAGACGAAAGGGAATCCGACGAAGGTGCGATTGGCGGAGATGCGGGACCTTCGGCCGATCTTGACTACACACCTGACGAAGAGCAATCGGATCCAGAGAGGCTTACCCAAAACGAGTTGAATGACCTCATTAGAGACCGTGTCCTCTCCAAAGAGAAATCAGAACTTCTCTCCTCGAGACAAGCAGAAACACTTACTTAGAAGAACGTCCGAGTGTGTGTCTACTCACTATCGAAAACGAAACCATGATTTGGCAACATTCTTTACAATAGACGGTCAGCTCTGCTATTGCTATGATATCAATGGACTTTCGAGAACTTGTCACAGGTGTACACACCATCTGAGTGGCGCCTCTTCATTGATTCCTCACAGCAAAGCTTGAAAGTGGTTCTCCTACTTAACGGGAACTTAAAGCCGTCCATCTCGATCACCCACTTCATTCATCTAAAGGAGACGTACGATAACATGAATATACTACTAGAAGCAATCCAATATCTGTTGTGATCTCACAGTCATTGGTATGTTAATGGGCATGCAAAGAGGGTTCACGAAAACTGTTCCCTATGCCTATGGGACAGCCGTGCTACCGCGTATCACTACATCAGACGATGTAGTGAACGGTGTGTGTCCAGTGTGTTCCTTTAGTTGATCCAAAGATGATTTTCCTGCCAGCTCTCCATATTAAGCTCGGCTTAATGAAAAATTGTGAAAGCGATGGGTAAGGCGAATTCGAGGTAGTTTCGATACCTTGTTGAGAAATTTGCAAACATTAATGTCGCGAAATTGAAGAAGGGAATCTTTGTGGGGCCCCAAATCAGGGAAGTTCTGCAGGATGAAGGCTTTGAAGAAAGCCTCAATGCCTTAGAACTAAAAGCATGGCAGGCTTTCAAAGGGACTTGTGGAAACTTCTTGGGTAACCACAAGTCTCCCGCATACAAAGATGGAGTTCAGAAACTACTCTATGCATATCAAGAAATGTGCGGTCGCATGTTCTTGAAAATATTTTTTACATTCACGTCTAGATTTCTTCCCCGAAAACCTTGACACGGCGAGTGACGAACAGGGGTAACGCTTCCATCAAGACATCCAGTGAATGGAAAATCGCTACGAAGGTTTCTGGAACGCAAGTATGCCAACAGACTACTGCTGGATGTTGTACCGCGACAATCAGGAAAAGGTTTACAAAAGAAAATTGTACTCGCAAGGCTTTTAGGTTGGTGCCATTTCATTTTATGAATAAACTTGTACTTTTACGATAAAATGTGCCGAAATTAACGTCATATTTCGATAACTGTGTGCTAGAGGAAACCCCAAAACAGATTTGGAATCGGCGTACAAAACTAGTCTAGAAAAACATATACATCTTTGATGAGAAAGCTCGATTTTGTCAACCAGGGTAATGAACAAAGTCGTCTTTGTAGGCTTCCTATAGAGTATGGACAAAATTTTGCACTCTCACCCGATCTCCAAATCATTGCGTCTAAAACAGCAATTTTTCCATGCTTTTTTTTACTTCCACCGTAAACTACATATAACCATCCATATCATTCAACATTTTTAACCTATTGTTTATATCAATGTTCTCTGGAACCCGTACTAATACATCGTCAACGTATCTGAACCAAGTTGCACCTTTTCCCATTATTCTAATAAATCTGTCAGTGTCCAAGGTTTCCATATGGAGACTAGCTGACAGCGCTGAGTTGTGAACTCATGACGAGGCCTCTGTATTACCTATACTCTTCACCTCGAAATTAAATGCATCAAATTTCATACACAAACCAGTTCCATGTAATCCTGCCTTGTTACCAGAAGAACGCCGTCTTCGACGTTATATGGCTCTGCTGACCCCGTGTAATGCTCATTCCACCGGAACATTTGTGAATAATGCTTTACCATCAAAGCTCGCTAGTTTTTTTGCCAGACACCCCCACAAGACAAACGTGGCAACTCAAAACGGTGAATGATTAGTGAATACCTAGAGTCCCTTACTTTTACAAACTTTCATAAACATTCTGAATTGTGTCTGTTCAACCAAGCCACCATCATGAGTATGCCAATAACATGTATTTTTCATTACGGTCTCGAAAGGTCTCGGGGAAGAAAAACCGAGACCGAGATCTGCAAATTGGGTCTCGAGACCGACCTCGAGACCTACATCACTTTCTTAATTAGCCTTATTGACCCAAGGGTGGCTGAAAGCGGCTTAGCTAGTTTCTTCGCCAGCCTACGAGGCGTGCTGCCAATACCAGATATTATTGGTCTCATCGGTATGCCAAATTTAAATAAAAGCCGACAAAGGAAGTAGGTTAATTGTGAATGAAGTGGAGTATATGAACAAAATGATGTAACGACATACGAGAGTAGACCTACACGATATGCGGAAGATGAGGCAAAACACCCACCCACCTACCTACCTACCTTCGTTAACCTTGGTTTTCCTTCCACCCAACTATTAATTTTGACGATCAAGATTACTAAACTGTAGGTTGACAGTATCCGAGCCACGTACCACCACATATGGTCAGAAACTAGTACTCGTCCGGACTCGATCTCACGACCCCTAGATGAGCAGCACAGCATCTTAACCACAAGACAACCCAGAGTACCCTTATCCACCAACCAGTTTTTTGCGCGAAAGGATGAACAGCTGGGTTTGCCTACGATTTGAACCAGTCCTGGTTTTCTTCGAACATGCAGCCGACTGATCCTGTAGTGATACGACTTTCTGAACCAATTATTCCTTATCGCTGATATATTCTTAACTTTCTTTAATTCTCATTTTTAAATAGTGTGTGGCCAACCGGTTTTTTCGTGCCAAAATAAAGTTTCGAGTTTCCAATCCAAGTTTTCAACGAGAATTTTCAACAACTGCAACATTTGATTCAAATAGAAAGACAAAGTTCTTTATAAAATATTCTATTATTTAGTATATAAAATTCAGGAAATTTAAGAATTCTCATTCTATAAAAGCTCTCGAAACCTTAATACGAATTCCATACAGTCAACCGGTAATTTATTTCAATTCCAAAGTAGGATGCTTTTTGAAAATGTTAAACAAATTTCTAAGTCTCGGATTGGCATCATGATTTTGAACAAGTTATATTTTTCACCGTTCTACTCGTATCTCTTGGGAGCATCTAGAAAACCTACTCAATTATAAGACGAAATGAAAGGACAAGAAATTTTTATTTTTTTTTATAAACCCAGGTACAAGATGATTGGTTCGTTTCTTTTAGTCGAAGAGACCTGAAAGAAAAAAAAAGTTGGTGAAATGGCAGAAATAATTAGGTATAAATTCACTAGTCAGAATTTAACTGTTTGTAAGCAATTTAAAAATAACTCAATAACTACATATTTCAAGAGCTCTGTAGTATTCATTGTTAAACAGCGGCAAACTTGGTACACTAAATCAGTTCAGAAAGATTTTTCAAATAATGCCTAAACTCCAAAACATTTTCGCTGGCTTAATTTATACCTCGTAAACTGTAACAATGGTTTTTCCTCGATCTCACTTTCTACACGCAGACTCATCAAGAATAACTTCCATGTGAAGAAATTAAATCAGGATGAAAATAACTAGTTTGCGCATAGCTGTTAATTTTGACTTTTTACGTGCTTGTAGGGATTCAGATTAATTTTTCTTAAGATTTCTACATTTTCGAAAGAAAACTTTCCCGATTTTTAACTATATTATGTACAAACATAGTGGTAAAATTCCAGAATCCAGACTCAGTTCGGAGACGGTCCATCGGCCCTAATTTGTTATGAGTTGTCTCTGAACTACATCTTGATTCTAGAAATTTGCCAGCATATATGAGGTTCATAGCCAATCTTGCCAAGTGATTTCCCTGACAATTTAATGGGAAAAATTTCCCTGACCAAATTTAATGTTTTTTAAATTTTAAACCATCCACACACCTTGTTTTCCTTTTATTAAGCGCCATTTCTTTACACTGTTGATGATGATTCCACAGACTTCTATCATAAAACTTATTACTTCAGAATCTTTGGTAAGGAAAATTATCTAAACAGTATGCCGTAGCCTATCATTCTTTAGTCATGTTAATTCCCTGACCACCATTCAATTTTTTTTTCTGTTTTCCCCGAAATTTCGCAGCATTTTCATTTTCTCCGACTTCCCCTGACCATTTTTCAATTCCCCGACTTTCCAGGTTGCTATGAACCCCGATATATTTATTTCTCAAATTTCACGCAACCACCACACATACCCTACTATTACTTACTCTCCACACGTTCAAATAAACGCAGTATACACATTTTTTTCTCAAATACAATCACGTTTATACTATCTCCTCATCCTCTCATTCCCTCTCTTTCACTTTCGAAACTTTCGCCAAATAATCAACCGGGTCTGTTTGTGTTAGTGTATGCTCATGCAAACTTCTTACACTCGCGCCAAAATGTTTCTCCCCAAGTATGAACTTTACCGCACGCAACCTCACTCGTTTGTTTCGTGGGTTTCGGTCACATTTACCTATACCTTCAACTATTTCACAACCCTAAACTTTCCTCCCTTCGCGTCATCAGCATAAAACGAATTGATAACTTCTTTCACACCGCATACACCCTTTATTTGTATTCACATCGGTCATCTTCGACATACATGTCCTATACCCTCGTTCAAATTACTTCAATCACTCGAGAAATAATTCCTTTCTACATTAGCAAATCATTACTGAAATACACTTCTCATACTACTAATCCCTCGATGAATAGGATCTTTAAATAATTAGTCTGTACTAAAATATCTTTAAATCACCAATCCAAATATAAATTGGCCAGCGAATTATTAAGAACTAATATCTCTTAACTCCCATCTCCACACAGTATCGAGCAAAATTTCATTCTCAAATGTCTGAAGCAGCACTTAACAGGCTTTTCAAATTTCGTATAAACTTTTAATTATTAAATATTTAAATTCTACACAAGGCAGGGATAGGTTCAAGTACTGGCGGCAGTACTTGTGGACAAGTACAAGTACAGAGTTTTTGCATAATACTTAAGTCCAAGTCCAATTACAAGTACATTTTTATAGGTAGTTTAATAAAAATCGTACAGCTATGTGTGGTTACTGTGATAAGCTGGTAGCTACTGAAAGATTGAAGTGAAGAGTGGCACAAAGTCAACATGTTAATGCCTGTTGAGACTTGAGAGAGACAACAGAGTTGCCAGATTGGGGCTTATAGTATGCCAATTTTAATAAATAAATTTATAATGATAGAAATAATTTATCAACAATGAAAATACAATTGCAATAAAATAATTACTTTGTTGACATTAAATAAACATTTAATTTTGTTTACATGCAACATGTACTTGAAAATACTTGATTTTTCAAGTACTTATGGGCTAAGTACAAGTACATTGACTATTTAAATACCAAGTACCAGTACACAAAATTTTGCACTTAAGTCCAAGTACAAGTACTGTACTTGAACTCAAGCCTGACACAAGGCCTGAAACATTTTACAATGAGAATGCAGTCTCTTCATTTTACTTGTACCATCGAGACAAACACTTGGTTGCTAAATTTTGAGGCAATTTCCAAATATAGTAATTTACTAAACTGTTGGCTTCAATTAATTAAACTGAATTTGCTTCAACGAATTTATTTTCCTAAGTAATTATCATAAAAAATCCTTCCCCTTTTTTCATATTCTAAAATTAATTTCTACGATTCCCAGATGTGCTGACACTCGCGTTTCCGATTTTTTTTAAGTCTAATTAAATTTTTTAATTTCTTGTATAATCATAACACCTTAATTTTCTTGCAGTGTGAGCGCGCGCGCGCAAATGTGAAACATTAGCTACAAGTGGGAAATACCATAATTCTAATTAATACCCAAATGAATGCTTTGGAGATAGGGGTAAACTATTTTAAGAACTACAGTACAACACACGCATAATCAAGTTCACTTACCGAAGCCCATATCCTCATCAGACTCTTCTTCAGGTTCTTCTTTCTTTTCTTCCTTCTTCGGAGCTATGAAAAAATTTAAATCTTGAGAAAATAGTATCCCTAACCAGTAACTAATCAAATCTTAAACACTGAATAAATTAACCAAGGTAAATAACTGTTACAATGAAGTAATATTTTACTACTTTAACTTCTATCATAGTTAACTAATGGTGTACTTGTTTCAGCAGAAAGCCATCAATGGTTTCCATCAACTGACAATAATAGTACAATTTTGGTAGCATCACAAAAGTGCTATCACTTACACAATATACTGTTCTTAGAGATAAACAGTCCTCCATAGATAATTCAATTTAAACTAGACTAAATGTGTATAGGAGTAATACAGGGTGTCCCAGAATTAACTATCTATTTCAATGAAATTGGACAAATTTAATAAAAACTCACATAATTTTGTGTTTATTACTAAATGATACAAAAACAAATAGATTTATAAATCATAAGTCAAAACTTTATTGAAAAGTTTCAACATGTGCACCGTCTGTATCTCTGCAAATTTCAAATCTATCCTCAGTGCTGCGAAACACATTTTGAAGCATTTCAGGTGTTATCTCCCGCACTGCCAACTGGATGCGTTCTTTAAGTTCAGCTAAACTATTGATCTTTTGGCGATAAACCTTTGTTTTTATGAAACCCCATGCAAAGAAATCCAGGGGTGTCAAATCCGGAGAATGCGGAGGCCAAGGTCGAGGTCCTCCACGTCCAATCCACCGATTCGGAAGGCATCTGTTGAGGTATTCTCGAACAATTAGAGCATAGTGACATGGTGCTCCATCTTGTTGAAACACATTATCAAGAATGCCATCATCAAGAAGCTGTGGTTCGAGAAACTGCTGAAGCATATCAAGGTAGACGGTACCTGTTACAGTTGCTTCCGCAAAGAAGAATGGGCCATAAATTTTGGATTTGGTCATTCCAAGCCACACCTTAACTTTTGGAGAGTGTCTCTGCCATTCTATGACTTCAGACGGTCTTTCATTGGACCAGATAATGAAAAAATTATGAAAATAAAATTATGAAAAAAATTTAGAAATTTATACATTTTTAACACATTAAACAAACAAATAAAAGTGTGTTTTTAAAAAATTTGTCAGATTTCATTGAAATAGATAGTTAATTCTGGGACACCCTGTACAGTATAATCTTACTATTGGATCCTAAATTAGGGGAATATTTAAACATTCTACCATTTTGACTCGCGAATAAAAATAACTTACCAGCAGCTGCAGCTGGAGCAGCATCCGCAGCAGCAGGGGCAGCACCAGCGCCACCGCCTGTTCCCACACCACTTCCAATGTTTGTGACTATCGATCTAAGATCTAACCCAGCAGAAGCCTTAGCAAAAAGACCTGGCCAATAGGGTTCAACACTTACTCCTGCTGCTTTCAAAATTGTTGTGATTTTTTCAGCCTAAAAGAAGAAAAAAAATAATTCCTGGCTAACAAAAATTTTAATGTTAATTTTTACTATGGCCTTCAATCAATTCTTATTTTGACCTAGGTAAAGATTTGAATTCCGACTGACTTCAAATTTCAATTGAATTCCAATTGATTTCAACAAGTGCTGAGCTTAAATTTTGACTTTTTAACTTTACTATAAATCACGTGTAATTTTTTTTTTTTTTTTTTGGCCATAAAATCTATACACAAGGTATTTTTTTTAGTTACTACTTACTACTGCAAATCTATGAACTATGAAACAAGTGTGACCAATGACCTTATGAAATATTCAAAAGTATCATACAGTTGAACTTAAATGTCAATTAGGTTTTTTGTATGAATGAATACATAATTTTCTTTATTATTTCTAATAGTTATTGTTCACTGTATGCCAGTGAACTTATGACAACCACAGATACAACAAAAAATTTCCACCACAAAGTAGTGATGGGACGATGCATCACAATCGCAATACAATCGCAATTGCATTTCATGAGTGCGATTGTTGCGATTATGAACAAAAGATTTAAATCTCTACAAAAGTTGCTATGAAAGCTGCTCTTTCATGCGTACTTAAAGGAAAGTTTAGCTAACAACAATACAGAATAAACAGTAAAATCACTTTCTAAAAGGGAGGAGGTTGGGGAAAGTGGTTGGTGGGGTGCATAACTCGTTGGGTCCTCATTCCTGCATCCTGGAAACGCACATTATGATCATGTGTGGCTGAAATGCGTTTAGGTATATTGTCTCTCATTTCTTAGTTGATAAAGTAATGAAGGATTCAGTACAAGTATCAAAAAAATCACGGATGGAGTTGGTGAAGCCATTGGTTGAAACTGGACTTTCCTCACAGAGTGAAGCAAGAGCTACATCAATACTTAACTCCCTGACTGAGGTAGGTAACGCGTTTAGGTATATTTAAAGCATAAATGAGCATTATGTGAGGCTAAAGCTAAAACATCGCAATCGCAACAGCGATTGTATGAAATATGACAATCGTCCCATCACTACCACGAAGTCATACCAGTTTAGAAATATGTGCAATCTTGCACAAATTTTTCCCAAGTAATCTCAAAATGAAATAAACCTTGACTCAACCTACACCAAAAGGAAAGGGACAGACTGGATATTTACTACAAATTCAATAATTGAATCAATTTTTGTTTATCACAGTCTTACTTTGTAGTTATTTTTGGCAGGTAGTATCTTTATCCTATTTTTAATAGCCTAACTAATACCATACTTCCTCAGCAGCAATTACATTAATTTTCCTAAGTTCACATCTCAAAATTTGTTATTTCACACATGTTGGGGTAGGCTGTAGTCAACTTATAAAATAAAGTCATTTTAGCCCTAGAATCAATTCAGCCCACGAGTTATAAATACAGTACATATGGATTTGATTTCTGAAGTACGGTAATGATCTTTTTATTTTTCAAGCCTGGTCCCCTCACAATAGGTACAGTCACATGGGGCAATTGAGATCACAATGGGGTATTTGAGACCACTGCCCATAAATCAAGGATAGGGTATCAAACAAACAATGTTGACTTTAATTTGTTCAGTATGAATGTGCTCTCTTTTTTAATACCAAAAAATACTTTTATTGAATCAATATTTTTTTAGATTTTTTTTGTTTTTGATTTTTTCTAGCTGTTTTGTATTATTGAATGCTAAGATTTGTAGTTTTTAAACTACCAGTATATATAGTAAGTGGATAAAAATTTGTGAAGATTTATCATCTTTCAAGCAGTCAAATACAAAAGTAAACCCTCAGGTAAGTCACTATTTATTGAGTTATTAACAATTTATTGTGGTGGGGCAATTGAGTCCAATGGTATTGACAAGTTTTTGAGTCATTCCCTACAAAATTGTTTTTTCTCTAAAGGATGGTCTGGCATTACCAGAAGACGATGAACAAGATGCAGTATTCAGAAGAGGACATGGCCCGGGCCTTATCATCATATCAATTCAGGAAGGCCTGTCACTCTGAGCTGTATCAGAAAGACAACATTCCAAAGACAATGTTGTGCTGGAAGGTCAAGATCACCTTGCAAAAGAGGTCGGAAGACCGCACCGCACTTCTTCAAGTTGAAGAAATGGCCATAGCACAGAATCTGGCTTCTCTGGGAAACTTTGGGATGGCTTTCGATACCAGTGAACTCAGAAAATTCATAAAATACTATCTCAACCATAATGAAAGGTGTATATACCAGTGTTCAATAATAATTGTCCTGGCATTGACTGGGCAAGAGGATTTATTGGGCGCCATACACAACTGTTATCAACCCGCATGTGCCAAAATATATCTAGACAGCATGCAGCAGTTACTGAAGCTGAGGTTACTGGTTACTTTGAGCCCCTGGCCCACACAATTGATGGTGTTCCTCCAAGTAACACACCAATTATGATGAGACGAATTTAACTGATGATCCAAAAGGTAAACTGCAGGTCTTTAGGAGAGGAGTGAAACATGCTGAAAGGATCATCAATACTACAAAAGGCTCAACTTTCATAATGTTTGCAGTAACTGCTACTGGTGAAGTTTTAGCTCCTTATATAGTATATAAAGCAGAAAGGCTTCAGGAATCCTGGATATCAGGTGGACCATTAGCTGCAATCTACAACCGTACAACCTCTGGGTGGTTTGATTCAGATGTGTTTATAGATTGGTTTAAGAGAGCAGTTTTAAAATTTGTTAGCAAATTACCTGCTTATGAACCTAAAGTACTTATAGGAGATAATCTACCCTCTCACATTAACCACAAAGTTGTTGAATTATGCGTGGAAAACATCAGAATGGCTTTCCTTCCACCCAACTCAACACATTTTCTACAGCTATTGAATGTGTCTGTGTACGGACCACTTAAAACTGAGTGGAGAAAAGTAATAACTGAATGGAAGGCAGGAGAAGGAAAACATGCAACATTCTACAGAAATGGTCACTACCCAAATTGCTTCTAGAATTGATGCAAAGGATGAAAGAAAAATGGTCACCTTTGGCTAGATGTGGATTCAGATCTTGTGGCATCTATCCTCTAAACCCCAAACATGTCTTACAAAAAATGAGAAAAGAACCTCAGTGTGTAGAACAAACCAGAGGTATGGTTAGTCCTGAACTTATGCATTATTTAAAAGAAAAGAGGGAATACAGTGTAAGGAAGAGAGCCCCTTGTGGTAGGAGACTGAACATTCCAGCAGGCAGAGGCATCTCTCTTGCTGATCTGCAAGAAGCTGGCACCTCCTCAGCAGCATGTGCAAGAGTGGCAAGACGATGTGTTTTCTCAAAAAACAATTCTGACTCAGACTCAGATATCACATCTGACTTTGATGAATTTAGTGTTGACAGTGTAGAAGATGAAGGTGATGTACTGACAGATTCTTCCATATCGGAAATTGAAGAGGGGGACTATGTTCTTGTAAAATTTTGACAGTGAAGGTAAACCCACATATCATTATATAGGTAAAATTATTGAGAAAGGTGGTAGGGCTACTAAGTGGAAAGTCTCATATTACAGGAAAAGTGATGTTGGAAAGGGCAAACATCCAAATGACTATCATTCAGACAACCAGAAGTTGCTGATCTCTATGACACTAGTGAAGAAGACATGGTGATGAAAATGAAGGTGGTAGACACTTACAAAAATACAATTATGTTTAATAAGAATGTTTTTGGTAATAAAGTTGTTCATTAAAGATAGGTGAGGTGCAGTGTGTTGCCATTTGAGGTGTGAGAAGGCGTAATTTTAATTGTTTTCGCTTATTATTATGTTAGTGTGGTTATGTTGTTGTTATTATGTTATAGTTATTATTATGTTGTTATGGCACTGAATAATATTCATGAATTAAGCATGGACTCAATTGCCCCAACCATGGGGCAATTGAGTCCATATTTTTAAAGTGCTCCATTAATTTGTAAATTTATGCTATAAATGTGTACATAGAGTATTGTGGTCATAATTACCTCATGTGTATCATATACAAAAATTAATGTTTGAACATGTATAGTTTCCATTATATTAACCTCAGCATGTGAGATTTGACATATTATTGGACTCATTTGCTCCATGTGACTATGATAGATATGCTTGAAGGCATGCAATGTAGGGCAACCAAACTTATCCCAAGCTTAAGATGATTGGAATTAGGGATGCTACAGATCTCAAAAAATTTACATCCATGGATGTGGTTGCAGATATTCAGCCTTTATATTCACAGATGTGGATGCAGATATTTAAATAGAATAAGTACCCTGTATGAATGTTACCTGATCATGTCATGAAGAATACAAATTTATTATTAGATAAAATTAATTAGTCAACTCCTGCAACCCACAATTTCCATTTGGTAATTGTTTCCACTTTCTGCAACCCTTTTCTCCACTTACCCAGGGTTGAAATTGGAAGAAAAATTATCAAAATCAAAGAAAAATAGCAAAATTTAAAAACACAAAGGGTGAAGTCATCAAAATCAGAGTTGGCCAGACAAGTTGGAGGGGAGGGATTTGAAGACACCAGAAAAACCTATTCTCATATCAAAATTGATCCACAGGGGTAAACAAATACCACCGTATGATTTCAATTGATCCAAATATTGCTTATATCTCCCTGTATAAAAATCAATATAGAGTTCTGTCCATGTGCACTATGAATCTTTACCAAAGTTTACAACATGGATTTAGAGCAGGAAGGTCTTGTTTGTCTAACTCTCATACTTTTTAGTAGGTAACTGATCAGGTAGATAATAGGGGTGTGCCGGATAGTATTTTTTACTATCCGGCCGGATACCGGATAGCCGGATAAAAAAAAAAATATCCGGCCGGATACCGGATATCATTCAAATAATTCATAATTTTTTATATATTATTATTTAGCTATTACTTGACTAATTGACTATAACTATCAAATTTTAATCACTATTTGATGTAAATTATAGCTATCTTTCAATAACTTTACTAATTACCTATATTTTATCCTTTTCAGGATTGTTTCATTGCCTAAATCATATAGCTATATAGCTAGTTAGTATTAGTTTATAGGCTTACAGCAATATTTTAACATTATTTACCCCTAAAATAAAATGGCTAGTTTTATTTGGAAAATATTTACAATACATGAGACTAATCCAACGATAGCTATTTGCTCCCTATGTTCCAAACAGATTAAAAGGGGATCAGAGAAATTGGGTGCTAGGTGCTATAGCACAAAACCTTTGCACAATCATGCAAAGATGCTGCATTCAAAAGAATATAAAGAAGTGTCTCAACTTAACAAATCATCTGAAAATCAAAATCAACCTATAGCGACCACCTCAATGGCTCCGAAGGAGAAAAAATTAGTTGCCATGGAAAAGCAACTCACGTTAGAAGAAAGTTTTTCCTTTAAGAAATTATGGGATATAAATGACTCAAAAGCTCAAGCTTTACATAAAAAGATAGGATTAATGATGGCACTGGACAACCATCCTTTTAGTTTAGTTGAACAAGATGGCTTTATAGGACTGATGGCCCACGTACAGCCAAGGTATTTGCTACCAAATCGAACATATTTTTCAGAAAAAGTCATACCCAAAATCTATGAAGAACTCAAAGAAATTGTTATGAATAAATTGAAAGAAGGGAAATACATTAGCTTCACTTCCGATATTTGGACCTGCTCTTCTTCAAATGAATCATTCATTTCCTTGTCAGGTCATTGGATCATGAATGACTACACTCATCGTAATGCAGTATTGCATTCAGCTCATTTTTCAGGATCGCATACAGGAATTAATATAGCGGACAAATTGCAATCTATGTGGCAATCATGGAATATTGACAGATCAAGGCGTAATATATTGGTCAGAGATGGAGCTTCTAACATAGCTTTGGGATGTGACCTTGCGGAAATACCTTCTGTTCACTGTTCAATTCATTTGCTACAGCTAGTGGTGAATGATGCATTAATGGCTCAATGATCTATAAAAGATCTTTTGGCAAAGTGTCGACGTTTAGTGACACATTTTAACCACTCCCCACTGGCTACTTCTGAATTTAAAGCTCTCCAAACACAACAGGGTCATGTTCCTCTTCTATTGGTACAAGATGTTTTAACGTGCTGGAACTCATCTTATTTGATGCTAGAACGTATGGTTAAGTTGAAAAAATCAGTTCAAATATACCTTGCTGATCATAGTGAATTACTTGTTATTTCATCTAATGAGTGGTACTTGATTGAAAATCTTTTAAAGCTTTTACAGCCATTTTTTAAACTCACCCAAGAAATGAGTACAGAATATAGTTTACTCTCTACTGTTATCCCAAACATGTGCGCGCTTGAAAGGTTTCTTTCAAAAATTGGCCAGGATGATCAAGGAGTCCAAACTACAAAAGATGAACTGTTGAAGTCATTGCGGTCACGATTTTTTGCCAATGAAAGCAATGAAAAAAGAAAGTGTCTAAATGTCTTAACAAATCGGAAGTATGCTCTAGCAACTGTCATTGATCCACGACTTAAATTTTTGTTTTTCAAAGATCAACAAAAGGAAAATATTAAGACATGGTTAATTGAAGAAATAAATGAAATAAACAACCTAGAGAAAATTAGAGATAAATATTTTGAAGAACAGGCTCACAGCAGCGACGATTCTAATTCTTCTTCCTCCTCAACAGGAAGAAAAAAGGCAAAGTTTGATGATGATCCACTCTCTGCTTGTTTCAGGGAACTAACAAGAAAATTCAGAAAAGATACCTGGTGAGAAAAAGTTTAAAAAAAGCTGTAAGATGGCTTCATTCGCAGAAATAGCAGAGGAAATTGAGCAATATGCAAAAAAAACCATATCAGACAGACGACTATCTCCACTTGAAATTTGGAAAAATGAAGAATCCTTTCCATCTCTCAAGAAAATTGCTCTAAAATGGCTAGTGACACAAGCATCTTCAGTTTTCTCAGAAAGAATGTTTTCCGAATACGGAAATATTTTTGAAGAAAAAAGAAGTACTTTGCTACCAAAGCGAGGGGAGATGCTTCTTTTTATCCATCACAATGGACGAAAATTTGATTTAAACTTGTGAATCTAGTGTCTTGAACATAGTATTAATTTTTATTGTTTAATGTGAGTTTTTACTTTTTAAGGTTTTGCTATTTTAATAATTTCACTTACCTTACTGGTATATTTGATTAGGCTATATGTTTTATTTTTATATCTCAAATCTTAATAAAAGGTTTCGCTAATTCATATTTTTTCATATTGTAATTTGCAATATATATAAAAATAAAAAATAAAAATAAAAATTAAAAAGTAAGGGAAGCTGGGATCTTAGCTATGCGTCACACTTTTAGCTGGACCAAACATTTTGCCTTTTTAGCAGTGTTAATATAGTTACATACTAGTAGTGGTACATGCTTATTTATCAATTATTTTAATTTTAGATTTTTGTACAACTATATTCAACTTTTGCTAGCTAAAGGCTATGCAAGCTAAGATTGGAAAGGGGCGGGCCCAGATGGTATTCCCATTACAAAAAAGACTATCATAATATCCGGCTATCCGGCCGGATACTGACATCTATCCGGCCGGATACAGGATACCGGATAATAGCTGTTATCCGGCCGGATATCCTGCCGGATAGTGGTATCCGGCACAGCCCTAGTAGATAATGGAAATGATGTAGATGTTATATGGATTTTAGCGAGGATGACAAGCAGTTAAGGTGTGCAAATACCAACAGCCTCCTCTAATTGCCACTGCATCTCTCTATAATCCAGGATATTAATAGCAGGCAGTGGCATGGTGGCCATATGGGCCAAAGCAGTTTGGCCTGACCAGCAACAATTAGCCAAAGGGTGCCACACCAGGGGCCAGATTTTAGAATTTTAAAACCAACAATAATAGTAATACAAATTTTTTAAATTTGAGGGACCTATAACCAAAGCTGGGCACTTGCGGTTTTTTTTTGCGGTACTGCGGTACTACCAAACCGGTACCGCATAACGCAAAAAATGCGGTAGCGGTACTGCTGTACTTTCAGCGATCCTTTGCGGTACTGCGTTATGCGGTACCGGTTTGGTAGTGCGGTAGTACCACAGTACCGCAAGTGCCCAGCTTTGCCTATAACCATTCATAAAGTAAAACCATTTTCAAATCCATTTTTCGAAAAAAAAAAAAAAAAAAAACTTAGAAAATCCATAAAAAAAATTTAATTTCTTCAAAATTCCACAGAACACAAAGGAAGACTTACTCTACAACATAGAAACCCCAAATTATTACAAATTTTTGAGGGAGGGGGAGGGGAGTTATGCCCAAATTTATACCAAAATTGTATGGAAATTTTTAAAATCAAATTTAATATATATATATATATATATATATATATATATATATATTACACACTATATGATCAAAAGTATTCAGACACCGCATGGTTTTGGGAAAAATGGTTTTATTATGGCATTTAGTAACCAGTAGGTCCACCCTTTGCTTTTATTACAGCGTCAACACGTCAAGGCATACTTTCCACCAGTTTTCGGTAAGTCTGTGCAGGAATGGCTCGCCATTCCTCTTGCAGAGCTGATGCAAGAGATTCAAGTGAAGCCAGGCGTGGTGTGCGGTTTCGTATCCGTCGCTCCAGTTCGTCCCACATGTGCTCGATTGGGTTGAGATCGGGGCTCTCAGCAGGCCAGTCTAACAAATCCACCTTATTTTCACGAAACCAGTCCTGCACACGCCTTGCAGTATGGCAGGGAGCTCGATCCTGTTGAAACAAACAATGGCCATCTCCGTAGTATTGCCACAGTGTAGGGAGGGCCGAATTGTCCAGAACGTCGAGATAAACGTCAGCGTTCATGGTAGTGGGTATAACAACCAACGGGCCAAGCCCTAGCCAGGAAAAACAACCCCATACCATGATGGACCCTCCACCGAACTTCACCGTTGGACGTACACAGTCAGGAAGAAGCCGTTCTCCGGGCTGTCGCCACACCCAAACACGCCCATCAGACTGGAAGAGTGAATACCGCGACTCGTCGCTCCAAAGAACAGTTTTCCAGTCCTCCACGGTCCAGGAACGACGGGAGACACACCAGGCCAAACGACGTGTGGCATTAACTTTTGTAATCAGTGGCTTGTGTACAGCTGCTCTACCATAATAACCGAGTCTGTGCATCTCTCTGCGGATAGTTACAGTACTAACGGAGGTACCGGATGCTCTTCCTACCTCCTCAGCGATGGAAGCGGCAGAGGACGTGCGGGACTTCTTGACATGTCGTACCAGACTTCTTCTATCACGTTCCGTCAGTTTGCGTGGTCGTCCGGAACGTTTTTTCGCGTTAGTTGCACCATCGTGCTTCCATCTCATGATAACATCCGCTACAGTCGACTTTGGTATATCTTGTTTGGCTGCAATGTTTCGTATAGAAACGTTACTTAAATAACATCCGATGACGAGTCCACGTTGGAACTCGGAGAGGTCACATCCGCGCGGCATGGCTTCACAACAGTTACTGATAACTTAACAGAACATCTCAGCATTATAGTTTCGCCACGCTTTTTCCCAGCATACCTTTCGGCGAAGGTGATATTTGCAGAAATGCGGATTTTCCGGGGTGTCCGAATACTTTTGATCATATAGTGTATATATATTGCAAACTCACAAGGAAAAAAATTATTCCAAGGCCTTTCATGTATTCAGAGCTACACTTCATCAGGGAATCATTCCGTATGATTTCAATTGATCCAAACACAAAATGTCAAGAATTAAAATTTGATTTTGCATGCTGTGTCAAAAATGCATACTATAGTCTTCCTTGAGTCACAAATTTGACTTTTTTAACCCTTGGCTATATTTATTTATTTTTAAATTAATAAAATTTAGGCAATATTTATTTTATTAATAAATGTATTTTATAAGAAAATATAACTACATTCAATTTTACAGATAAAATTTCAGCATCAAATATTTTTCTTCTTGTTTTTGGTATTGAAACATAGAATCTAGTCCATATGCAATGGATAGAGAAATAAAAAATCTGGTGCTCAAAACAGAGCTGCTAAGAAACAGCACACAGAGAAAAACACACTCAGGCAAAGAATGCAGGCATTTTTAAATATAACAGCCTAGTCAAGTGACACCTGCCACTGAAACACTGTCAGCTGTTACTGTAGCTGAAACACTCAATTCTAGTCAAGTTGTTGAAACAAGCACATCTTTCACTGAAGCTGAAACATTGCAGTCCAGTCATAGTGATGACTCTGATGAGATAGATCACATCACTTTTACTAAAAAACTTCAGTCTAGTCAATTTGCTGAGTCAGCCACATCTGTCACTGTCACTGAAAATAGCAGGTAATTGTAAGCACAAAAGTTTCTAAAAATAAATTTATAAAATTCTAATGAATAACAGTCTCTCGTTATTTTTTTCTTAAACTATAAAATATGTATATTAACCATTCCAGCTCTGATGATGATAATGATGGTGGTGATGACAAAGAAAAACATGCAGTACATGCACCAAGTTGTGTACCTAATCAACCAGAGTTGATCAAGTCTAGTCAAGAAGCTGTTGATACAACAGATGAATATTTTCAAATCTGACAAAATTGATCCTACAGCACTAATAAATTCTAAGCACAGGTGATTTTATTTTTATCATTCACTAATATTAAAATATAATTCCTAAAAATTATAATGTGCATAAATAAAGGTTATTTTTGCTATTTAAGTTCTACCTATCTTAGCCATGAAATAAATAAAGGCAATTTATTTTGTCCTCAATCTCAAGTATAGCGCTGATGTAAAATGACATGCTGAGCTGTGGACCTAATCAACCAGATAAGCACCTTTCAAAAAGAGGAAATGTCATTGGTGGTCGCCAACATAGTTGTTCACATGGTGTTTTTTACAACACCAACAAACTAGTTCGCCATTGGTTATCCTATTCTGAGACAAAAATGCACTTTTTTGTATCATATGTATACTGTTTACTGATAACAGTCTGCGAGGAGAAAATCAACAGTCTAAACAAGGAAATTCATTTACAAATGCTGGTTTTTCCGATTGGAAGCACCAATGGGAAGGAGTAAGGAAACATGAAACTTCAAATAGTCATAGAGTGGCTGTTGTTGCCAGATTGATATTTCTGAGAGAGTTCAATTTCCAATGCATTGTTGAAGCAAAGTGAGTCTGAGGAGAATTTGAGAAAAGCTGCAGTTATAAAGAACAGGACATTTGTGCATAGGGTTGTCAATGCTATACGTTACGTACCTTGGTATACAATCTTTGGTATTCAGGTCAGAGAATCATTGGATTCAGATAAGAGGAAATTTTTTGGAATTGCTTGATTTTCTTGCTGTGTATGATTCAAGTACTAGAGAGCAGATAGAAAAGGTTCATCAACAGCAGGAAACAGAATCAGGGCCGTGGTTCCAAGCTAACTTTTTTAAGTAATGATACTCAAAAGGAAGATAATTGATATAATTGATATAATTGAAGAAATTATCAAAATTGTAAAGAAAATAAAAAAAGCTGCTGCATGGTCCATCATTGTTGACATCTCCTGATGTATCACATCAAGAACACGTTAGTATTTGTGTTCTTGTTGCTGTGGATGGTGGTGTTTGTGAGCATTTGCTGTGCCTACAACATACTTCAAATACTACATCAGAAATGCTTCTGAGTTTAGTAAAGTCTGCTTTTTCTAACCGTAATGTTGACTGTTATGTGAGACTTGTTGCCCAGTCATATGATGGTGCTGCCATGACTCCAGATTCCTGGGATCTTGGGAGCATTGCTCCAGTAAATTTGACCATGAGAAAAAGTAAATTTGGGTTTGGGTTTTGTTCATCCACTAGACGTTATGCAATTTTTTTGCGTATACATTCTTGTACAAACCAATTTTTTTAAATTACAAATTTAGTTATTTTAAGTTTAGTTGGTAATTCCATATTTAATAATTATTTTTATTTTTTGTTAAGCTTCAATGTTTTGATAATTAAAATTTTATTAAAACATTTTTTTTTTAATATAAAATTATCAGGATTGGACTATGTTCCATTGATCTCAGCCAGGTTTGATAAATTGGCCAGATAATTACTTGTGCGGTTTTAAGTAATCCACCATGACTCTAGAATTGAAAAGTTTAGTTAAGTTTAAACTTACTTTAACTTACCTACTTTTACTTACTCTTCCTTACTTTTACTAAGTTTAAAGCACTTTTACTTACTTTCATTGTACTATATTTACTTACTTTTACTCACTTTTACCATACTATATTTACTAACTTTTACTTATTTTGTATTTTTTCAGGTAGTCAATAATCAATAATGGATCCTAATATTGATGAAGTTGGAGAGAAAAGTGAGGGGTTACTTTTGTGGTCAATGCAAGAACAAATATTCAAAGAAGCAAAACTGGGAGGAACATTTTAATTCCCAAAAAAATATTTGTTACAATACAAGAGGTCCCAGAGTTTGGGCCCACAGCTTAGATATTGCAGTAAAGAAATACCAGGATGAAGTGCAGCAAAGAGATACGGCAAAGCAGTCATTTAGTTTGTTCACAAAATGTGCTATTGCTAGACCTCAGAAAAATGAACCAACTTCATCAACTGCTAATCTAGAAAATGAAACTTTTTCACTAGATGTTTCACAGACTGAAGAAAGTGCTTCTCCTCCACCTAAGAAACAAAAGGTGTGAGGAATCTGCGCATCAGACTACCAAAACTGCTTTAGAGGAATTTGAAAATTCCCAAATCCAGAAGACATTGAATGCAATTTTGCGCCTAACAAAAGAAACTCACCAAGGTATTGTGGTTAATAAAGAAATCAAAATATGCCTTCAAGTTAAAGTGTTGCATCCAAATCTAATAAAGCAAAAAGCAACAAATTTGACATTTCCATAGCCCATTTAAGCAAGTGTAAATCAATACAAGAAATCCTGAACAATGATTTGATCAAATCTACATTCAAATTGGTGGAAAAGAAGGATCTAGGGCATGCTGATGATTCATTTTCAGTACCAAGTGATATAATGGAAAACATTGCAAATAGTGACACTAATATGCCTGATGTAGATATAGCTGTTGAGGATGAAGATGATGATAATCAAGAAGATATTGATGATGCTTCTGATGATAAAATGTTTACATTATATTGCATAGCTTGCACAGACCCCAAAGCATGTGCTTCAGACAAACATTCTAACATAAAAGGTCACTTCAATGTTAAAGATTTAACCTATGTATGCAAACAAGGAGAAAATCAAGAGAGATGGTTTAGAAATCTGAAAACCAACCTGAAGAGACATTTAATTAAACTTCAGCATCATCAGAGAGCTGCTGTTTATGAAGTGATAAAAACATCTTCTCGGAACACTACTAAACGCATAGAAGACTTATGTGGCAACATCTTATACTACATAATGAAAACAAACACTGCATGGGCTCTATATCCAGTACTTCTAGCTATATTACATAGGTCAGGTTGTGAGGTTGGAAATTTGAATCATAGCACACATGCGTGCGAGACAATTTGTGAGCTATTAGATAATCAACTTAAAGAACAAACTTCAGTAACAATAACAGCTGACATTGGAACAATTTTGGGATTAAGCATGCTAGTTGTATTAGTTATGAGTGAAGAAGATAAGACAAACTTGCTGGGATAAATTTAGTACGCAGCAAATCAGGAGTTTATTTGGCCAATTAAATTTTTGATGTATTGAAGTCTCCTAATCACTTGAAACTATCTGAAGAAGCAATTAAATCCAAGGTATCTGGAATGGTTGGAGATGGGGCTTTTTGTAAGGACAACGAGCCATTTAAAAACGAAATGAAAAAGTTGTTTGGAGAAAATTTCAAATTTCGATGGGACTTAATGCATCTTGTGAACAGAGCCCACATTGATGCATTGAAGAAAATTTGTAAACTAAGTGAGCTTTTAGACTTTATTCAGAATCACACTTCAAATCTGAGATCAGGCCTTGACTATACCAATATGGTTCTTGACAATATCATTGGTTTTAAGTAGTGATGTTAAAAAAACGTTTTTTTTTATGTCATTTTTTATTGTTTTTTTTTGTTTTTTTTAATAATTAATATAGATATTGCCAATTTAATTATAAGGTATACTTTTGCAATGATATATATTATAAAAATAAATAAATAAATAATAAAATAGGCCATATGGTACTAGTATAGAATGCCCTTTTCAGCCTATTTACAGAAAAAACTGGCCTCTTTCTTGCACTGAAAGTCTTGTATCTTGAGATCCGTTAAACTTGCGAGAACACTGGCTGGGAGCTGACTGCCCATTGTCCAACCTTTCCAGGACTCTCCCATCCATGCCTCAGATTTTGAATCTCCCACTTAACTATCCTTTAGACCAGCGATGACATATTTTCCCCCCAGAGACCATCCATATATATACATACACATACACCCATATACACCAATATATACATAAATACTTATACACACATATTTATATCTATTATATACCCCATACATACACACAGATCCAGAATTCCAGATACATACGCACGCATACTCACATATATACCTACACAAACTCATACACCTCTATTTTGCCCTTTCATTACCTCCGAGATCATTTAGCACATACAGTAATATCCATACAGCCAAAAGAAACTGATTAAGCACAGACAGAGCAGCAAAGCTTGTATTTATATCCCAAAATGCAAAATTCCAAGAAAGTGAAGTAAAACATGGTGCTACATTGGCTTCGTCAACATCCAAATCTGCAATAAGTACCAGTACCTGTGATATTGAAACTATATGCTCTAATCAATCTAGTGATAATGATTCTTCAATGGAAATAGAATCAGATAATGAAAGTTAAACAGCATTAGGTTAACACAAAGGTTAAAGAAAGATGTATTTTTTTTTTTTTTTTTTTCTATTTGGAATATATATACACACACACTGGTATTCTTGCCAATCACAATTATATATATTGTTTTATACCAGTATTATGTATTTTTTATTATGTATATTATACCAGTACCTGTGATATTGAAACTAGCATATATGCTCTACCCAATCTAGTGATGATTCTTCCATGGAAATGAAGGTTAAAACATTAGGTTAACAAAAAGGTTCAAAAAAAGGTGAATATTTTCCTTTCCTATCTGGAATATATATACTGGTACTCAAAGCTGGGCACAAACCGTTAATCCGTTAATTAACGAAGTTAACTTTTTCGTTAACGATTTAACTTTTAAGTTAACTTTGAAAATCATTATCGGACTAATTAACTTCCGTTAACTCAAGTCCGTTAACCCAAAAAATTCATAAACAAACGTTTAAAAGTTTCTATTATTTTCAGTGCTGAGCAGGTGCGTAATTAATCCGCCACTGTTAATAGTGATGAACGAATTTCCATTTCCGCAGTGCAAAATCAGGCGATATATTTGTTTCCATCGCCACAATTTGTGTCTTACCAAATATGGTAGTTATTTATGGCATTGGTTTGAGCAAAACATGGTCGACTGTAAAATCAGGTGGAAAGATTTGCCATTTGAGTTGAATGTTTCAACTTCTTTCAAGAAATATCACGAGCATTTTAAGGCACTTTCAATAATATTATGTAACAATTACAACAAATAACTACATTCGTTTCATTTGCAGTCTGTCTCTTGCGCAACATGTTTGTGCTAGTGAATATTTAAAAATAATCGTTGTCAAGTAAGTCATGTATATTTATAATATGTCTGTGAGTACCTTATTAGTAGTCTCCTTGATACATTTCAAGAACCATAAAACTGATCAGGTAAGATTTCAATTCTCATGTCACTTTGATGACATAAATTAAGTCAATTGATGTCTTACAATGGGAGCGTTTTCACCTTAACCCTTTATGTCCTGGCGGTACTTCTAGGTACCACATCTTTAAAATCTCCATAATTATTTGTGTTTTTCATTTTTTTATAATAAAAGTTAACGTTAACGGTTTATCGGTAACTTCCGTTACATGTTTAACGAATTAACGGATAACGAAGTTAACTTTTTGGTTAACGGATTAGCGGTTAACGAAGTTAACTTTTTGGTTAACGGTGCCCACCACTGCTGGTACTCTTGCCAATCACAATTATGTATATTGTTTGAAACGAGGAAGAATGTTTTATGTTCTAGTTAAAAAATATATATACCGTACATATAAAAAATGAGGGTTTGTTTTTCCTTTCTATTATATACTTTTTGCGTGATTCAATTTTTCTAAAAGATGACTATATAGTATATATACTAGGTATAACTGTATAAGCATGGTAGTATAGTAAATTATAGGTAATACTAATATACTTATTAGATTAAAGGAAGAAAAATATGGAATAAGTTTAAAACAATAAAAAACAAAAAAAACAAAAAAACAGACTACCTTCGTTTTAAACAAAAAAAACTACAAAAAAACGACAATAAAAAATGACTCATCACTAGTTTTAAGAGACCAAAACTCAAATCTGATACTCGCAATTTGACAGATTTGTGGAAAATTGTGTGTTTTTTGATCATCCACAAGAGAAAGAAATTAGTGTCAAGTTCTATGTATTGATTTCCTATGTAACAAAGATTATGTTGCAAGTAGCTCAAAAAACCACAGTTAGTGCAGAATTTGTAGAAAATATATTTTATAAAGAAGGAGGGAAAACTGTTGTTAAGAGTGATGGAAACAATTTCCAAATTAGCTAAAGGAGGAAATGCAAATGATGTAGTTTCTGAATTTAAGCACGATACCACAGGGCAGCAAAAGGAACTAACAGCTGAGGATTACATCCTAAATGAAGTTTACAAATACATCAAGAAACGTTCTGATTACTACCAGGTTGCTGAAGTTGCTAGACCATCCAGAACCAGATCTGAAAGTAGTTTTACAAAAGACTCGGTGATAAATTGGCTGACAGAATATATAGAACAGCTGTGGAAAGGAATCACAGAGAGATTAAAGCATTTTGATAAAGATGGATCAACTGCCTGGAGTGAAGCACCAGCTGAAGGGACATTCTCCATTCTTGAACACAAAGGATCCATTAAGCCATCTCATTTGACTAAGCTGTGCAGAATTGTGAAGGAGGGTCCAGCTCCAGGCACTAGATCTACTGTAATGATCACACAGAAAGCCATTGATCAGTGGCCAAGCATACATGGCGGTAAATTCACAACAAATGCCTACATGCAAGGTCTAACATCATCCACTGTTGTTGCTGCAATGAATAAATAAACTTAAGGTGAGTTATAAACTGTACATTATTGTATTATGATGTTTAGCTAAAACAATTTGTAATTGGTATGTCGTCAATTCAAGAGTTTACTATCATTAACCTATCTAGTGGTGTAAGGGAAAAAAAAGTAAATTCAGAGCTGTGCTCCAGTAAATTTTTTCAAATCTGGAGTCATGGGTGCTGCGAACATGAGTGGGTGCTATGGCAGATTACAGATGCTAATTACACACAATATCAGTGAGCAAGTTATATATGTTCACTGCAATGCACACATCCTCAATTTGGTACTTTCAGATGTTTCATCAGCATCTGTTGATGATGTTACTCTTTTTGGAACACTGGAGACTATATGTTATGTTCACACAATCTAATCACATACATTCACTTCTTGAAAATACACAAAAGGAATCAGGTTTGGAAGCTAAAACATTGAAGAGACTAACACAGTACGCTGGATGGTTTGTGAATTTTCTCTAGATGTATTCATATCTAGATACACATCAATATGTGAAACCTTGAACGAGATCACCACATCTCAAGAGTTTAGTCAGAAACAGCAGGTCTACTTCACATTGTTCAGAGTCAAGCATATCTGGCAACAGCTTGCCTGTTTCATAAAATATTCATAACAGGCCCACTCAGTCACTATCTACGGACAGTCAATGTGGATGTTGTCAGAACTTGATATGGTCTCGGCTCCAATGCAGCAGCTACAGAAGATTTGCAATGGCCCAGCTACTGTTATTGCTGCTGTCAAAGATTTCAAATCAGTCTGAAAGGGTGCCAAAATGCTCTCTGGCCCTACCAGCAATGAGAGTCCCACTATGCCACTGATAGCAGGTAAGGGGTTCTATTATTATTACTATTATTAAGCATGTTTACTGAGGAGCTACTAATTAATGACTCAGAAATCTGGCAGGCTATTCATAAGTTAGATAAAAGTTGTGGCCTAGATGGCATACAAGCAGAACGTTTAAAATGTTGTAGCCCTCATATAATACCTATGCTTGCAATGTTTTTCACAAGCTGTATGACAACATGGGTACTTGCCACAGTCCATTTTGACAGTTATATTGTTGCCAGTTAAAAATAAGGGTGCTAGTATCTGTGATAAGAATAATTATAGGCCAATAGCACTTGCCAGTATACTTTCCAAGGTGTTAGAATGTCATTTATAAGTACTTACTTGCAGACTTGTGACAATCACTTTGGTTTTAGAGTGAAACATGGTACTAACATGTCTATTTATATACTAAAGGAAGCCATCCTAAAGTACAAGATGTCAAGTAGCAATCAGGCATGGGGTCAATTATGAATTGAATTAGAAATGAATTGGAATTGATGCAAATTGATTTCTAGTTTTGCATTTATGATAAATTTTTAAACTGAATTACTTGAAATAAAATGTAGGTGGAACATTATATATATATATTTTTTTTTTTTTAAGTTCAGGAAGAACCGATTTGCCTCTATTTAAAAGGGCATATCTCAGCGGAAAAACAAAGAAAAAGGGAGAGGAAAGACAGAGGAAAAAGAAAGGGTGGAGGGGACAGTCGAAGTGGAAAAAGACCAAGGATGACAAGGACTGCAGGGTCGAGCCCCATCATCCTTGGGTGCTAGGGCCGGGAGGGCGCACGTGAAACCTCCAGGAACAAGCACGTACAAACGAGCACAAAGAGCACTCAAGAGCACGAGCTTAGAACCCCCTTGCGGGGATATATATATATATATATAGGATGAATTTCATAATTAAACACGTGAAATGAATGAATGCTGCAAACCCACAAAGAAAAAGAAAAAATTCCAAGACCTTTCATGTAATCAGAGCTAACCTCATCAAGGAATGGAGAGAGAAGGCAAGATGCCCATAAATATATACAACATAACAGAAACCAAACCAATTAGCACATACTTAAGAGTTAATGAGGCAAAGGAATTTTAACAAGATAGTCAATTTTAAACATTCCCACACTGTTACTGAAATTGTTTTTAAAATAGATAAATGCACATTCTAGAATATTTTTTCTATTACATCTCTGTTTTCAACAAGCACTTTAGAACTATCCCACTTGATGCTTGATTACATCTATACTTATGGTTAAACAAAGCATTGGAATTATTACCTGTTCTACACGCATATTTATGCTGTTTTACCCTAATATCTAACGTTTTACCTGTTTGGCTTATATATACGTACTGAGTTACATTGTGTACATCCGATCAAATACACATAACTAACAACATTATCTGGGCTATTCTTTATTAGGCATGATTTAACAGTATTATTATACTTAAGATTACATTGATGCTAATTGCTTTAAGTAAAGTCATAAGATATTGAAAATTTACATGGTAAGATAAGCTAAGGATATTTTTACACTCAAATCTCTTCACAATTACATTATAATACCTATTCTTGGCTTTCCAAAGACAGTTATCTAAAAATGAAATAGGATAACAATTTAGTACCAATATTCATGATACTGCATAACTTGGAATCTAAATATTCAGGACTGACAACTCTCAATGCTCTAAGAAACAGAGAAAATAGAGGATTTAATCAAGGGATGATGGTCAGAATAAAAATGCACATGGGTCAGTTTAACAGCAAAAAAAACATGACCACCAATTTTTCTGAAAATTGGCACACTTATAGATCTGAGAAAAACAGAATGACGCTTGTTTCAACACTAGGTCATATGGTTCTGGAGATATGGCCCTTCGAATTTTGTAAAAAAAGGTCAATTTCCAAGGTCATACCACATTTCAACATGAAATATCTTGGCTCCTATTGCACTTACAGAGACCATTTAAACTATTTTTAAAGCTTTTAAGCAGATCTACAACTTGTTTCTCTTCATATTTTACCTCAGTGGTCAAAAAACAAAGTTGATCTTATTTTTTTACCTTTGACCTTGTGTAGGTCATTTGATGTCAACTGATTTTTTTCTCCTTTCACCCAATTTTGGGTACGGTACACATGTCTACCTTAACCTAAAACAAGATTTTTAGTGGTAAGTTAGTATAGACACTACAGCCATTTCAGTGGACCATACCCACCTCCATTTTGACCAAGTACCTTTTTCCACCAAACTTTGGAACTGTTTGAGCTAGTGTTGAGAAAAATACCATTAGATTTTTCTTACTGATATATATGTCGTATCTAACCTAACCCAGTTATTTGGTTGAATAAGTACCCATCCCTATTATAATTTTTTTTTTTTTGTATATTTCAGAATTATATAATATAGGTAATTTAAATTATATAATTAATTTATATGGACATTCAAAAGTATGAAGAACTTTGAACCTGCTATCCTGTTTAAAGGTAAAGCTATGTACGTATATAAGTACCTTATACTAAGCTATAGGTACTACCCTATAGAATAGGTTCAGTTTTAATAGAATTATTTAACTGTGTGGATTTATTCAGTGTGTGCAACAGTATGGACCAGGGCTGTGGAGTTGGCACATAAAAAACTGACCAACTCCTCAATTTTTTGTCTATCCGACTCCAAAGGTATATTAATTCTAAATCTGCTATGATGATAATTACATGAGGCATTTCATCACCACCATGTGAATCATCAGGCTACTTTTTAAACCCATAATCTACAAAGTTTGAGTCTAATAGTTGTAGCAATGCCATTATGGCTTTTTTTATTTTTTATTTATGAAAAAACAAAATTCATTGAGCATAAAACAAAAAATTAAATTTAAGACTAACAAAATAAAAATTTCATTAAATGCAATCAAAAATATAAACGTATTCCTGCAAAATTTATTAAACTAAGGCCAAGGGTGAAAATCTAAAATTTACGAATAACTTGTTCTTAGGAACAGAATTGCTTCTGCCAGATCCTCTTTCATTGAAGCCCTTCAATCTGATTTAATTATTTTCAGTGTGGAAAACAGTCTCTCCACACTGACCTGAGTGGGTGGCATGGCTGTTACTATCATAGCTGTATCTCTTAAAATCTCTGGATATGTGGGGATGACTTCTTGTATTGTCAGTTTAGATGAGCAATCATATTTTTCCACTTCTTTTAGGCCATCAAAAAAATCTTACTTAAATTTCATTAATTTAACATCAAAAGGTTGCCTATGCATGTTTAAGCGGCGACTCTTTGCTTTTGAGCGTTCAATTTTATCTAAATATTTTTGAAAGTCTAATTCTTCATCATTTGAAGAGGATGAGAGGGACTTACTACTCATATCTTCATCCTGTAGTTCAGGATTTTCAGGTAATAGCCCTTTTATGCAAATTGCAACCTCGCAGAGGGCCTCTTTTGCTTTAGCAATTTGTTCTTCAGTCAACAAAACTCAGTTCATTGGATCTATGTAGACAGCAGCTAATAAGATCTCATTTTCCAGTAGCAGACCCTCTCTTTTCTTCATTGAGGATACAATTCCATCAGCAATTAATCCTCCAGTTTGGGATAGATGAAATAATTTTTTCCATTCCCATAGGAATGTACCAGGAGTTAAATCCTCTGCTTGCAACTTTTTGGTGACAGTATAAGGGTGAGCAAGCAGAGCTTCTAATTGTGTAACTTCCCTCCATTGAATTTCAGTTAGTGAAACATTGGGATTATCAATGTCTTCTAGGAAGGGTTTTAGATCAAGCAAATGCTTAATCATATATGTGCTCCCCCAGCGTGTCACTTGGTCCAAAATACAGGCATCCCCCATTATATGATCGTTCGGTTTACAATTTCCCGCATTAACGATTTTAAAAAAGTACCCCCCATCTTTCGATTTACAATTGCCTTATTTAGCGTTAATGATCTCCAACTTGAAAGCATGTCTCAGAAAAGGCCAAGTGCTGGTGCTTCGGGTATTGCTAAGAAGCCTCGCAAGAGTTTGAGCTTGGAGGTTAAGCTTGACATTGTCAAGCATCACAAGAATAGACAAGGGGCTAATTCGATAGTGAAGATTCTTGGACTGGCTCAGTCCACTGTGTCGACAGTGATCAAGAATTCCGACAAGATCCTGGCAGCTGGCGAGAATGTGTCGTAGTTATCTGCCAAGAGGATAACGAAGGATAACTGACACTTTTTGTACATAACAGTAAAATATATAGCAAAATAATAGTGGAATCTGCAAATTTTGGGGGTCTTCCAGAATGTTTGGGAACGTATCCCTATTTTTCCCATAAGGCCTTCAAGTTCGATATACAATGGGGTTTTTAGGGACACATCCCAATCGTATAACAGGGGACGCCTGTAGCTCCCTTTCCTGCATGTCTCTGGATAATAGCATCAATTTTAGAGGTCCTGGCTGCAGTGGCTACTTGCCTCAACTTGCCTATCAGAGTAGCTGCATGGCAATCTTTCAATCCATCTCTTATTGCTAGCTGCAATGTATGTACAACACAACGCATATGTTGGATTAGAAAGCTTAGATGCTTCAACAATATCATCTAAAATTTCATCACTCTGTTCTGTTTGTGCTGTTTGAGAATCAGTTTCAGGAATGTCATCTTCATTAGCCACTTTTTCTTCATCAGCTTTATTCAGCTTTTCTATCGTGCTTAGCATGTTTGAAGCATTATCTGTGACAATACATAGAATCTGCTCTTTCTTAATTACAAAGTCTTGTAAAACTTCCTCCACTAACTTCTGAAGATAGTCACTGTCATGATGCGCCTCAGTGTCCTTTACTCCCAATGTCCGAGTTACCATTTTATTGTTTTCAACAAATCTAGCATTGATGGCAAAATAGTTAACTCTATGATGCGTGGCTGCATCCATTTTAATAAACATGAAGCATCCCTTAAGAGCTCTTCGAAGTTCTTCCTTTTTATTTGTGGCTTCTTCAACTATAATTTTTCTGATACTTTGTCTTTCCAGAGAAACTGCAAGTTTCTTGGCCATTTCTCCATTTAGGCCAAGAAAGGGTAGTTGTGAAAATAAAGATAAGGCTACACCATTTCTTACCACCAGTTCAATGACCTGCTTCTTGAACTTTTCTGTGGTCATTGTTACAGTAACTTTGTCTGTAGTAAAGAATCTTGTAAGTGGTGCTTTGTCATTCAGTAGATTTCTGATCTTTTGTTAACTTTGAAGTAGTTGGAAGGTTTTTATTACTATCTTTCTCAATGACAACTTCTAAAATTTTGGGATTGAAACGCCGCAAATGTCTTTTCAAATTTGATGCTCTGGTTGGAGCATTTTTATCAGAGCCAGTAAAACCACTGATTTTTGCTTCACATAATTTTTCACCATCATCATCTATCATACACTGACACACGAAATGTTTCCCATCTGTGGTTATTGTAAAGTATTCAAAAACTGCAGACTTTGTTGGAAGTGCCTTTGCCATTATGAAAAGGGTTTTAGACTTGAAAATTAAAAACTTATGAAATTTAGAAAGAATTAAATTAAATAAGCATTAAAAATAAAAAATATCTGAAAAGAAAAAATTAATTAATGGCATTAGTGTCCGAAATGGAAAAGTGTGTGTATTATTTAAGTGGTTTAACCACCATAGCTGCCAGTGATATCACACACAAAAACATATCTTATTAAAATTTATATTGAGGTCGGAGTCAGTACATTTTTACTGACTCCGACTCCAGCAGCACCAAAATTGCTTCAGACTCCACAGCCCTGGTATGGACCATGTGAAAATAAGCTTATTTAAACTTTGGAGCAAGGATTTTTTTGGCATCTGTATTTATTCTAATCTGTAAATCAAACTGCACATTTTTTCTTGTCGTAGACCTCTGAAACAAGATCAGTAGGTCCCAAATTTTATTTGTGCCATCTAAGCAAAAATAGCTTTTAACAGGGTTGGATACAATGAATAATAATAACTATTTTTAATTAATTGAGCACCATTGAGTGTTTCCTTTCCTTCGTGGTTTTATTAATCATATATATATATATATATATATATATATATATATATATATATATATATATGGGATGAATTTCACAATTAAACATGAGTTCCAGACATTGGTACTAAGAAACTGCTGCGAAAGCTCATTAGAGTTATTTTTTAATATTTCTCTTAATTTTCTGTTGTACACAATGTAACTCAGTATATATAGGCCAAACAGGTAAAACAACATAAATGTGTGTAGAACAGGTAATAATTCCAATGCTTTGTTTAACCATAAGTACAGATGTAATCATAGATTCAAGTGGGATAGTTCTAAAGCACTTGTTGAAAACAGATATATAATAGAAAAAATATTCTAGAATGTGCATTTATCCATTTTAAAAACAATCCTTTTGCTTCTCATTAACTCGTTAAGCATGTGCTAATTGGTTTGGTTTCCACTATGTTGTATATATTTATGGACATCTTGCCTTCTCTCTTCATTCTCTGATGAGGTGTAGCTCTGAATACACAAAAGGCCTTGGAATAATTTTTCTTTTTCCTTGTGGGTTTGCAGTGTACACATATATATATATATATATATATATATATATATATATATATATATACACACACACTGGATATGGAGAAGATCCCTAGACACGGGGGAAATACCGAGCATCTTGAAAAGAGCAAACATTGTCCCTATATATAAAGGAGGGGACAGATCTCAAGCAAAGAACTATAGACCAGTGTCATTGACGTCCCACCTCACCAAAGTATTTGAAAGAATAGTTACAGAAAATTTATGATTTCCTAGAGACACAGGAAAGATTCAACGAAAATCAGCATGGATTCCGATCAGGTAGATCATGCCTATCACAACTAATAGAGCACTACAACAATATCCTAGATGCATTGGAAGGCAATGACAACTACGATGTTATCTACAGAGATTTTGCTAAAGCTTTCGATAAATGTGACCATGATATAATAGGACAAAATTAAAGACATGGGAATAATAGGCAAAGTGGGAAAATGGATCTACAACTTCCTTAGTGATCGTCTGCAGGTCGTCAAAATTCAAGGTATATCATCAGAATCAGAAGTACGCAGCTCAGTACCACAACGGACAGTACTGGCCCCACTCCTGTTCATTATCATGCTAACAGACATAGACAGCGGAGTAAACAGCAATAGTATAGTAACATCGTTTGCAGACGATACAAAGATCAGCAGAAAAATCAGCGATGTACATGACGTGGAGGCCTTGCAGAGGGACACGAACAAAATATACAAATGGTCAGAAAACAATAACATGTCATTCAACACCGAGAAATTTCAGCTCTTGAGATATGGTAGAAAAGAAGAACTTAAACAGACTGCATATTATACTCCAGATAGACAGGAAATTCAGAGAAGCATGAAAGCAATTGATCTCGGGATAATAATGACAGATGATGCGAAATTCGAAACACAATCAGATAGCGATAAATAAAGCAAAAAGAGTCGCCGGACAGGTTCTAAGAACATTCAAGAGAAGGGACAGGACAGTAATGATTCCCCTGCTAAAAACACTGATTATACCAAAACTTGAATACTGCTCAGTTTTGACATCCCCATATAAAAAGGAAGAAACTAATAAACTAGAAGAAAAACACAGGCATTTCACAGCCAAGATTGATGGCTACAAAGAACTTAACTACTGGGAAAGACTACGTAAACTAAATCTGTACTCACTGGAAAGAAGAAGAGAGGTGTACATAATCTACATATGGAAAATGATCGAAAAACTGGTACCAAACCTAAAACTAAACCCAATTACCATTCAAACAACACTGGAAAATAGGAAAGGCAGAATGTGTAGTGTTCCCAAATTAAAAGCACGACAAGGGACCTCCTCAACCCTGAAGGAAAATAGCTTGGTTGTCAGGGGGCCAAGACTTTTCAACCAGCTTCCTAAGGACCTCAGAAACGTAACGGGGGTCAAAGTTGAAGTCTTCAAGAAAAGACTGGATGCCTGGCTCAGGACAGTACCAGATGAGCCGGGCGTGCCTGGCTATGTACGGTGGGGAGCGCAAGAAAGTAACTCACTCCTCCACCAGGCCAGACCTAGAGGCGGGGCCACCAGCTTGACCTCCGTGTGAAGAGAGACCAACACACGAAACAACATAAGGTAAGGTATATATAGGGTGTCCATAAATGATTACCCTGATTAAAGCATGCTATAACTTTTAAATAAACTCTTATTCAAACAGTTTTAATCATAAGTAGATAAATGTACAAAGTTTTAATACATAGTTAATGAACTTAATAAGCTTCCACATGTGCACTCCTAGTGGCACGTAAAATGTCTAAATGGTATTCACACTCATGCCACACATTTTCCAACATTTGTGGGTTAACTGTTGCAATTGCATCTGTAATGCGTTCTCAATGTCCTGATATCTGGAACAACTGTGGAATAAACCAAATCTTTAACATGACCCGAGAGAAAGAAATCCAGCAGGGTAATGTCTGGTGATCTTGGGGGCCATGGGATTGGCCCATCCCTGCCAATCCATCAATTTGGAAATGTTGCATCAAGAGTTTCACGAACAACATGCGCCCAATGAGGGGGGGAGGGGGTGCCCCATCTTGTTGGAAAATGATAGTTGGCTACCTGTCCTGCAGCTGGGGGATGGCGTAATTGGTGAGCATATCCAGGTACACAGTTGCGGAAACAGTGTTCTCAGCAAAGAAAGGACCAATTATCTGGTCATGCATTAGTTCACACCAGACATTGATCTTTGGACTACCCCAAATATGCTCCCTTATGGCACATGGGTTTTCCAATCCCCAAATACTCACATTGTGTCTGTTGACTACCATTAAGATGAAATGTAGCCTCATCTGAAAAGCAGACCTGTAACAAGAAGTCATTATCCTCGTCAATGCTATTCAAAATGTCAATAGCAAATTGTTCACATTTTGGACAGTCATCAGGCTTCAGTTCTTGAACAATTTATACCTTGTAGGCGTGTAACTTCAAACATTTGTGTAACACCTTGCGCACCGTAGACCGGTATCTTTAGTTGGCATGAAGCTTGTCTCACCAATTTCCTTGGTGACCGTGTGAAAGCAGTTTCAATGTTTTCCACCATCCCAACGGAAACTGATGGTCTACCACTGCTCTTTCCCTTTTCCACGTTTCCAAGAATTTTTCATCCACGACTTAACTTCACATCAGGTGGATTCTTTCCATACTTTGTTCTGAACCTTCGCTGAACACCGACAAGAGATTTTGTTTCTGCAAGCCACACAACACATTGTGCCTTCTGTCACAGATGCCATCTTAACTGAACAGCTACTACAGCACTCCTAGCAGCAAATGGGGTAGATGAAACACCAGCACAGAAACTCTATGCGTGTACGAGATCACCTGTAAAAAGAAAACTGATGTAAAATTCGGCATTAAAACACGAGAGCATACTGTTTTCAGGGTAAACATTTATGGACATATATATATATATATATATATATATATATATATATATATATATATATTAGTGTGTCCCAGCCTCACATGTGAAAATAAAAATTTGCAAGAGTCAAATCGCACACCCCTTTAATTAATTACAATTGAAGAAAGGAAAAAATGGGCGAAATTTCATTGGCCTATTAGGAGGGGAAGGGTCCCCCTCATTGACCTTGTTTATTCGACCCTATATGAACAAACGTAAATGCTCAGCATTAATCATTCTAGAATGGAAGAATGAAATGTAAATTCTTTCTAATGACTAAATTAAAGGAAATGGAAATTCTTCCTAATGGCACATTTCATTTTGGGGGACAGAGGATCTTTTTGTCTGCTGAGGGGAACTGCTGGCGGTGGTATTCGACGACTTGGTACACGAGCTGCCGTTCCTCCTCGTTTTTTGTCAGGCCCTCGTTGAAATCTTCCACCAGTTTCACCGCCCATTCTGCCACGTCGTTCACAGACTTCAACGATGGTGCACATCCTTCGAGATCTTTGGGGGTTTTTGGAACCGGCAGCTTCAGGCAATGAAAAAGGTTTTGAGTCCTTTTCGTGACCAAGGTGCTCAAATCCAACCATCTCACGGTCAAGACACTCTTTCCCTCCAGCCGACGCAGATCTTTTGGGTTTTCTGTCTTCTTGTGCAGGTTTTGGAGCATGGCCGTCTTCTCTGCATCGGTGGTTTTGGAGGAGAACATAGTGAGTCCGGCTAAATCTTCGCTTAGGTACCAGAGGTGGCCCCGGAATTTTGTCAATGCGGCGGTACCTACATCATGATCCACCACCTTGTACCACTCTAGGTCCTCCAACAGCTCCAGGTCATTGACAGGCGCGTCCGCCGTCAATGGAGCCTCGAACCACCTCTGGAGGTAGATGGTGATGGCAAAGACGTTTATCCTGCGTAGTGACCGGACCTCGTGAGCGGTCAGGTGGAATTGGCTTCGGAAGATGAACATCTTAAGACAGTAAATGCCTTTGGCCATCCACCTGGCCCGGTGGTATGCTCCAGGACGATTGTACGAGATCTCGTTTGCCATGACCATCGAGGAAGACCAGAGCGAGGATCAGGAACTCCCAGTAATCGTCTCTTGGGTGGCCAACTTCAAACTGGTCTTCAATGAAGTGGACAATCTGCTCTTTTTTCAACGCCACCCATTCCAAAAGGATGTCGCTTGGGCCATCGCCGTTGAACGGAGAAGCCTGCTTCTGGTTGATGAACTCCCATTGGGATTTGAAGCGAGCGAACAGCGCAATTTCGGGACCAGAAGACCTGAAGAACAGGTCAAAGACTGAGGTGATTACCAATTCCATCATGTGGTGTCTGCAAGCCAGGAAAAGAACGCGGCAGTCCATTTGGTCCTGGATAATCGTACAAGCGCCGCTGTGAATACCGGTATTCGCCGCTGTTGTGTCGAAGCAGAGACCGGCAATCCATGGTTGAACTTGCAGCCAATCATCCAGCACCTTCAGAACAGCTCCAGCCATCCGCTGTCCCGTGCTGTCAGGGATTTTTGGGATCGCCAACAACTTCTCAAGATTCTTCCCGCTGACCAGCACTGGTATGCGATCCGATTTCCCTCCATCCGAATCAGGGAGGAGTTTGCCATCAAAGTGGACGACAAGCGGCGTATCAGGATTGAACTCGGTCTTGATTCCAGCTGCCAAGTTCTTCCTGGACTTCTGCCATGAATGGTGAAGACTTGATTTGGACAAGGTGATCGAGGATAACAACTCCCGCGGCAGTGAGTGCTGGAGCCACAATGTGCATCACTTGGCGTACTGAGGTTCCAGTTCGATCCAGGGCTGCAGCAAAATTGGGATATTGGATGATCCTCCTTGCCGACACTTGGCCGTCCTTGGGAGCGGATCGAGGAGCCGAAGGACCAGGAGAGGAATATTGGACATCATCATTGGATGCTTCGGCCATGGATTCCGAAGAAGAAGAAAACCCACTTTTCACCGTTCCTTTTGCTTGCAATGAGTCCATCTCTTCGCGGCTTTTCTTCTTCCTCTTCTCTTCAGCTGCTCGGCGTTTCTCCCACTCTGCTGCCCTGCGAGCAAACTCCAGGTCCTCTCCTCCGATGTACATCTTCCGCACGGTTCGCTGGTCATTCAGAAAGTCTCGATCTTCGGGGACTTTGATGAGTTTCATGGCGTTGGCAGGAGCTGTTTCGAACAGTGTATTCAGGTTGGCTTGGAATCCCTTTTCCCGCTCCAGTTGCTTCTCTCCCCCACGGTTTCAGTTTCTGGCAACCTTCTCGTAGTCCGTGGAGAGGGCCTTGATCCTCTCGACGCACTTGGGCTTGTGGGAGGTCGGAATAGATGCCCGAGCCCACACTGCCATAACCTCATCAGCTACCACATTGGCAGCTTCCGCCGTGGACGTTTTTTTCTTCCGAGTGAAGAACAACAGACGTTGAAGAACATCTCCCACTGTCGGGAGTTGACACAGCGTTTCCAGGGGTTCATTTCGCAACACCCCCACCAACCACACAGTCTCCTGCTTTCTTGTATCCATAACCTGAAAAGAAATATGTTACAAATAGTATAAGGTAGAGAGTAGCCATTCAGCAATAGTAACACATGGTTTGAGGGGACCCTTAAAATTAAAGAACACGAATGAAATTTGTCTTGCTGGCATGTTTTCACGAGTGGAAGAAATTAGGGGTGTGTGCATGACAAACTTCAGGAACAAAAAAAATTGGGACACACTAATATATATATATATATATATATATATATATATATATATATATATATATATATATATATATATATATATACAGGGTGATTCAAAAGTCAGGTTACATAAGGCTTTTCTATTTCTTTGCAGGTAAATGAATTATGAGATGTTATCGAAGGAGGAGCGCATTGATGTGATATTCCTAGCTGGCTCATTGAGCTACAGACACATTGCAGCAGATGTATCGAACATGTGATGTGACTATTCCCTTGTATCAATGCATAATACAGTATTTCCCTATGTAACCTGACTTTTGAATTACCCTGTATATATGTGTATATATATATAAAAGTTTTTTGCTTATATGTTTGATTGGCCAGAGAGGTGCAACTTGAGCGATGCCCATTTCAAAGAACTTATGATGATCAGATGTAATGATTAGTAATTTGCGCTGTAGGCCTGTAGCAGACACTGTAGTGAATCACTACTAGTGATTATGGAATTATAGTATCAATTATAATAATAAATTAAAACAAGAATATTTGTATCACAGTAAACATAATTTGCTAATGAGTAATTATGCATATTGAATAAAAATAAAATTGAAATACATTTTTTTTTCTCAAATAAAAATTAGATAAATGAATGGAATTTCAATCGATTGATTTCCAATAAATGAATTGGAATTCATATATTTTAATTTCATTGGAATTGGATTTGAATTGGAATTGATAAAATGGAATTGACCCCATGTCTGGTAGCAATGTATATTTCTGTTTCTGGATGCATCAAAAGCATTTGATAGAGTTAACTATCACAAACTTCTCAAAAAACTGTGTTGGGGTAGGGTACCAAAATATATACTTAGGCTGCAAGATGAACTCAATATTGAGAGAGAACAAAGTATGTACAGGGTAACATGCTAGTAAAGAAATTTGGCATGTGCTCAGAATCAGTTAAAACTATCTTTTTAGAACTTACTGTACTGCATTGTATACATCCCATCTGTGGTGGAACTATACAAAAACTTATGAATAAACTGTGTTACTTATAATATTTTATGTATGCTATCATTGCTATGTAGGGAACCAAAATGGTGCAGTGCCAGTTTTATGTTTACTATGTGTAACCTACCTACCAGCCAAATGTTAATCCAGAAGAATATATATAATTTCATTACTAGGGTCCAAAACAGCTCTAATGTGTTATTGTACAATGTCCTGTCTTTAAATACTGTGTACCTCTCACCAATATAGCATTCTTGGTTCAGACAACTACTGGTTTACAATACCTTATTTTTATAATGTAGCAAGGATTATATATGCATATCAAGTTGGGTTATAATAAGTGTTATAAGTATTAGGTTAAGATTTGGTAAACACATCCACCAAACTCAATACTGATATTTATACAGCAAGCTAAAACTAAAAAAATAATACTTTCTATAAATATTTACTATTACACCGGTCTCCGGTAGAAAGTTTTAAAAGCTGGTTTTCAATGTTTTTCAATGTGCTGAATTAAAAAATGATACTCATTTCCGTCGCAAATGATTTGTTAGTGTGTTACTGAAGCTTAAACTCTCTAATGGGAAAAGGGTAAAAAAATGGCACCTCCACTGATTTTAATTTGAATCAGTTAGTGGACATGGCGGTTATTATTCATTTTTTGACCCAGTCACACCCAGCTATAACAGCAATATTTATTGAATAACCAATCAAAACTGAATAAGAAAATTTATATATTATCTTGTGCAAATTTGTATAAAATGTGTTTTTTTATTAAAATATATTTCCTATTTTTAGTGTTTTTTCAATATATATATATATATATATATATATATATATATATATATATATATAGACTATTTGGTGAATATTTCTTATTTTTGGTGATTCTGGCTACTACTGCGTAATTCAATTTATCCTGTTTTACAAGTAAATCATTTTTAGTAAATGCTCATCTGTTCAGTTTGGTTTTTTTGTGAGTAGAAGTATAACGTGTCAGTTATGCATATTTGATTTTGAAGACGTGATCTGCCATATTGCCCTCGATGAAGACAAGAGTTTAGACCTTTTTTCAATCAGGGAATAATTAAGACATCCGTGACCTGCCCTAAATGCAATAGTGCTTGTATTTTAAGAAAAGACCAGAAGGTCTTTAGGTACCTTAAAAAAAATCCTAAAAATAAACGTGTGTTGTTTAGTTTAAGGGCACGCGAAATTTAGCAGACTACCCATGCAAGGTTGGCACATGTTATTATATTATCATTTGTATAAATTAGGTCTCGGGGGTACGGGGGTGGAGCCCCCATAAAGATCACGCATCACAAATTGATCGATCCTAATATTTTGCGGACAGTTCAGTACGTGACACCAGTTAGGTCAACTGTACGCCCTTGATGATTGGTTAGGTTAAGTCATGATATTTTTGTTTAAATTCGTTAGTTTAAACGAAAATGACGAGTGCAACCCTTTCTGATTAATTTTGAGGTGTTTTGTACGAAACTGCCATCCGTTTCCTGTGCAGATGCGTAGTTTTCAAGATGACGATATCTCGAAAACTACGCATTTGCACAGGAAACGGATGGCAGATTCATGCAGAACACCTCAAAATTTACCATAAAAGTTTGCTCTCATTATAAAAAGAGAGTGGGTCAAAAAACGAATAATTACCGACATGGCTTCCTGTGGTCTGTGCTCCTTTGATTATTTTCGCTATATCGCCGAATTTTATGGAAATTCAGAAAAAGCTACAGCTTTTCTTTGGGCACACGGTGTTCTTCCTCAAGTGGTGAAGTGTCCTCGTTGGATAATTTTGGATAACGTTAGGGGTTGGGTTAGGTTAGGTTGTTTTTGGGGTAAATATTTACTACCACCGATCTCCGGTAGAATTTTCAATGTGCTGAATTCAAAAATGATATTCATTTCCGTCGCAAATGATTTGTTAGAGAGTTATTGAAGCTTAAAGCTTTTAAAACTTTTTTTACCTGGGGAACCGCCAGTGGGAACCAGGAGTTTTTGGGTGGGGAGAATCACAAAAACGAGTGGTTTCCGAGGATTTTGAGTCAGATTAATACAAAACACATCAAAACCCATACGAAAAACAAATTTCACCTTCAAAATTGGCCGAACTACGACTACGCCATGGAATTAATGTTTTTAAACCAGGCCTACTTAGAACTTATATTTCGCTAACATAATTTAAATATTTAAAATACAAAAAAATCTGGTACTGCGTGCCGAAAATCTGTATTAGTTTCGACATAACCTAGCTAGCATATTCAAAACTTAATTAGGATTAACTTACTGTAATTGGAACATCATCATCCATAAGAATAAGGGAGGCATAAACACACGATAATTCGTCTTTGGAAGCCATCGTAAAAAATATTCAACGATGTCGCTGTAACTCGGTAATAAAAAAATCACACTTTAACCCACATGCGAGAAGAAACAGCACTAACACTCTTATAAACTAATTTTGTTGAAGCAACATTACGAAAGAAGTCTAAAATAAAGTAGCCAATATCTCGAAATTTTAGCCATGTTTAAACATATATATATATATATATATATATATATATATATATATACATTCAACTGCAAAGAACACGCAGTATAAATAACGTAAAGAACGACGCTTGTATAGGAGATATTCCGCGCAAGACGAGAGAGAGAGAACGAAACAAATGAAAAAATGAGGTAACCACCCGGGAATCGAACCCGGGATCTTCCGATTGCCGGTCAGAAGATCCCAGGTTCGATTCCCGGGTGGTTACCTCATTTTTTCATTTGTTTCGTTCTCTCTCTCTCGTCTTGCGCGGAATATCTCCTATACAAGCGTCGTTCTTTACGTTATATATATATATTCATCCCATATATATATATATATATATATATATATCATAAATATTTTTCACGTGTTACTTTCGTGAAATAATTTTCATATATATATATATATGGGATGAATTTCACAATTAAACACGAGTTCCGGACATCGGAATAACATTCAAGGCCCGGTTAGGTCAACTGTATGCCCTAACCGGGCTGAAACTTATAAATACAAGAAGTTATGGAAAAATAAAATGTTTTTAGAGATGGTGTGCGTTAATTCGATGTCCGCCGTTTTCAAATATCGAGAAATTGAAACTTAGGTCAAAATTCTGAAAAAAAAAATTGAAAAAGTTTTGGAAGTTTTTATAAATTAAAATACGGTATTTGAAAACCTTTATATTGAAAATTTCATAAAAATCTGACCATGAATAAAGAAATTACACAGGGGGTGCTTTTGCTTTAGTTGCGCCGAAATTATAAGGATAAGAAGATGGAGGTACTATGGGCATGTATTAAGGATGGAAGATGCAAGAATACCAAACTATGGAAAACTGATACGTGTGGGTAGTTGGGAAGTAACGAAAATGGTCCACTGAGTAGGTAGGTAGGTAGGTAGTTAATCTAACAATTATTAAACTTCTTTTATGTCAATGTTAGAAAATCTAGAAGAGGAAGAGCCATTGTTGTCTCAAGGCGATATGATGACTAAGCTGATTGATGCAGCATTGCTTGTATATATTAAGTTAAGGTGTATATATGTATCCACCTCATAATTCTAAGGATAGTGAAAAATTCACTTAACTTAGAGCTAGCATTTTGGGGATCTTGTGACATCATTGTTTGGGCACTCTTGTGGCATCATTTTGGGGGGCTCTGGCGCGTTCATTTTTCTTCTCGTTTGATAAATGCGGCACTTACAGGGCGTGGTCTTATAGAGAGCTCTCTTGCAATTCAGTTTGGTTGTTTAGATACAAGATTGTTGCATCGTGCAATAGTGCAAGTTCTATTGTTGTTGCAAGGTTTAAAAATAAGACCATAAATAGTACCCCCTTTTGTTTTTTTCTTAATTTTATGCAACTGAGGCCTAAAGTACGCCCACATCGAATCAGCAACCCTGAGGTAGGACCTAATAGGACCTCCAAGTTCGTAAGTTTGTTTTAGTTTAGCTTAAATTAGGCTATAAGTTAAAGTAGCCCCTCAGAGCTTAGCTGTTCAAGGCTCAGCTAGGATTCTGAACCCAGTCAAGATAAATAAAATAACATGGTCCTTCGAGTCGGATTCGAGCCCAAGACTGAGTCAGTGACTATTTTTCAGCAAAGTTCTGATTGTGAAAATTGTAGCCTAAGTTAGGCCTGGACGGGTTCTGGACGGGTTGAGCATAATTGAGTTATGTTAGAAAATCTAGAAGAGGAAGAACCATTGTTGTCCCAAGGCGATATGATGACTAAGCTGATTGATGCAGCATTGCTTGTATATATTAAGTTAAGGTGTATATATATCCATCTCATAATTGTAAGGTTAGTGAAAAATTCACTTAATTTAGAGCTAGCATTTTTGGGCTCTTGTGGCATCATTGTTTGGGCACTCTGGTGGCATCATTTTGGGGCGCTGCGCGTCCTTTCTACTCGTTTGTGGAATGCCGTACTTACAGGGTGTGGTCTTATAGAGAGCTCTCTTGCAATTCAGTTTGGTTATTTAGATACAAGATTGTTGCATCGTGCAATAGTCCAGGTTGTGTTGTTGTTGCAAGGTTGAGAAAGAAGACCATAAATAGTGCCCCTTTTGTTTTTATCTTAAATTCATGCAACTGAGGCCTAAGGTAGGCCCACATCGAGTCAGCACCCCTGAGGTAGGACCTAATAGGACCTCAAGTCCGTAAGTTTTTAATTTTAGCTTAACTTGGGCTGTAGGTTGAACTGGCCCTTTAGAACTTGGCCGTTCACGGCTCAGCTGGGATTTTGAACCCAACAAATAAATAAATAACAAGTTAAGGTCCCAAGGTAGAAAGTTTGGTCGCCCAATTGCGAAACTTGGCCGCTAGTCTGTGGTTGTTTTAGGCCTACATTTGGTTTTATTTGTTCGTAGGCGAAGGTTGCAGACTTCAGTGCGCCAGTTACTTGGGTGGAAAATTTGGTATTACATACTGGTGGTTGGTCAGTACCCCAATTCAGTAATTTCACAAAAGGCAAAATTTGAGTTTGGTCAGTTTGGTTAAGTATTTTCGCCAATTCAGCTTATTTGGCATTGAGCCCAGTTGTTTGCTTGCATTGAAGATGAGTGCAGGTGAATTGAACAAGTTTAAAAAAAAGAGAAGCGCCTACAAAGGTCTAATTACAAAGGTCATTGCCACTAGATTCTGCCATAGAGCAAGAGGATTTAAGCTTAGTGACTGCGCAGCTTTCCATATTAGAAACTAAAAAGGTTGCTCTAAGCGAAGTAAATGTTAAAATTGAGGCTCTTATAGAAGAGGAGGAAATGGAAAATTAAATTAAATAATTTACTTTGAAGAGATTATTGATGACATAATTAAAGTATGCCACAAAGCAAAAGAGTTTAGCAACTCAGTACAGTTAGAGACCAGATTTAATAATGAAACACAGTCCTCAATAACCAATGCTTTTATAGGTCCGGCCCCGGGAGCCGATCGGCACTTTGACCGTGCCACGCAACAGGCAGTCTACTGCCAGTCTGGCCAACCGTAGACAGCCCGCTACACTGAGATTTGAAGAAGTTTGGCCACCAGCGCGTTAATGTTTCGGTTTGACGTCGCCTCTTCTTCGCGTTGACGTGTCCCCTCGCTGGAGGATACAGCCACTGTTAGAAGCTTCCTCGTCAGTTGCTTACTGTCGACATACGTTGAGGTTTTTAGCTCCTTCCTATCAGTTTCTTATTATCTTTGGTCAAAATGTGCTGTTTAATATTATCATTTTTTTGTACCTTATGGAAAACTGATGAGTGGGTAGTTGGGAGGCAGGCCCGGATCTAGAAGAATGGGGGCCCGTGGCTAATTTTTTTTTTGGGGGCCCCCCTTGGCTACAATTTTTATTATATAAAGATTATAAGCTTTGTTTACGAGGAAAATTAAAGGTTTTCAGAACAAACATATTACTTTGCTTTATTTATTTAGTTTTCAGAACAAACATATTATTCCCCCTACCAAAAACCTCATCTTCCCCACGCAAAGGCAACCCACGTTCAGCACAGTACAAAATCACATTGAGCGAACGCTCCAGAATGGATACCCAATAGCTTTTCTCCATCCTGAGGCTTGTTTCAAGTTTCTCATCAATGCAGCCTTGCGCAGAAACACGTGCAAATGCAATTGTAGAATTCCAGTGCATTTGTGTTTTTTCATGTCGTTCCATCATTAGACCAGCATGCTTCCAGTTATCAAATCCATTGACGAAATCAGTATTTCCAGCTGAGAATAGGCGGCAGTAGAAGCAAAAAGCTTTACCAGTTGCGGGTGAGTAACAAAGCCATGAACGTTCTGTTTTTTCCTTTGTCAATGGATGCACGCGAATAAACATATTTTGTCCAAAATAACGATGCTGATCTTTGTAACCACGCTTTGATGCTGAGAAATTGGCGTCCTTATGCTGGCAGCGTAACCGAAGTGGACATTTTCCTTCTCCCGACTCAGATTCAATTAGTTGAGCTTGTATCTCTGGTTGTACAGGCTGCAACCATAGTCCAACATCCAACACAAAATCAGCGGTTTCGGATTACTGCGACGTTGAGGCCCTTCTGTTTCCAAGGTAGATGAAGGGACATTTACAGGGACAGACGCTGGAACAGCTTCATGAATAGTAGACAAAGTAGCGGTTTCATGGATAGACGAAGTAGCGCCTTCAGTGACAGGCGAAGCAGAATCTTCAGAGCCAGACGTAGTGGCAGTAGCCGAAAAGTACTGTTTAATAGACTTTGTTTCTGCGATGACCTTCTGTAGAGACTCAGCTTTTGCAGTAGCCTTCTTTCGTTTGCTACTTCCACTTTCGTAAGATCGCTTAGACATTTCACCTCACAATAAAAAATCTGAAATAATGTAATAATAAATGTAAAAACCTAAAATTAAAATAAATAATGTAGAAAATTTGGGGGCCCCCCTCAAATGCGAGGCCCGTGGCTGCAGCCCACATAGCCCACCCCTAGATCCGGGTCTGTTGGGAGGTAACGAAAATGGTTCACTGAGTAGGTAGGTAGTTAATCTAACAATTATTAAATTCCTTTTATGTCAATAACTGGGTGGATGAAACCAATTGGTTGCTCACCAGAGTTATTCTCCACACTAGTATTTATATACTGTGTGAGAAGAGCGTGCTCGGTAATAGAGATACATTACCGCTCAACCAACCGAGGAAAAAACCAAAACAACGCTGGTGGAAAAAGCCCAGCGAAGAGGAGAACAAAGGAGTACGAAAACGAACAACGGGGCGAGAGGACCAGCAAGTACGCTCTCGACAATTACACAACCGGAGAACAGAGACTCCAATAACTAACAGTAAGTGACTAATTGAGTTTTTAACCCAGTAAGTTAATCACATTAAATTAAGCTGGGTCAGACAAATTAGGCCTACATTGTGGCCTAAGACCCAGCATCAACTCATAGCTTAACAAAGGTGAAGGTAGATTGCCCTAACCTAACTTGGTGAGGAATCCTACTGTGGACCTCAATTTATCTGCCCGCTCTGGACCATTTCCGGAATCTCTAGGCTGACCCCTCTAGGCTAGACTTGATCTACTCTATAGTTAGACTGGAGATATAAGGGGTGGGTTAATTGTGGACCAATTCATACAGAGCATTTTTCGCATTGGTGGTCCGTGTGTGGGGAATTTACAAACCTTAACCTTACTTAACAAAAATTGCAGAATTAGGCTAAATGGTCTAGCCTAAGCCTAAGCCTAAGCCTAACCTAATCAAGCCTAATTAGGTCTACAACCTAGGGCCTAACTAGGAAACATTTACATTTAAGGAGTCTCATTCTCTTATAAGCTTAGACCTGAGTGACATAAGTACTTGGGGGGGATTAAACCAAATTTAAACTTGACTGTTTTGTCTGTGCTCTCTCTTCTCTGGTAATTTCTTCTTGTCCTCTATTTCATTACGATCCCCAGTTAAACAATTTTGACTTAGACATGGACAGTGCGGAATTGAAAAAGTTAAAAAAGAAAAGGGGGGCAAAGTTGGGAGCTGTTACAAAGGCTGTGAACACTTTTAACAATATTACACAACCAGGTAAGGAAAATTTAGAGAGTGTAATTCTTAAATTGGAAACTAAAAAGAAGGAAATAATAGCCATTAATGAGAGTATTTGAGAGTTAGTTGAATCCGAAATGGCTGAAGAACAATTGATAGACCTTTACGCTGATGATGATGATCAGGTAATCTCAATTGAACAGCAAATAAGGAGACTACGGTCTCGTTTGACTGACTTAACACCAAAAAAACCTAATTCTGATTTTAATCAAAGTAGAGCTAACCTTCAACAAAATTTAAGTGGCATGCTAAATCCTGAGTCACAAGAATTGAGGGCTCAGTTACCCATTTTGCTAGTACCAACATTTGAAGGGGACACGGTACAATTCCCATCTTTCATTGACAAATTTGAGAATTTAATAGGTAATAAACCTTATATTTCAACTGTTGAAAAGTTTAGTTACTTAACTAGTTCCCTTAAAGGCCCAGCCTATAACCTGATAGCCTATTTACCAGCCGTAGGGAATTCATATGAAGTAGCTATTGATCTCTTAAAACGTAATTACATTAATAAAGATGAGATTGTATATGAATTATCTCAACAAATTTTTGAATTTGCACCCATAAAAGATAACCATAGTGATATGGAAATTTTTTATACAAAATTAGAAGCTATTATAGGACAACTGGTTAGCAATGAGATAGATATTAAAGCTTCATCTTGGATTATACAAGGCATAGTACTTAGGTGCCTTCCTTTGAGGGTTAAAGATATTTTAATTCTAAAGACGGGAGAAAATTATCCTAATCTGGAAGATATAAGAAAACACTTCCCCAATATCCTAACTAATTACAAATTGAGAGATTTTCCAACACATAAGACCCAGACTATGGATAAACCAAAGACTGTTCCCAGAGACCAACTAGCTACAGCCAAACAGACAAAACTTGATACTGTAGAATCAAATGTGACCAACTATAATACACGAACACCTACATTACAGAACTTTAATGTAACTGCTGCCTCAACTTACACACCACATTGCAAATTTTGTGCAAGTAATGAACACAGTAGTACTGGGTGTGACAAATATTCAGACTTTAACCAAAGAGCTAAAAGATGTGAACAGTTGGACCTGTGTAAAAAGTGTACTGGCCCCGGACATTATAAGAAAGACTGTAAATCTAGGTTAAGATTCAAGTGTAAGTTTTGTAAAAGTTTACGACATGTCTCATCAATGTGTGATTCACCAAAGTGTCCAAACAATAGTACTCAAACTCAAAAGATACCTCCCCCAAACAAAGGTAACAAAGAAAATGCCACTTTCATGGGACATTCTGTTTGTTCAAACAACGTAACAAGAAACACTGAGATTCTTTTACCAACTATTACTTTGGACTTAGTGAATAGTGAGGGTAGCACCACTCCAGTGAGATGTCTTATAGACTGTTGTTCTCAACAAACATTTGTTTCACAAAATGTAGTTAATAAATTGGGTTTGACACCAAACCCGAATAACAAAAACTCAATATTGCATCCTTTGTTAAGGATAACTCGGACAAAAATAGCTATAAGACAATTGACCTGGAACTACATTTAGAAAATAAATTAGAGAAAATTGAAGCAGTTATTATTTCTAAAGTAGGACAAAACAAACTGGTTATACCCAAACTAGAACAAACCATAAATCATTTGGGAAAACACTACAAAATAGCTGATAGACATATCACTAACAACACAGTAGCTAACATTGAAATGTTAATGGGGCCAGATTATATTAATCTTATTCATAAGGGCATAGTAGAGATAGGTAATGGTATAGCTATTCAGACTCCATCAGGGATAGCCCCTTTGGGTGATCTATCCAAATACAACCTAGACCTAAACCAAAATAGTTCATGACCAACAAATACTATGTGCCTCAACACAGTCCTACATAACACCTGTAAGAATAGCAACACTTTGAATAATATTATCTCAACTGAGAACATTAATTCATCATTATCAAATGAAACTTTGGATGAGGCAATTCAAACTTTATGGTTGCTAGAATCTGTGGGTATACATGACACAAATCAAACTTCAGAAGATCAGTTAATGGTAGAAAGATTTGAAGACACCATTCAGTGCAAAGACAATAGTTATTTTGTTGAGTTACCTTGGAAAATAAATTGTCCAACTTTAAGAGACAATCTCAAAGTAGCTAAAGGACATTTATATAAAGTAATGAAAAAACTCAAACAAGATAATAATATTCCATCATATAATGATGTCTTCAAAGAACAGCTACAGAAAGGCTTCATTGAAGAAGTAACAAATAACCCTTTTAAAAAAGATGGTTGTCATTATTTAACCCACAGGGGGGTTTATCGACAAGATGCCCCAACAACAAAACTCAGAGTAGTATATAACTGTAGCCTCAAAGACAGTGATAAACACAGTTTGAATGATTGCCTGATTGAGGGTCCTAATCTCATTTCTGACCTTGTGAAGATCTTACTGAGGTTCAGGTTAGATAAATATGCTGTACAAAGTGACATTTCAAAGGCATTTTTGAGAATAAATCTTAAAAATGAATATGATAAGAACCAACTTAGGTTCTTATGGTTCAAGGATCCATTTGATTTGAATAAAGGGTTCATAACCTATAGATTTAATGTTGTGTTGTTTGGAGCAAATTGCTCACCTAGCCTATTAGCATTGACAATTAGACATCATTTAAACCAGTTTAATAACTCTTTAACATTGAACTTCCTTAAGGAACATTTTTACGTAGACAATCTAATAGGCTCAACAACAACAAAATCTGAATTATCTGAAGTCTATGAACACTCTCAAAACATTATGCAACAAGGTAACTTTGAACTTAGAGAGTGGATTTCAAATGATGAGGATTTAAACAAAAAGATTTTAAAGGATAATAATGGTCTTACTGAGCCATCAGACAGAGTTAAAACTTTAGGTATGAACTGGTATTTGGATGCAACTTCTAACAGTCATGATTCAATCTGTACTAAAGGTTTTAAACTTGATGAGGAAGCAAATACTAAAAGACAAATATTATCAGAGGCTTCCAAAATTTTTGATCCCATGGGTCTATTCCTGCCTTCAACAATAAAATCAAAGATTCTCCTCCAAGAAATTTGGAGGACAAATGTTGGGTGGGATGATCCAATAACAAATGAAAATCAAAAATCTTGGAAGAAGTTAGCTGCTGATTTAACAAAAGTGCAGAACATTAAAATTCAAAGGTGCTGTGGGTTTAGGGATAAGCCCCAGAGACTTCATGTGTTTGCTGATGCAAGCACACAAGCTTATGGGTGCTGTGCGTATCTTGTAAGCCCTACAGAAAGTCATCTAATTTATGCAAAAGGGAAAGTTGCACCTCTCAAACCTACCCGAACCATACCTCAATTGGAACTATTGGCTGCTACATTAGCCATTAAAACCATTTCATTGCTTAAGGATGCTTACCATGATGTGTACTTAACTCATATCCACATCTGGCTTGACAGTCAGATTTGTCTTGCCTGGATACGGAATGATAGCATTAATAGTAAGAATATCTTTGTAAGAAATAGGCTAAAAGAAATAGCTGAAGCTAATGAAAGCCTACAAGTAAACTTTCACTATGTTCCAACTAAACAAAATCCAGCAGACTTTCTGACCAGAGGTTTATCCTACAAGTTGTTGAAGTCAAAAAACTTGGTTTATGGGACCTAAGTGGCTCTGTAATACAGACCAATGGCCTGTGGAACAAGTTAACTTGACATTAAATTTAATCTTTTCAAATGAAAAGGTTGAACCAATCACTAATTATGAACAGTATTCTGATTTCAGTAAACTTGTCAGGGTTACAGCCTACTGTTTGAGGTTTGCTCACAACTGTTTAACCACAATTAACAAACAGCTAAATAAAAACAATCATAATTATACAGAAGTTGCAACCAAATACTGGATAGGCCATGCACAACAAAAAGAGTACAATAAAGAGTTAGAATTCTTAACTAATGGGAAACAAACAAAAGAACCTGTACCATCAGTAGTTGTGGATCTAAACTTGTTCAGAGATGAGGAAGGCCTTCTAAGGTGTAAAGGGAGATTAGACAAATCAAAAACTGTCATACAAAAGCAAACATCCAATCCTTTTACCTAGATTTAGCTATTTGACAACATTAATCATCAGAAAAACACACAATGATGTATATCATATGGGGGTACCACAGACACTAACTACATTAAGAAAAACTTATTGGATACCCAAGGGAAGGATCACTGTTAAAACAGTCCTGAGTGAGTGTGTCACATGTAGGCGTATTCATGCTAGGCCCTATAGGAAACCAAATCCTCCTGCTTTGCCAGAGGAGAGAGTTACTCTCAACAGACCCTTTGAGACTGTAGGCATTGACTATACAGGAGCATTGACTGTAGGGGTGGGTGACACTGAACAAAAAATGTACATTGTACTGTTTACATGTGCTGCCTCACGAGCTGTTTATTTGGATGTTGTGGAGGACCTTACAGCAGAATCTTTTGTTGCTGTCTTTAAGAGATTCTGTGCACGACATTCAGTACCAAAGACAGTTTGGACTGACAATGCTACATATTTCAAAGCTGGCGAACAAGTCATCCACGACTTGTTAAGCAATGAAATCACACAATTATATATACAAAATTCAAACATAAAGTGGAAGTATATTCCGGTTGCCTCTCCTTGGTATGGTTCTATCTGGGAGAAGAATATACAAACAGTAAAGAATTGCTTGAAGAAAGCAATTGGCAAAAAACAGATACACTTATTTGGGTTGCTCACTCTCCTGGCTGAGATTGAGAACATCATTAACAATAGACCACTCACTTATGTGAGTGACAACATTAATGACCCGGAACCATTAACTCCAAATCATTTGATTCGGGGAGAACAAGTTAGTCTCCTGCCGGACTACAATATAGACTCTTCAGAAGACCCAAACTGGACTCAACGACATGATGAGCTCCAGACTAAGTTACAACATTTAACTAGAGTTAAAGCTCATTTCATTAAACAGTGGAAAACTGAGTACTTGATGGGTCTAAGGGAGAGACATAAACAAATGACTAAGAAGGATTGGTCTGACACAATTAAGGTAGGGGAAAGTTTAATTATTTGCAGTCCCTCTTGGAAGAGAGGTAGCAAAGACAATAGCAGGATTAACATTAACAGAGGCTAATTATAATGTGGCTTGGGATATATTAAAGAAACGGTTTGATAAGTCAGAGATCTTAATTAAAAACCACCTCCGCAAACTTTTAGCTATACCTCCTGTTAATAATCCTTATAGTGGCAAGGAGTTACGGCAGTTATATGATGAATTTGAAGTTAGAACTAGGTCCCTGGACAACTTGGGTGTAGGAATGGAAAGGTATGGTACAATGTTGGTCACTATACTGAAGTCTAAATTGCCTAGCTCACTTTTGCTTGAATTAAGTAAGGGACACTCTACAGAACATGTGTACATCCCCCTTCAGCAGATGTTAGGCCTTTCAGGCACAGAATTAGCAAGTCAAGAGGGAATTGAGTTTGCACAGTGGGATGTTAAACAAGGGGACAAAGGCAGGCACAGCACCAAAGTTTCTACAAAGAGGAATAGCCCAGGTACAGTGTCAGCTCTACATGCATCCTCTGAGAATAAATTAAAGGGAATCAAGGAATGCATATTTTGCGAAGGCAACCACAAATCATATAAATGTGAGGTGGCTGAGGCTTTACCTTTTGAGGAGAGAAAGGACAGGGTAACTAAGTCCACAGCATGTTTTAAATGTTTTTTTGAAATGTCACAGAGCAAGCTTTGTAAGTTTAAAATTTTGTGCAAAAAATGCCATGGCCGGCATCAGTCATTATTGTGTGAAAACACGCCTAGAAGGCCTACCGCAGAAGTAGAAACATCAGTGGCACATGCCACTGCTATGAAAGGGAGTAAAAGTAAAGGGGGATTATTGCAAAAGCTGCAGCATTATTAATTGACAATGGTGGAGAAACTACTGTAAGAGTGTTGTTTGATAGTGGTAACCTGTGTAGCTTTATTAAGATCAGAATTTCCAGAAATTTGAAGTTTAAAGAACTTAAGAGGGAAAATTTAAGAATTTCTGGATTTGGGGATTCAGTTCAAAACCGAACCAAAGTTAAGAAGGTAGAAGTTCTGGTTAAGGGTTGTTACCACAAAGTCTCACTATCAAGGTAGAGATTGAGGAACTTTATGCTCCAGTCACTACTTGTTTAGATATGGTATGTGTCCAAGAATTGCAAGTTAAAGGAATTAATTTGGGCAATAATAAGTTTGAAGGAAAAGAAGATATTAGTCTTTTGATTGGAGCTTACTATTATTGGGACTTCATCACTGGTAACATTGTTCGCACATCTCAAGGTTTTGTAGCTATTGAAATTATTTGAAAGTAAGCTAGGCTGGATGCTACATGGTAGCTATTGCAATGAAATGGAGGTTAAAGCTCTTTTTTGTTAAGATTGCGGAGAACAGCCATGGTTTGGAAAGGCATTTGAAAGCCTTTTGGGAACTTGAATCCATTGGCATAAAGGACAAACAGGAGAAGCAGGCAAGTACAGTGAACAGTGATGTTTTAGAGCAATTTGAAAAAGGGATTGGGTTTAGAGATGGTTGCTACGAATTGGCCTCCCTTGGAAGGATTCTTGCAAACCCAGCTCAAACCTTCAGCTAGCTAATAGGGGGTTGGAGACTTCATTGCACAGGCTTATGAAAAGTGAGGAGTTGTTGAATGAATACAATGAAGCCATCCTAAGCTATGTAAAGGAGGGCTATGCTGAAAGGGTGCCATGTGAGCTGGTGAGCCAGGAGGCACATTATCTGCCACACCATGCAGTGGTACAGTGAGACAAAACTACCACCAAAGTAAGGGTAGTTTTTGATGGATCAGTCAAAGACAAAGGTGGTGTGTCCTTGAATGACTGTTTGGATGCTGGGCCAAATTTAAATGCAGATTTATTTTCCTTGTTACTGCGATTCAGGTTTGGTAGAGTAGCATTCACTGCAGATGTGAAGCAAGCATTTTTGAGGATAAAGTTAAAACCAGGGGACAGAGATGCAGTAAGGTATCTGTGGGTGGATACGAAAAACTTATTGGAAAATGAACCCGAGGTTGAAGCATATAGAATGAAGTCAGTGTTATTTGGCCTCAGCTCTAGTTCATTTCTGTTGGCAACTACTATGCAGTACCATTTTAAGAAATATTCTGAAGTCTATTCTAATATTACTGAACACATAAGACAAAATTTTTATGTTAATGATTTGTTGTGTCCGGTGGATAATACAGAAATGGCTAAACAGATATTCGTGGAGGCTAGAGCTATAATGAGGGAGGCTGGCATGGAGCTTAGAAAATGGCAGACCAATTATTCTCAGTTACAACAGTTTATGAGTCAGTCCTGTGTAGGACCTGATGCAGCAAGAAGTATTGGGGATTCTGGTATTAAGGAGTTGTGGGCAATAGACAAAGGTGCTAGGCATTGTTTGGCAGCAAGGAGAGGATTTGTTTATCTTCAATGGGAAATCTTTAGTAGAGCTGGCTGAGAATGAGACAAAGTGCACAAAACGTACAGTTCTTAGTTTGGCTTCGAAGGTCTTTGATTCTCTTGGATTCCTGGCTCCATTTGTGATAAAGTAAAAAAAAATGGTTTCAGAGCCTCTTGGAAATTTGACTTGGTTGGGACCAAGAGTTATCCGATCATATGGTAAAGTGGAAATATTGGTTCAAAGAATTGGCACATCTTGGAGACATTGAAATCCCAAGATGGTACTTTGGAGAGTTGAACAATAGTCCAGATAATTTGGAGCTGCACATCTTTTGTGATACAAGTGAGGGAGCCTATGCAACTTGCATTTATATAAAAGGCACATTCAAAGAGGAAGTAAGTTGCAGGTTGGTTGCTGCAAAGGGCAGAGTAGCACCTTTGAAAAGGCTTTATATTCCAAGATTGGAATTGATGGGTGCTGTCATTGCTAGTCTGCTTGCAGTTACAGTGCAAAACTCTTTGGGCCTTTATGAAATTCCAAGCTATTATTGGACAGACTCCATTATAGTTTGGTACTGGGTAAGAAGCCAGGCAAGGAAATGGAAACCATTTGTTGCCAATATGATGGAGGAAATTCAAGTACACACAGATCCAAAGCAATGGAAGCATTGTCCAGGCACCCAAAACCCAGCTGATTTACCAACACGAGGATTCCAGTGAAAGATCTTGCACAGTCAAGTTTGTGGTGGAATGGGCCAGAGTGGCTAAAACTTGGAAGTGAAAACTGGCCTTCTAATCAGCCTCTTGTAGGAAAATGCCAGGCTGAAGAAGAATGGGTGAGTGAGATGAGAAAATGCACTGTGAACAGTTGTCAAGTTATGCAGCAGGACCCCATATTGAGGCTTGAGGACATTAGCAGTCTGAAAAGTTGTTAAGAGTGACAGCATGGGTATATAAATTTGCAGACAACATTAAGGGAGAAACAAGAAGGGAAGGAATACTGAAAAGTAAGGAGATTCAGCAAGCCAGGCAATACTGGGTGGTATATGTGCAGAAGGGAAAATTTGGTGAAGAGAGAAAATTGCTTACCAGCAGTCCATTACAGGTTCTACCAACACATTCTGCTCTCAAAGGTTTGGATGTATTTTTGGATCAGGATTTATTGAGAGTAGGCGGTAGACTACGGCCTTCTGGGATTCCAGAGGAGAAAAGACATTCAATTTTGCTACCTTCTGAGGGGCACTTTGTGGAACTTTTGATCCTGGATAAGCATCATAAGTTGTTACATGCTGGAGTTAGAAAAGTGATAATAGAGATCAGACAACAGTTTTGGATTACCAAAATTAGACAAGTAATAAAACAAGTCTTGCATAGATGTGTGGTTTGCAAGCGTTGGAGTGCAAAGCCTTGTCATGAAAAGGTGGCTCCACTTCCGGGAGAACGGTGTGTCTATACTGCCCTATTTGATGTAATGGGAGTAGACTTTGCACGTCCAGTCTATGTGTATGAGCAAGGGGAGTCTAACAAAGGTTATATATGTCTTTTCTTTTCACATGTGCTACCACCAGAACAATCCATTTCGAGTTGGTAAGCAACTTGTGGTGCCGCGTTTGTTAGCGGGCTAGAGATAAGGTAAAGGCCAATTTGAGGCTTTATTCAACATAAACATAGCATAGATCTGAAACACAGAAAACAATAATTAGTAAAGACTTGTTACACAGAAAACAATAATTAGTAAAGACTCATTACATTCCTCTCTTCTTTTATAATACGTGATACATTGCACGGTAAGAAACAAAACGACAAGTTCAAGATATTTTGGAAGAAAGAAGAGTCTACAAGTTTAGGCGTTGAGCTGGGTATCTGATTCGAGTGCTTCTTCTCAGAGGGGGACTCGTCTCGGAGGTTACTGACACAGGTGGGCCTCTCTCGACTTCGACTGGAGTCGCTTCGACGGGAGCTGTTGGGACCGTGTGTCGGCGGATCTCAGCGGGTTCTGAGTCGTCCGTTAGCGGGGTGGAATTGATTGGCGGACTGGGTACGGGGGGTTCATAGTGATTCGTGTCATCCGTATTGCTACGTCCCGCCGGTGCCAGGTCCCTGATGGATACGGTATCTTCTCTCCCATTCGGATGCCGTATAAACGCGTAGTTGGGGTTTGCCTCAATTAACTCAACTTCCTCGACGAGGGGGTCGTTCTTGGATCGGCGAATGAATTGGCGAAGGAGTACAGTTCCCGGAGAAGACAGCCACGTCGGTAGTGCAGAACCGGTAGAAGTACGCCGCGGGTGCGTGAAAAGACGCTCGTGAGGAGTTTCGTTCGTGGCCGTACACAGCAGCGATCTAATCGAGTGCAGCGCGTCTGGTAGGACGGACTCCCATTGCGACATCGGCAACCCGCGATCTTCTATGGCTAGTTTGATGGTGTTCATGATGATTCCATTGTAACGTTCGCATTGCCCGTTTCCTTGGGGATGATACGGCGTTGTGCGACTAGTCGCGATACCATGTTTAGTTAGGAACAGTTTTAGTTCCGAAGACATAAACGATGTCCCTCGATCTGTGTGGATGTAAGAGGGAGTTCCGAAGGTAAAAAATAACTCGGTGAGACGAGCGATAACGGTTGACGTGTTCGTATCACGGCACGGGAAGGCAAAAGGAAAGCGTGAATACTCGTCGATTACTGTTAGGATGTAAGGTCGCGAAGTTGCGCTCGGAAGCGGGCCTTTAAAGTCGATGTTAAGTCGGTCAAACGGGGACATGGCCCGTATTAAGTGACTAACTTCTGGTTTATAGTACTGTGGCTTACATTTAGCGCATGTTTGGCATTCCGACGTAACTCGTTTGATGTCATCCACTGAGAATGGTAGGTTCCTAGCTCTCACAAAATGAGTCATTCGGCGGACTCCTGGGTGTATCAGATTAACATGCAGCTGGGCGAGGGATATTCTTGGAGTAGCAGCGCAAAAGGATCGCGACAATGCGTCTGCGGCTCGGTTCTCGGGGCCCGGTCTGTATTTTATTGTGAATGAGTAACCGGCTAGTTCTACACGCCAACGGAGAATCTTATCGTTCTTAATACGACCAGTAGCTTTTCCATCGAACATGAAAGATACGCTCCGCTGGTCGGTGACGACAGTAAAGTGTCGATAAGCTAAGAAGTGCTTCCACTTGCGAATGGATTCGATTACAGCGTATGCCTCCTTTTCAACGATGTGATGACGACGTTCTGTGTTATTCAGAGCGCGAGAAAAGAACGCCACCGGGCGGCCGTTCTGGGTGAGGGTGGCTCCGATTGCTGAAGAGGAAGCGTCCGTCTCCATAGTGAACGACAGTTCTTCATCGATTGAACCGACGACAGCTTTCGAGATATCATCTTTGAGTGTTTGGATCGTTGATACTTCCTCGCGAGTTAATGGGAATGATGAAACGTTGAGCAGAGGTTTGATCTTGAGGGAATAGTTCTGAATCTATTTAGCATAGTATGCGAATAGTCCGATTACGCGTTGTAGAGACGACTTGATGCGAGGAGTTTGAAGTTCTTGTAGTGGCCGGAGGCGTTCGGGATCGGGCCGCAATACGCCATGAGAGATAGAATATCCGAGCAGGTGCACTGATGTCATCGAAAGCTTGCATTTTTCCTTGTTTAGACTCAGATTTACTCGTTTAGCGGCTTCCCAGAAATGTCGAAGGTTCTCATCGTGCTCTTCCCAAGTGGTTCCGCAGATGGTGAGATCGTCGAGGTAGGCGTATGTTGATGATAAGTTGTTCGAGGATATGAATTCGTTCATGACGCGCTGGAAGGCCGCGGCTCCGTTAGTTACTCCCATAGGGATCCTTCTGAATTGGTATAGATTTCCGTCAGCCTCGAATGCAGACGGATCGATTTCTACCTGGTAGTATGCGCTTGACAGATCAATTACGCTGTAGTATTTGTGTTGTGAGACTTTGTTGGCTATATCATTGATTCGCGGAAGAGGATATGCATCTAGCATGGTAAATCGGTTGACGGTTTGAGAGAAATCGATTACCATGCGTTTTTTTTTTTGTTTCGGTAGATGTGATGACTACTTGAGCACGCCAGGGTGAGTTACTGGGTTCAATTATCTCATCCCTGAGTAGCTTTTCGATTTCTTTCCCAATGAAAATTTTGTCCTCAGAGCAAAATCGTCTGGACTTCGTGGCGATGGGACGACAATCGGCAGTTAAGTTGCCGAATAGTGGTGGGGCTGAAATTCTTGATCGAGTAAGGCCGCATATATGGAGTGCTGGCTCCGGACCTCCGAAATTGATGTTCAATTCCTTGTGTCTGATTAAGAATGGGGTACCGAGTATTATGTCAGCGCACAGATCCGACAAGACGCATAGTTCGAGCTTTTCGTAGTCGCGGTCTCCCATCGTAACCTTCACTGTACATCGACCTGAGACGGCTGCGGATAGATTAGGCGAAGCCATTGATACGACGCCCGAGTGCGGAAGAATGGGCAGCTCTAAGTGTTTGGCTAGATCCTCACGAATGAAGTTGTCCGAGCTGCCAGTATCCAACAAGGCGAGACACGAACGGCCGTTGACGAGGATATCGACTGTTGAGTTGGTAGGCATGGAGGAGCTACACGATAGAGTGGTACTAATGGTCGCTAATGCTGCGGCTGAATGAGACGCTGTGGTTTTATCCTGTTTTTGACGTGCCGAGGAAGTACTTGAGCGGCAGACTTTGGCCCAGTGGCCGGTCTTTTCACATTTCGCACAGATAGAATCCTTTGCTGGACACCTGCTTCGCGGGTGGCGTCGAGACCCGCAGAAGAAGCACAGAGCGGCTTTGTTGTCGAAATTCGCAGCGGCTGAAGAGTTTGGGAGATCGTCTCCTTGGACGCAGGCAGGCCGGGCAGAGTCAGTAGTCGGCGACGGTTCGTGGCGAGAGCCAGTGGCTGCAACAGTACCGTAATGAGTGAGGTACGATTCTGAGTTTTTCTGGGCCTGATCTAATGTTCGAGCCTGGACGATAGCCTTTTCCAGTGAGAGTGTGTCATTTTCGAGTAAGCGGGTACGGATGGCGCTATCTCTAATTCCTCGGATGAAAGCGTCTCTCACAGATGAACTCCTGTTTTCGTCGGCGGAAACCGATTTGAAGTTGCAATCATTGGCTAGTTGTTGAAGAATTTGCAAGTACTCATCGAGGGTTTCCTCGGGCTTTTGGTGACGGGTGGACAACAGGTGGCGAGCGCATACCTCGTTTGGCTTCTTGACGTAGGTGGCCTCTAAGGCTGCCATGGCATCCTCATAAGTAGAGCAGTCTTGAATGATATCAGCGACATCGGGGCTGATATGTATGAATAGAACCTCCAATTTATTGGGGTTGTGTTCGGCGATAGTACTCAAGAAATATTTGAATCCGCGCGACCATAATTTCCATAGTTTCCCAGCTTGGGGAGAATTCGGAGAAGTAATAAATTTATCCGGGCGAATCACCTTCTCCATGATATAGTAAGATTACTGGATGAATATTTGCTTGCTGTATCTGAAAGGCCGACTGAATGGCTGATTGAAATGTTGAATAAATTGTGGTGCCGCGTTTGTTAGCGGGCTAGAGATAAAGTAAAGGCCAATTTGAGGCTTTATTCAACATAAACATAGCATAGATCTGAAACACAGAAAACAATAATTAGTAAAGACTTGTTACACAGAAAACAATAATTAGTAAAGACTTGTTACACAGAAAACAATAATTAGTAAAGACTCATTACACAACTTAAGTAGTGATGTATTTCTTTTGGCCTTTAAAAGGTTTGTGAACAGAAGGGGTTTCCTAAGTTTCCTAAATAAAACATATCGGATAATGCAAAAACCTTCAAAAAGGCTGCAAAGGAACTCCAAGAAGTTTGGTCCTTGCTAAAAGAGGAGGGATTCCAATCTTACTTTTCACACCATGTGGTACAGTGGGAGTTTATTGTTGAAAGAGCACCATGGTGGGGAGGATTTTGGGAAAAGCTAGTGAGAAGTGTAAAGTGTCCATTAAAGAAACTTTTGGCTAAGGCTCATTTGGGCAAAGAAGAATTCTGCACTGTTTTGTGTGAAGTAGAAGCAATGGTTAACAGCAGGCCCATCACCTTTGTTTATAACAGTATGCAGGATGCAGAGTCATTGACACCAAATCATTTTCCCAGTTTGCCAGAAGACTTGCAGCCTATCCAGAGCAATCAAGAAGAGTTAACCAACAGGTTCAATTACCTTGAAGAGCTACAAGATCAGTTATGGAAGAGGTGGCAGATAGAATACTTGCCAGAACTCAATTATTACTCATCAGGCAATGTAAAGGGCTCCAATGCAAATTGTATCAAGGTGGGAGAAGTGGTAATGATTGGGGATGAAAGACCAAGGCAATGCTGGAAGCTTGGCATAATTGAAGCGTTGCTTGTTGGCAAAGCCAATTTAGTTAGGTCTGCACTGATAAAAACTTCAGGAGGAAAATTAAAGAGACCTATACAAAAACTGGTACCTATACAAAACCTATACGAAATTTGGTACTGACATGTGTATTTGTATGGTAAAGGAAGCCGTCCTAAAGTACAAGATGTCAAGTAGTAATGTATATTCCTGGTTTTTGGATGCATCAAAAGCATTTGATAGAGTTAACCATCACAAACGAGGTGACATGTGTGTGTATATATATATATATGTATATAGTCTAAAGTCACTAAAAGGGAAATATCACTAAATCAAAGCTGAATTGCAACACAAAGGGATAAACGGAACAACGCGGCTGTTCGTATTGTTTTGGGCTAGCCCAGAGATGCTTTTTCCTATCTGACCTGATCGTTGGAGCTAAGTGTTTATTTGGTGGTGTTTCTAAGGTGACAAATGGGGTAGAAAGTTGTCAGTACTTAAGTATAGTTAGGGGTAATGTTTATAGCTTCTAAATTAGAAAAGTAAGAGAGAGTTAGGTAGGCTGTTTGTGAGACGCAGGAATCTATGGTAGGCCCAAAAAGGAGTATCAAATTCACGCACCGGTAAGTGCCTTTGTTTGTTGTCTAGGAACATAATAACCTAATGGGGTGTCTAACCCCAAGTTATCACATTTGGCGACGAGGATGGGATTTGATTTAATTAGGCTCATTGGATTCAAGTAGGCTCATAACATTCAATTTGGCTCATTGGATTCAATTTGGCTCATTGGAATAAGTTTGGTTCATTGGATTAAATTTGGTTCATTAGATTAAATTAGGCTCATTGGATTTAATTTGACTCATTGGATTTAAGTTGGCTTATTGGGTTCAAGTGGTTGTTTGGAAAATTGGATGTAGCCTAGTGGGTCGTCCGATTTGGTTTGTGTGGGTAAGCTACCGTACTATAGTTTAGGTCCCGCCGGCCTAACTCTAAAACTAATTCCTACTCAGCCCTAACTCTAAAACTAATTCCTACTCAGCCCTAACTCTAAAATTAATTCCTACTCAGCCCTAACTCTAATACTAATTCCTTCTCAGCCCTAACTCTAATACAATTTACTATTCAGCCCTAACAGGGAAGTAACTAGATCAAATTTAAACCAAATCTAACCTACTTCACGTTATTTGGCCTAATTCGGTTTTGCCATGCCGGTGATTGGCAATATAAGCCCCTACGAAGACTCTGGGGAGGACTTCGAAGCTTATGCCACTAGGGTGAGGTTGTTTTTCGAGTCAAATTCCATTCCTGATGCTAAGAAAGTACCTACCTTTTTAACTATCATAGGCCCTAAAACGATTGGCTTAGTTACAGACCTAGTTTCTCCTAAAGCACTGGAAACTTGCACCTATAGTGAATTGGTACAGGCCCTAACCGATCACTACAAACCCCGAGTAGTTCTCATCTATGAAAGTTTCAAAGTTTATTCGAGGCATCAGACGGTGGATGAAAGCATTGCAGAGTTTGTTGCAGGAATAAAAGCCCATAGCCGTACTTGTAAATTTGGGGACAAATTAGACGAAATGCTAAGAGATAGGTTTGTAATGGGTCTCAAAGAGGAGTCAACCCAGAGAGCCCTATTAGCTATACAGGACCTAACTTTTAGTCAGGCTGTAGAAATAGCTGCGGCTAGAGAAGCAGCTGCTAAAGATGTTAGAGCTTTTGGCAGTCACAGTAGTAAAGCCCAACACGTAAATAGCTTTAAATCTTCTAGGCCTGGCAGACCTAATGAGCCTACTAGACAGGCAAATAAAAGGTATGCGGCAAATACGACTAAGCCTACTAATTCAAATGCTAAACAGGAGGAAAAGCCTTCCAAGCCATGTACTGGGTGTGGGAAACACCAGTGGAAGAAGGACTGTCCTTTTAAAGAAGCAGTTTTCCGAAACTGTAATAAAATAGGCCACATAGCTAAAGTTTGTTTCTCAAGAAAAACAAAGGGGGAAAATTTTAATTATAATATTTCTAGTGTAAATCCTAAAAAGGGAAATGCTTCGAACATTGGGGTGGAGTACCTATTTCATGAGCAGCAAAGTGGTAATAATACAGGCCCATATATTGTAGAGGTAGGCCTAAATGGAATTACAGTTCCTCCAGAACTAGATACAGGTGCTGTCCGAACTGTCATGTCCAAAACAGTTTTTTACAAAACTTTCAAAAATACACCTAAACTACATGCATCTAAAACCATATTAAAAAAATACGGGGACATACAAATACCTATTTGTGGAGAAGCATCTGTCACACTTACACTCAACAAGAAAACTTTGTCTCATCCCTTAACTCTTTTAGTGGTGGATGAGCAAGGGCCTACTCTACTAGGCCGTGATTGGATTGATGCTTTGAAAATGCCGATTGACAAAATCTTGCCTAAGGGTCAGGCAGATGTGCATAGACTCTCATATCCGTCTGACATAGACTCATTGTTAAGGGAGTTTTCTTCTGTTTTTGGGCCTGAAGTAGGCAACTTAAAAGGACATCAGGTCTGTATAGAGGTAGCCTACATTCTAATGTAACTCCGAAATTTTGTAAGGCTCGTTCAATTGCGCATGCACTGCGGGAGAAGGTAGATTTAGAAATTGACAGGCTGCTCAAAGATAAAATTATCGAACCAGTCACACACGCTAAGTGGGCTGCCCCAGTAGTTCCTGTACTAAAACCGGACAAGTCCGTGCGGTTATGTGGGGATTACCGTTTAACAGCAAATAGAGCAGTCCTTCTAGATTGCAACCCTATACCCAAGCCTGATGAATTATTTAGCTCTCTTGCTGGGGTAAATATTTTACAAAACTAGATATGTCCCAAGCCTATGCTCAACTAAGTTTAGATGAAAATTCTAAAGAACTAACTATCATAAATACGCACCGAGCCCTATATAAGTACAATAGGCTAAGCTATGGAATAGCATCGGCTCCGGGTATTTTTCAGAGGACAATGGACCAAGTTCTAGGTCACATTCCGGGGGTACTTTGCTTTCTAGATGATGTCCTCATTTCAGGTTCGTCTAAAAAAGAACACCTAACTAGATTAATTACAGTTCTAAAAAGATTCCGGGATGCCGGACTTAAGCTAAAGAGGGAAAAGTGTTCGTGGGTCACTAACGAGGTTTCATATTTAGGGTTCCGCATAGATGCCTCAGGCATTCATCCAACGGTGGATAAACTAGAAGCAATAAAAAATGCACCACCTCCACAAAACATCACACAGTTACAAGCTTATTTACGTCTCCTAAACTTTTATAGGAAATTTTTGCCTAATGCATCGACTTTCCTTGAACCCCTAAATAAGCTATTACGATCTGGGGAACAGTGGAGATGGGAGAAAACCCAAAAGGAAACATTTGAGGCTTCCAAGGACGTACTATTAAAGTCCACTCTCCTAGTGCATTATGATCCTAAACTTCCTCTCATAGTTTCAGTAGATTGCAGTTCTTATGGAATTGGGGCAGTGTTATCTCACCACATTGATGGTGTAGATAGGCCTATCTGTTTTGCTTCTAGAACACTAACTGAAACTGAAAGACGATATGCACAACTTGAACGTGAAGCCTTAGCCTTAGTATTTGCAGTAAAAAAATTTAATTTCTATCTATGGGGTCATGAATTTAAGCTAATTACTGACCATAAGCCTCTGTTAGGTTTATTTTCACCTAATAAAAATATTCCAGTTATGGCCTCAGTTAGGATTCAACGATGGGCACTGATTCTACAAGCCTATAAATTTGACTTAGTACAATAGTACATCGGTCAGGCAAACTTCTAGGTACGGCTGATGCACTAAGTAGGTTGCCTCTAGAAAATCCAAATGAATGTGTGCCTATACCTACAGAATGGGTTCACTTTGTTAATTTATTTATTTGTTGGGTTCAAAATCCCAGCTGAGCCGTGAACGGCCAAATTCTAAAGGGCCAGTGCTACCTACAGCCCAAGTTAAGCTAAAATTAAAACTTACGGATTTGAGATCCTATTAGGTCCTACCTCAGGGTTGCTGACTCGATGCGGGCCTACCTTAGAACTTTGTTACATGAATTTAATATAAACAAAAGGGGTACTATTTATGGTCTTCTTTCTCAACCTTGCAACAACAACGCAATCTGGACTATTGCACGATGCAACAATCTTGTATCTAAACAACCAAACTGAATTGCAAGAGAGCTCTCTAACAGACCACACCCTGTACGTACGACATCCCACAAACGAGTAGAAAGGACGCGCAGCGCCCCAAAATGATGCCACCAGAGTCCCAAACACTGATGCCACAAGAGCCCAAAAATGCTAGCTCTAAATTAAGTGAATTTTTCACTAACCTTACAATTATGAGATGGATATATATATACACCTTAACTTAATATATACAAGCAATGCTGCATCAATCAGCTTAGTCATCATATCGCCTTGGGACAACAATGGTTCTTCCTCTTCTAGATTTTCTAACACTCCCCGCCAAAGAGGCATTGTTGTCGTTACCTTCTGCAAGGTTAGCCAAGCCTTCTCCATGAGGCTGTAACTCAAATGTTTCATCTTGACTATCTGTGTTTTTGCTGATTTCTAAAGCATAGAGTTTTTGTATAGGTCTCTTTAACTTTCCTCCTGAAGTCTTTACCAGTGCAGACCTAACTAAATTGTCTTTGCCAACAAACAACTCTTCAATTATGCCAAGCTTCCAGCATTGCCTTGGTCTTTCATCCCCAATCATTACCACTTCTCCCACCTTGATACAATTTGCATTGGAGCCCTTTACTTTGCCTGATGGGTAATAATTGAGTTCTGGCAAGTATTCCATCTGCCACCTCTTCCATAACTGATCTTGTAGCTCTTCAAGGTACCTGAACCGTCTGGTTAACTCTCCTTGAGTGCTCTGGATAGGCTGCAAGTCTTCTGGCACACTGGGGCTTGATGTTAATCGTTTACCACAAAGAAAATGATTTGGTGTCAATGGCTCTGCATCCTGCATACTGTTGTAAACAAAAGTAATAGGCCTACTGTTCACCATTGCTTCTACTTCACATAAAACAGTGCAGAATTCTTCTTTGCTCAAATGAGCATTAGCTAAAAGTTTCTTTAATGGACACTTTACACTTCTCACTAGCCTTTCCCAAAATCCCCCCCACCATGGTGCTCTCTCAACAATAAACTCCCACTGTACCCCTTGGTGTGAAAAGTAGGATTGGAATCCTTCCTCTTTTAGCAAGGACCAAATTTCTTGGAGTTCCTTTGCAGCCTTTTTGAAAGTTTTTGCATTATCCGATATGATTTTATTTGGGAAACCCCTTCTGTTCACAAACCTTTTAAAGGCCAAAAGAAATACATCACTACTTAAGTTGCTTACCAACTCCAAATGGATTGCTCTGGTGGTAGCACAGGTGAAAAGACATATATAACCTTTGTTAGACTCCCCTCGCTCATACACATAGACTGGCCCTGCAAAGTCTACTCCCACTACATCAAATGGGGCAGTATAGACACACCGTTCTCTTGGAAGTGGAGCCACTTTTCATAATAAGGCTTTGCACTCCAACGCTTGCAAACCACACATTTATGCAAGACCTTTTTTACTACTTGTCTAATTTTGGGAATCAAAATTGTTGTCTAATCTCTATTATCACTTCTCTAACTCCAGCATGTAACAGCTTATGATGAGTATCCAGGATCAAAAGGCCCACAAAGTGCCCCCCAGAAGGTAGCAAAATTGGATGTCTTTTCTCCTCTGGAAGCCCAGAAAACTGTAGTCTACCTCCTACTCTCAATAAATCCTGATCCAAAAACACATCCAAACCCTTGAGCGCAGAATGTGTTGGTAGAACATGTAATGGATGGCTGGTGAGCAATTCTCTCTCTTCACCAAATTTTTCCTTCTGCATATATACCACCCAGTATTTCCTGGCTTGCTGAATCTCATTACTGTTCAGAATTCCTTCCCTTCTTGTTTCTCCCTTAATGTTGTTGGTAAATCTATATACCCATGCTGTCACTCTTAACAATCTTTTCAGACTGCTAATGTCCTCAAGCCTCAATATGGGGTCCTGCTGCATAACTTGACAACTGTTCACAGCGCATTTTCTCACCTCACTCACCCATGCTTCTTCAGCCTGGCATTCTCCTACAATAGGCTGATTAGAAGGCCAGTTTTCACTTCCAAGTTTTAGCCACTCCGACCCATTCCACCGCAGACTGTGCAAGATCTTTCACTGAAATTCCTCGTGTTGGTAAATCAGCGGGGTTTTGGGTGCCTGGACAATGCTTCCATTGCTTGGGATCTGTGTGCGCTTGAATTTCCTCCACCCTATTGGCAACAAATGGTTTCCATTTCCTTGCCTGGCTTCTTAACCAGTGCCAAACTATAGTGGAGTCTGTCCAATAATAGCTTGGAATTTCAGAGAGGGCCAAAGACTTTTGCACTATAACTGCAAGCCGACTAGCAATAACTGCACCCATCAATTCCAACCTTGGAACAGAAAGCCTTTTCAAAGGTGCTACTCTGCTCTTTGCAGCAACCAACCTGCAACTTACTTCCTCTTGCAATGCGCCTCTTATATAAATACAAGTTGCATAGGCTTCCTCACTTGCATCACAAAAGATGTGCAGCTCCAAATTGTCTGGACTATTGTTCAACTCTCCAAAGTACCATCTTGGGATTTCAATGTCTCTAAGATGTGCCAATTCTTTGAACCAATATTTCCACCTTACCACCATATGATCAGGTAACTCTTGGTCCCAACCAAGTCCAATTTCCCAGAGGCTCTGAAACCAAATTTTTGACTTTATCACAAATGGAGCCAGGAATCCAAGAGGATCAAAGACCTTTGAAGCCAAACTAAGAGCTGTACGTTTTGTCCACCTTGTCTCATTCTCAGCCAGCTCTACTAAAGATTTCCCATTGAAGGTAAACAAATCATCATCTTGCTGCCAAACAATGCCTAGCACCTTTGCGTCTATTGCCCACAACTCCTTAATACCAGAATCCTCAATACTTTCTGCTGCATCAGGTACTACACCGGAATGACTCATAAACTCTTGTAATTGCGAATGATTGGTCTGCCATTTTCTAAGCTCCATGCCAGCCTCCCTCATTATAGCTCTAGCCTCCATGAATATCTGTTATAGCCATTTCTGTATTATCACGAACACAGAAATCATCAACATAAAATTTTTCCTTATGTGTTCAATAGTGTTAGGATAGACTTCAGAATATTTCTTAAAATGGTTACTGCATAGTAGCTGCCAACAGAAATGGACTAGAGCTGAGGCCAAACAACACTGACTTCATTCTATATGCTTGAACCTTAGGTTCATTTTCCAACAAGTCTTTCGTATCCACCCACAGATACCTTACTGCATCTCTGTCCTCTGGTTTTAACTTTATCCGCAAAAAGGCTTGCTTCACACATCTGCGTCATGCTACTCTACCAACCGAATCTCAGTAACAAGGAAAATAATCTGCATTTAAATTTGGCCCAGCATCCAAACAGTCATTCAAGACACACCACCTTTGTGTTTGGCTGAGCCATCAAAAACTACCTCAGTTTGGTGGTAGTTTTGTCTCGCTCGTACCACTGCATGGTGTGGCAGATAATGTGCCTCTGGCTCACCAGCTCACCTTGCACCCTTTCAGCATAGCCCTCCCTTACATAACTTAGGATGGCCTCATTGTATTCAATTAACAACTCCTAATTTTTTCTTAGCCTGTACAATGAAGTCTCCAACCTCCGATTAGCTAGCTGAAGGTTTGAACCGGGTTTGCAAGAATCCTTCCATGGTAGGCCAACTTCATAGCAACCATCTCTAAACCCAATCCCTTTTTCAAATTGCTCTAAAACATCATTGTTCACTGTACTTGCCTGTTTGTCCTGTTATGCCAATAGATTCAAGTTCCCAAAACGCTTTCAAATGCCTTTCCAGACCATGGCTGTTCTCCTCAATCTTAACAAAAAGAGCCTTAACTTCCATTTCATTGCAATAACTACCATGTACATCCAGCCTAGCTTACTTTCAATAGCTACCGGGGCCTCGAGATGTGCGGACAATATTACCAGTGATGAAGTCCAATAATAGTCAGCTCCAATCAAAGACTAATAACTTCTGTTCTTTCAAACTTATTATTGCCCAAATTAATTCCTTTAACTTGCAATTCTTGGACACATGCCATATCTAAACAATAGTGACTGGAGCACAAAGTTTCCTCAATCTCTACAGCTTGGACCTTGATAGTGGGACTTTGCGGTAACAACCCTTTAAACCAGAACTTCTACCTTCTTAAATTTGGTTCGGTTTTGAACGGAACCCCCAAACCCAAATTCTAAATTTTCCCTCTTAAGTTCTTTAACTTCAATTTTCTGGAAATTCTGGTCTTAATAAAACTACACTGGCTACCACTATCAAACACACTCTTACAGTAGCTTCTCCCTCATTCCCAATTATAAGGCTGCAGTTGTTTGCAATAATCCCCTTTACTTTTACTCCCTTGCATAGCAGTGGCATGTGCCACTGATGTCTCTACTTCTGGAGTAGGCCTACTAGGAGTGTTTTCACACAATAATGGCTGATGCCTACCATGACATTTTTTGCACAAAATTTTAAACTTACAAAACCTTGCTCTATGACCTTTCAAAAACATTTAAAACATGCTGTGGACTTAGTTAAGCTGTCCTTTCTCTCCTCAAGGGGTAAAGCCTCAGCCACCTCACATTTATATGACTTGTGGTTGCCTTCGCAAAATATGCATTCCTTGATTCCCTTTAATTTATTCTCAGAGAATGCATGTAGAGCTGACACTGTACCTGGGCTATTCCTTTTTGTGGAAACTTTGGTGCTGTGCCTGCCTTTGTCTCCTTGTTTACCATCCCACTGTGCAAACTCAACTCCCTCTCGTCTTGCTAATTCTGTGCCTAAAAGACTTAACATCTGCTGAAGGGGGATGTACACATGTTCTGCAGAGTGTCCCCTACTTAATTCAAGCAAAATTGAGCTAGGCAATTTAGACTCCAGTGTAGGAACCAACATTATACCATACCTTTCCATTCCTACACCCAATTTGTCCAGGGACCTAGTTCTAATTTCAAACTCATCATATAACTACCGTAACTCCTTGACACTATTAGGATTATTAACAGGAGGTATAGCTAAAAGTGCACGGAGGTGGCTTTTAATTAAGATCTCTGGCTTACCAAACCGTTTCTTTAATATATCCCAAGCCACATTATAATTAGCCTCTGTTAATGCTAATCCTGCTATAGTCTTTGCTGCCTCCCCTTCCAAGAGGGACCGCAAATAATTAAACTTCTCCACGGCACTTAACACTTGACTAGAATGAACTGCTGATTGAAAACTGTCTGCCCATCCTTGCCATTCCTGAATACTCCCAGAAAATGTTTTGAGTACAAGCCTCGGTAATTGAACTACAGATCTGTTAACCTTAACTTCACAAACATCATTTGTTGAGTGTTGTGTTTCATTATTAGACCTGGTCTCTAACTGTACTGAGCTGCTAAACTCTTTTGCTCGGAGGCCTACTTTAATTATATCATCAATAATCTCTTCAAAGTAAATTATGTTATTTTCTATTTCATCCTCTTCTATAAGAGCCTCAATTTTAACATTTACCTCACTTAGAGCAACCTTTTTAGTTTCTAACATGGAAAGCTGCGCAGTCACTAAGCGTAAATCCTCTTGCTCTATGGCAGAATCTATAGTGGCATGACCTTTGTAATTAGACCTTTGTAGGCGCTTCTCCTTTTTATAAATTTGTTCAATTCAGATGCACTCATCTTCAATGCAAACAACAATTGGGCTCAATACCAAATGAGCTGAATTGGCAGAAATACTTAACCAAACTGATCAAACGCAAATTTTACTTTCAAATAAACTGAATTGCTGGGTGGGGTACTAACCAAACACCAGTATGGAATACCAAATTTTCCACCGCAGGACCTTAATTCAATAATAACCCAAATTAACCAAACCGGTAAAATGTAGGCCAAAAACAACGACAGACGACTGGCCAAGTTTCGCAATTGGGCAACCAAACTTTCTACCCTGGGACCTTAATTCAATAATAACCCAAATTAACCAAACCGGTAAAATGTAGGCCAAAAACGACGACAGACGACTGGCCAAGTTTAGCAATTGGGCAACCAAACTTTCTACCCTGGGACCTTAATTCAATAATAACCCAAAATTAACCAAACCGGTAAAATGTAGGCCAAAAACGACGACAGACGACTGGCCAAGTTTAGCAATTGGGCGACCAAACTTTCTACCCTGGGACCTTAATTCAATAATAACCCAAAACTAACCAAACCAGTAAAATGTAGGCCAAAAACGACGACAGACGACTGGCCAAGTTTCGCAATTGGGCGACCAAACTTTCTACCCTGGGACCTTAATTCAATAATACTCAACCCGTCTAGGCCTAACTTGGGCTACAATTTGCACAATCAGAACTTTGCCGAAAAATAGTCACTGACTCAGTTTTGGGGTAGAATCCGGTTCTGAAGGACCATGTTAATTTATTTATTTGTTGGGTTCAAAATCCCAGCTGAGCCATGAACGGCCAAATTCTAAAGGGCCAGTGCTACCTACAGCCCAAGTTAAGCTAAAATTAAAACTTACGGATTTGAGATCCTATTAGGTCCTACCTCATGGTTGCTGACTCGATGCGGGCCTACCTTAGACCTTTGTTACATGAATTTAATATAAACAAAAGGGGTACTATTTATGGTCTTCTTTCTCAACCTTGCAACAAGAACGCAACCTGGACTATTGCACGATGCAACAATCTTGTATCTAAACAACCAAACTGAATTGCAAGAGAGCTCTCTAACAGACCACACCCTGTACGTACGACATCCCACAAACGAGTAGAAAGGACGCGCAGCGCCCCAAAATGATGCCACCAGAGTCCCAAACACTGATGCCACAAGAGCCCAAAAATGCTAGCTCTAAATTAAGTGAATTTTTCACTAACCTTACAATTATGAGATGGATATATATACACCTTAACTTAATATATACAAGCAATGCTGCATCAATCAGCTTAGTCATCATATCGCCTTGGGACAACAATGGTTCTTCCTCTTCTAGATTTTCTAACACACTTGGTGGAGTTTTTGGAATCCACTCCAGTATCTGCGGTACAAATAGAGCAGTGGACAAAATCAGATCCTATTCTGTCTAGGGTCATCCATTACTGCTCAGTTGGTTGGCCTACTAAGGTCGAGAGTGAATTACTGCCTTTTTATCAACGTCAGTCTGGCCTCTCCATCCAAAATGGCTGTCTCTTATGGGGCCACAGAGTGATAATTCCGAATGAAGGCAGGTCAAATTTAGTGAAGGAACTTCACGCTGAACACATGGGTGCAACAAAAATGAAAGAGCTGGCGGGAGCTTATTTCTGGTGGCCCGGTTTAGATGGAGAACTCGAATCATTGGTTCGTTCCTGTCAAAGCTGCCTAAAGAACAGAGATCTCCCAAGGAAAAGTCCACTTCATCCTTGGGAATGGCCTACTATACCTTGGCATAGGATCCATGTTGACTATGCACGTCCTATAAATAATACCTATTTCCTAGTCACTGTAGACGCCTACTCTAAGTGGGTGGAAATTTTTCCAACCACTTCCACGACTTCGGGTGTTACTATTCGCTTACTCCGTTCGTGTTTCGCTCGATGGGGTTTACCTGTAGTCCTGGTTTCCGACAATGGTACTTGTTTTACCAGTGAGGAATTTCGTTCTTTTGTCCACCTAAATGGCATTAGACATGTCCGGTCTAATGTTTTTCACTCGTCTACTAACGGTCTCGCGGTAAACATGGTCCGTACTTTCAAGTCGGCTTTGCGTCATTCTCGTGGGGAAGAAATGCAAGTGGTGTTGGATAAATTTTTGTTTAAATATCGAATAACACCTCACACAACGACGGGGGTGTCTCCCTCTAAACTTATGATTGGCCGGGGAATACGTTCAGTTTTCGATTTGTTACGTCCAAACGAAACGTTAAAACAACGAGTTTTACGCCAGCAGGAAAAACAGAAGTTGTGCCACGATACTAAAAAAGGGAGAGTTATAGAAGCGCAACCTAATGATCCAGTTATGATTCGCAACTATAGGGCTGAACCAAAATGGGTTCCTGCAACTGTGCAGGAGAGAACGGGCCCTGTTTCTTTCAAGTGCCAACTAGAAGATGGTCGTTCTATTAAACGCCATCAGGACCAGATATGGGAACGTGAATTGCAGAATGTCCAGAGTCTTCCGGAAGAGAGAACCGGTCCTCCGGAAAATGGTTCAATTCGCCCGCCCATGCAGGCTGCACCTAATCCTACTCCATCAATCCCCCTCCGCAGGTCGTCTAGGGTCCCTCATCCCCCTGACAGACTAAACTTGTATGGGAGGAGTGAGGTGACGTGTGTGTGTGTGTATATATGTATATAGTCTAAAGTCACTAAAAGAGAAATATCACTAAATCTAAGCTGAATGGCAACACGAAGGGATAAACGGACCAACGCGGCTGTTCGTATTGTTTTGGGCTAGCCCAGAGATGCTTTTTCCTATCTGACCTAATCGTTGGTGCTAAGTGTTTATTTGGTGGTGTTTCTAAGGTGGACTGTTTGTGGGACGCAGGAATCTATGGTAGGCCCAAAAAGGAGTATCAAATTCAACGCACCGGTAAGTGCCTCTGTTTGTTGTCTAGGAACCTAATAACCTAACGGGGTGACTACCCCCAAGTTATCACAACAAACTTTTCAAGAAACTCTTGTGTCGAGGGGTACCTAAATATATACTTAGGTTACTTGCATTCTGGTATACAGAGCAGACCATGTTTGTAAGATAGAAAAGCACTGTATCACCAGGTTTTAAGGTAACTAATGGTGTTAGGCAAGGAAGTATATTATCACCCTATCTTTTCTGTATACACATGGATGACCTTACCAATGAACTAAAAACTGTACGTACTGGTTGTGTCACTGGAAAAGAAAAAGTTAATCATTTAATGTATGCTGATGACCTTGTTCTTCTGTCACCCTCTCCCCATGGGCTGAGAGTACTATTAGAGATATGTGAACAATATGGTATAGAAAATGACATCACCTATAGTCAGGAACGTAGCCAGGAATGTCCCAAGGGGGGGGGCGAACTTAAGCTACGTTCGTCAGGTTCCATAGTGAATCGGGCAAGCCCATACAGTTAGGGAGTCTGGGGAAGCTCTCCCAGCGGGGCCCGGGGCGGAGCCCCGTAAGCCAGCGCATCTTAAGTTTATTTTGTGTAAAAACTGTCTGAAAACGTCAGTGCAACTGACATTTTTGAACAGTCACCATACAGCCACCCACATGAAATATGTACCATTTCCAACAAAAGTTTGGATAGGACAGTCACACTGGTGCAATCTAAACTATATTATGATGTAATTATATAATAGCTTGGGGTTAGTGACCCCGCTAAGTTACTAGGTTTCTAAACAATAAACAAAGGCACTTACCGGTGCGTTGAATTGGATATTCTTTAGGGCCTACCATAGATTTCCTGCGTCCCACAAAGCAGTCTACCTAAACTCTCTAACTTTACTAATTTAGAAGCTATAGACATTACCCCTAACTATTATTATTTACTGACAACTTTCTACCCCATTTGTCACCTTAGAAACATCACCAAATTAAACTTAGCACCAACGATTTAGTCAAATATGAATAATCATGCTCAAGTCCAGCCAAAACCAAACGAACAGCCGCGTGGCTCTGTTTATCCCTTCGTATTGCCATTCAGCTTTCTTTTAGTGATTTTTTCCTTTAGTGACTTTAGACTATATACATATATATACACACACGTCACCTCACTCCTCCCCTACAAGTTTAGTCTGTCAAGGGGTGAGAGACCTTAGACGACCTGCGGAGCGGGGTTGATGTAGTAGGAATAGGTGCAACATGCATAGCCGGGCGAATTGAACCATTTTCCAGAGGATCGGTTCTCTCTTCCGGAAGACTGGTCATTCTGAAATTCACGTTCCCATATCTGGTCTTGATGGCGTTTAATAGAACGACCATCTTCTAGTTGGCACTTGAAGGAAACAGGGCCCGTTCTCTCCTGCACAGTTGCAGGAACCCATTTTGGTTCAGCCCCATAGTTGCGAATCATAAGTGGATCATTAGGTTGCGCTTCTATAACTCTCCCTCTGTTTGTGTTGTGGTACAACTTCTGTTTTTCCTGCTGGCATAAAATTCGTCGTTGTAACGTTTCGTTTGGACGTAACAAATCGAAAACTGAACGAATTCCCCGGCCAAACATAAGTTTAGAAGGAGACACCCCCGTCGTTGTATGAGGTGTTAGTCGATATTTAAACAAAAATTTATCCAACACCACTTGCATTTTCTTCTCACGAGAATGACGCATGCCCGACTTGAAAGTACGGATCATGTTTTCCGCGAGACCGTTATTAGACGGGTGAAAAACATTAGACCGGACATGTCTAATGCCATTTAGGTGGACAAAAGAACGAAATTCCTCACTGGAAAAACAAATACCATTGACGGAAACCAGGACTACGAGTAAACCCCATCGAGCGAAACACGAACGGAGTAAGCGAATAGTAACACCCGAAGTCGTGGAAGTGGTTGGAAAAATTTCCACCCACTTAGAGTAGGCGTCCACAATGACTAGGAAATAGATATTATTTATAGGACGTGCATAGTCAACATGGATCCTATGCCAAGGTATAGTAGGCCATTCCCAAGGATGAAGTGGACTTTTCCTTGGGAGATATCTGTTCTCTAGGCAGCTTTGACAGGAACGAACCAATGATTCGAGTTCTCCATCTAAACCGGGCCACCAGAAATAAGCTCTCGCCAGCTCTTTCATTTTTGTTGCACCCATGTGTTCAGCGTGAAGTTCCTTCACTAAATTCGACCTGCCTTCATTCGGAATTATCACTCTGTGGCTCCATAAGAGAGCCATTTTGGATCGAGAGTCCAGACTGACGTTGATAAAAAGGCAGTAATTCACTCTCAACCTTAGTAGGCCAACCAACTGAGCAGTAATGGATGACCCTAGACAGAATAGGGTCTGATTTTGTCCACTTCTCTATTTGTACTGCAGGTACTGGAGTGGATTCCAAAAACTCCACCAAGTGAACCCCTTCTGTAGGTATAGGTACACGTTTGTAGCGGATCGACAAGAAATAGACCGACAAGTAGACAGACAAATCCTTTCTTTCCACGTTATCATCAAACAGTCTTGGAAGACACACGTGGACACGGATTCAGAACAATGAAAGAGTCTGTTTCTTCCCAAAAGGCGCGAACGCAAGCCCTTATCAACAAAAGGACGCGCGAACAAGGCGTCTTAAGATTTGGCGCGAAGTCCTACGTCACAGGAACTACGTATAAAAGTGAGCTTTCACTCACACTCATTCTCACTCACACAGACACTCGCTTTCTATCTTGTCGAGCAGATCTCATCACGTCAACCGCCCTCCGGCTTCTTGCCGGAGGAGTGGCCTGCTCTTCCTTCAAGGCCTACGATTTATCATCAAGTAAGACCTTCTACAGACTGCCTGCAGAAGCAATCCTTCGAAGCCCAACCAGAATCACTTCGGGCCTACGGTTTACAAGGTCAGCCTTCAAGTTTCTCTACATTCCTCGATATATATTCAGCACCTCAGGCCTACGCCTGCAAGATCATTTATAGGCCATCCTGCACCTCGAGAAGTAACATCACCTCAGGCCTCCGTACGAAGCCTACATCAAGCATCTCCATCATCTCGAGAGGCTTAACGGACGACAACTCGAGTCTACGGTGATAGGTTCCTCTTCAACCAGACTTCAACAGAGTTTACATCGTCCCGAGATAAGTACAGCCTATTCTAAGTACTCTTGTGAAGCCTACATTAACCTACCGCCGAACGGTAGACTATACCCCTAGTGTAATTAAGCGTTCCAACTGACTCTCGTGAAAGAACGCAGTAGGCCTATTATCCAATTCAAGTGTCATTTCAATACCGTAATTCCGCGTATCATCCTTTATTAAGTTCACTCATATATTTATGTGATAACTAAATATTCTCTTGGCGTAATCACTTAACATCACATAATGGTCTTACATATAAATGCTATTTGTGTAATCATTGTGAAGCATTTCAATCCATTATTATTAGGCCGCATCAATTATTCTATGTGTATCCATGCAATCATTTAGCCTACTTAATCAGAGTGTCATGTTTTCCATTCAATGTACCAAACGCACGGGCATTCTTTATATCATTTACTAGGCCCATTCAATGTTCTATGTTGCATGCCATTTACATACCATCAATGAGTATATTACTTATTACGTGTCAATTAAGCTATTAACATTTCATCTTATTAGCTAAGCTCTGTGTCATAAGCATAACGTAAAACTATCAATTAATTACTGTCAATTCTTTGTTATATCACAGTGAATAAATAACTGCTTTATTTTCATAATAAAATACAAAACTATAAGGTGTCTTTTATAACCTTAATATTAATTTGCTTGGGTGTAATCCAAGCTGGTGACCCTCGCTGCCATTACTGTCACTTCCTATAGTATGGTGGGCCTACTCAAATAGCTACTTTTCAATTGGTGATACTGTATGACATCATAAATTATTAACCCAGCCTTTCATTAATAAGCAATCAGTCATTGCATCAATTAATCACTAGCATACAATTAAATCATTATCACCTTAAACGGCCAAAAACTAGGTCCACTAAACATTCATTTGGATTTTCTAAAGGCAACCTACTTAGCGCATCAGCCGTACCTAGAAGTTTGCCTGACCGATGTACTAAGTCAAATTTATAGGTTTGTAGAATCAGTGCCCATCGTTGAATCCTACCTGAGGCCATAACTGGAATATTTTTATTAGTTGAAAATAAACCTAAAAGAGGCTTATGGTCAATAATTAGCTTAAATTCATGACCCCATAGATAGAAATTAAATTTTTTTACTGCAAATACTAAGGTTAAGGCTTCACGTTCAAGTTGTGCATATCGTCTTTCAGTCTCAGTTAGTGTTCTAGAAGCAAAACAGATAGGCCTATCTACACCATCAATGTGGTGAGATAACACTGCCCTAATTCTATAAGAACTGCTATCTGTTGAAACTATGAGAGCAGTGGCGGACTGGCTAGGCTGTCAGTCTGCCATGTGGCAGATGGGCCCCCCTAGAAAAAAGAGACGTTGGCCCCCTAGACCTGAGGTAAAAAAAATTGGCAGCCAATCTATTATACTCGTATATAAAGTTTAAATAAATATAAGTCAGTTGGGCCTGATGAGATATATCCTAGAATCTTAATTGAGGGTGTTGACAGTATTTCTATTACATGAAATAGATATAATTTATTTAGATTTTTGTAATTATTTGTTTGTATTGTTTTTATTTTGTATTTATTAATATTGTAATTTTTTTTATTTTTTTTTTATTTTGTATCATGGTGAAGGAAAAGTCTGAACAACGATGTGAAAGATTGGAAAAACAAAGAAAGGCACAAAGTAAAGGTCGTGGTAGTCTTGTCACATTCTTGAGTAGAACAACCATCTCTTCTTTGACCCAAACTATGAAGAATATGATACAGGAAAAAATTACTCAAGAAGTTGCTGAGGCCAAGTATTATTCCATACAAGTAGATTCAACCCAGGATATTTCATCAATTGATCAATTTAGTATTGTTATTCGATATGTACTAAATGGTACTATCCATGAACAACTACTTGCAATTGTTCCAAGCAATGATGGTACAGGGCAGGGACCTTTTGACCTATTAAATGAAACATTACAACGTCTTGAAATAGATCCGAAAAACTGCTTATCAGATAGCACAGATGGCGCTGCAAGCTACCATGGACAATATAATGGCTTACAGAGTAAAATTGCTGATGTAGCTAATCAGCATGTTCATGTATGGTGCTATGCCCATGTACTCAATTTAGTAGTTACTGAAACCACGAAGTGTTGTGTACCAGCAGTTTCCTTCTTCAATTTACTCCAGAATTTAGTAAAATTTGTGAAGGTATCATATAAGCGAATGGCCATCTGGATTGAAGTTGTTGGACATCATCTGGTGAAAGAAAAGATGAAACGATTAAAGCTAATTGGTGAAACCAGGTGGTCAGGGAAGTCCAATGCAGCAACTACTATATTTGGAAATTTTGACGAGATATGTATCAGTAATTTTGTGGATCTTCTGACATGTTTATCCGTTATTCAAAGCTCTAACAATTTTGATGCAAAAACAAAACAGGAGGCAAATGTTTTACTGTCTATCCTTCTAGAATTTCAAACAATATTGACAGCATTCACATACTTATATATCTTTCAAATTACAGCCCCTTTGTCAAGCTATCTACAGACAAGTGGCTTAAATATGTTTACTGCATGGAATACGGTAGAAAAATCCATTACAGATTTGAAGAAAAGATCAAGAGAATTTGATAAAGTATATAGTCAGGCTTTGAAATTTGCCAACAAATCCAATGAGCACATTGCACAATTCAATAATGATGAAAATCAAACAGTGAAAATTGATTTTGTAAAAACTGAGTTACCAATCAAGAGGAAACATAAAACAAAGAGAATGGCAGATGAACTAGCTGCTGATGAAAAAAACACATCTGATTCTTTGTCAGACTATCGTGTACGGTGTACATGTGTTCAACTTGATAATGGATCGTGTTGTACAATCACTGGAATCCCGTTTCATTGCCCATAGACAACTATATAAGGAAATGTCATGCCTCGATCCATCAAATTATGAATATATTACTAAAAATGGTCTTGAAGAAGAAGCATTGGAAGGTATTCTTGAGCTTGCTCCAGGGATAAATAGAAGTGAAGTAAAATTGGAATTGCAGTCTTTTGCATCGAACTTTGAAATATTTAAGCTTTTGCTGAATGATGATAATGCAGAGAGCAGCAGTAAAATGAATTCATGCTCTAAATATTGTGGCAATTGTCCATCATGTGTTCTGTATATTCTTGCATCAAACAGACTTAATGACAAGGCATATGATAATCTTTACCAAATGTACAAAGCTATCTGTGCACTGTCTGTGACTCAAGTTCAGTGTGAACGGGCATTTTCTAAGCTTAAAATAATAAAAACAAGATTACGAAATTCTTTGTCGGAGGAGAATCTGGAAGCATACATGTTGATGTCTATAGAAAAGGTCATGTTGGATGAGTTAGACATGGAAACTATAATAGACCGATTTGCAAACTCGAGTAATGAACTTAAAAAACTGCTCTTAGTATAGCATGTATGTATGTATGTATGTATATGCAGGCAGTACTTGTAAAATATTTGTACTTATTGGTAAAATAAATTTATAAAAAAATATTAACTTTTTTTATTTAAACAAACTTAACTCATAAATAGGCCTATTAGGATAGGACTGGAACTGAATTATGTAATGGGGTTATAGGCCCCGTGACCACTTTGGCAGACAAAATTTTATGAGCCAGTCCGCCACTGTATGAGAGGAAGTTTAGGATCATAATGCACCAGGAGAGTGGACTTTAGTAGTACGTCCTTGGAAGCCTCAAATGTTTCCTTTTGGGTTTTCTCCCATCTCCACTGTTCCCCAGATCGTAATAGCTTATTTAGGGGTTCAAGGAAAGTCGATGCATTAGGCAAAAATTTCCTATAAAAGTTTAGGAGACCTAAATAAACCTGTAACTGTGTGATGTTTTGTGGAGGTGGTGCATTTTTTATTGCTTCTAGTTTATCCACCGTTGGATGAATGCCTGAGGCATCTATGCGGAACCTTAAATATGAAACCTCGTTAGTGACCCACGAACACTTTTCTTTCTTTAGCTTAAGTCCGGCATCCCGGAGTCTTTTTAGAACTGTGGTTAATCTAGTTGGTGTTCTTTTTAGACGAACCTGAAATGAGGACATCATCTAGAAAACAAAGTACCCCCGGAATGTGACTTAGAATTTGGTCCATTGTCCTCTGAAAAATACCCGGAGCCGATGCTATTCCATAGCATAGCCTACTGTACTGATATAGGCCTCTGTGCGTATTTATGATAGTTAGTTCTTTAGAATTTTCATCTAAACTTAGTTGAGTATAGGCTTGGGACATATCTAGTTTTGTGAAATATTTACCCCCAGCAAGAGAGCTAAATAATTCATCAGGCTTGGGTATAGGGTTGCAATCTAGAAGGACTGCTCTATTTGCTGTTAAACGGTAATCCCCACGTAACCGCACGGACTTGTCCGGTTTTAGTACAGGAACTACTGGGGCAGCCCACTTAGCGTGTGTGACTGGTTCGATAATTTTATCTTTGAGCAGTCTGTCAATTTCTAAATCTACCTTCTCCCGCAGTGCATGCACAAATGAACGAGCCTTACAAAATTTCGGAGTTACATTAGGATGTACTTCTATACAGACCTGATGGCCTTTTAGGTTGCCTACTTCAGGCCCAAAAACAGAAGAAAACTCCCTTAACAATGAGTCTATGTCAGACGGGTATGAGAGTGTATGCACATCTGTCTGACCCTTCGGCAAAATTTTGTCAATCGGCATTTTCAAAGCATCAATCCAATCACGGCCTAGTGAGTAGGCCCTTGCTCATCCATCACTAAAAGAGTTAAGGGATGAGACAAAGTTTTCTTGTTGAGTGTAACTGTGATGGATGCTTCTCCACAAATAGGTATTTGTATGTCCCCATATTTTTTTAGTATTGTTTTAGATGCATGTAGTTTAGGTGTATTTTTAAAGTTTTGTCAAAAACTGTTTTGGACATGACAGTTCGGACAGCACCTGTATCTAGTTCTAAAGGAACTGTAATTCCATTTAGGCCTACCTCTACAATATATGGGCCTGTATTATCACCACTTTGCTGCTCATAAAATAGGTACTCCATTCTAATGTTCGAAGTATTTCCTTTTTGAGGATTTACACTAGAAATGTTATAATTAGAATTTTCACCCCTTGTTTTCTTTGAAAAACAAACTTTAGCTATGTGGCCTATTTTACTACAGTTTCAGCAAACTGCTTCTTTAAAAGGGAAATCCTTCTTCCAATGGTGTTTTCCACACTCAGTACATGGCTTGGAAGGCTTTTCCTCCTGTTTAGCGTTTGAATTAGTAGGTTTAGTCGTATTTGCCGCATACCTTTTATTTGTCTGTCTAGTCGGCTCATTGGGTCTGCCAGGCCTAGAAGATTTAAAGCTATTTACGTGTTGGGCTTTACTACTGTGACTGCCAAAAGCTCTAACATCTTTAGCAGCTGCTTCTCTAGCCGCAGCTATTTCTACAGCCTGACTAAAAGTTAGGTCCTGTATAGCTAATAGGGCTCTCTGAGTAGACTCCTCTTTGAGACCCATTACAAACCTATCTCTTAGCATTTCGACTAATTTGCCCCCAAATTTACAAATACGGTATGGGCTTTTATTCCTGCAACAAATTCTGCAATGCTTTCATTCACCGTCTGATGCCTCGAATAAAATTTGAAACGTTCTTAGATGAGAACTACTCGGGGTTTGTAGTGATCGGTTAGGGCCTGTACCAATTCACTATAGGTGCAAGTTTCCGGTGCTTTATGAGCAACTAGGTCCATAACTAAGCCAAACGTTTTAGGGCCTATTATAGTTAAAAAGGTAGGTACTTTCTTAGCATCAGGAATGGAATTTGACTCGAAAAACAACCTCACCCTAGTGCATAAGCTTCGAAGTCCTCCTCAGATTCTTCGTCGGGGCTCATATGGCCAATCACCGACATGCTAGAACAAAACCGATTTAGGCCAAATAACGTGAAGTAGGTTAGATTTGGTTTAAATTTGATCTAGTTACTCCCCAGTTAGGGCTGAATAGTATTAGGGAATTAGTATTAGAGTTAGGGATGGGTAGGAATTAGTTTTAGAGTGAGGGCTGAGTAGGAATTAGTATTAGAGTTAGGCCGGCGGGACCTAAGCTATAGTATGGTAGCTTACCCACACAAGCCAACCAAATCGGACGACCCACTAGGCTACATCCAATTTTCCAAACAACAAAATTGAACCCAATAAGCCAAATTAAATCTAATGAGCCAAATTAAATCCAATGAACCAAATTTATTCCAATGAGCCAAATTGAATCCCATGAACCTAATTGAATCCCATCCTCGTCGCCAAATGTGTAGCTTGGGGTTAGTGACCCCGCTAAGTTACTAGGTTTCTAAACAACAAACAAAGGCACTTACCGGTGCGTTGAATTAGATATTCTTTAGGGCTTACCATAGATTTGCTGCGTCCCACAAAGCAGTCAACCCAAACTCTGTAACTTTACTAATTTAGAAGCTATAGACGTTACCCCTAACTATTATTATTTACTGATAACTTTCTACCTCATCTGTCACCTTAGAAACATCACCAAATTAAACTTAGCACCAACGATTTAGTCAGATATGAATAACCATGCTCTAGTCTAGCCAAAACCCAACGAACAGCCGCGTTGCTCTGTTTATCCCTTCGTGTTGCCATTCCGCTTTCTTTTAGTGATTTTTTCCTTTAGTGACTTTAGACAATATACATATATATATACACACACGTCACCTCACTGTGCAAAGTCCCTAACCAGCCATGCGTGGCTGGCGGCTACGAGGGCAGGAGGAGATCAGACAGCAATTTTCTCCACCAAATCCCGCAAATGAGGCGGGATGCTGCAGAGGGGTCGACCCAGGTCGATCCTGAACCGTCGTTCAAACTCAACAAAAGTAATATATATATATTTGAATTTTTCTTTTGGGATTTTACTCTTATTAAATTTGCACGGCACGGCTACAGTGATTTATAAGTCACACACACACACACACACACACACACATATATATATATATATATATATTATATATATATATATATATATATATATATATATATATAGTAGGCCTAGTATTAACCAGTTTGATGTAGCTAATGAAATAGGCTTACTATAATTACTTAATGATTTGATATTGGAATGAATAATTAAGGGTCACCAACTTGGATCACACCCAAGCAAACAGTATTAATAAGGTGAGAAAAATTACCTTGTTGTTTTGTGTTTAATTAAGAAAATAAATCACTTATTTGTTCACAGCGATTAACATTGCAATGGAGTATTTACGATGATTAACAATTATATAACGGCATTTATATTACGCTAAAGATGACTGAGGATTAGCAAATAAGGAAATGGTTATACAGATTAATTGTTAAGTAATACACTCATTTAGATAGGCTAATGATATGCAAAATGGAACACAGCATAAAATATGAAACCTATTGATAACAGAAATAATGCTCGTACGGTTGGTACAGTAAATGGATTAGGCCGCCAAGAATTAAATGCCTAAAAGAACACATAAACAGTAGGATTGTACGATGATCACAATAACAGGGTATTGGAATAACACTTGAAATAGGCCTACCGCGGTTTTAACGAGAGAGTTAGTTTTAACGATTATAGACACACTTTCGGTATAGCCTAATCACGACGCTGCGGTTACACTGTGTAGGCTTCGCGTGAATTGCTTAAGACGAGGCAAAGAGCTTACCGACAATGTTGCGTACCTTGAAGCTTGAAGACCTACTTAAAGGTTGACCGTGTTGCGTTGGGCCCGTCGAGGATGACCTTGAAGACTATGATTGGTCGTAGATGACTTTGGAGACTGTGGGTGATCGTAGATGACTTTGGAGACTGTGGGTGATCGTAGATGACTTTGGAGACTGTGGGCCTACGTGCAGTACTTGTTGAACGGGCGCCGATCGAATTGAGGTGAAGGATGAGTTAAGCCAACGTCAGAAGGATGTCGCCTCAAGTATTGATTCGCTTCGGTTGCGTTGAGGTGTTGCTTGAGGGACTGAGGCCGGCTGAGGTCGAACGGCGCTGGGTTTCGAAGGATTGCTTCTGCGAGCGGGCTGTGGAAGGCCTTATTTGATGATAGACTTCGTGTAGGCCCGACCGGAGCCTTGAAGGAACAGCAGGTCGCTCCAAGGCGAAGGCCGGAAAGCGGGTGGCTTGACGAGTGTTGCTGCTGACGAAGGCTGAGAGTGAGACGTGACGACCAAACGAGAAGTGAAGAGTGCGGAAAGAGGAGTGAGTTGTGAGCTGACTTGTAGCTGAGGTGTGAGATCTGAGGTGTGAGGGTGAATTCCTGTGAACTCTGCCTTTTATAGGCTCTCAGGACGCTAAGTTTCGCGGGCCTGTGAGACGCCTAAACAAGTGTCCTGTTATTTCTTTCTCCTTGACAAAAACCACGTGTGTTCTTCAATTCCTGATGATTCCAAGATGTTTGAGAATGGCGGGGAAAATAACTCCTTTGTCTGTTCTCTACAAGTAGTCCCCCCTCAGAGACTGCACAGGAACGATACTAAGAAAAAGTACCATTCCGTAGTGAAAACCGATGAAGCCACCCCGAGTTTTGACGCCAGGCCTGTATTTTTACCCGCCATTCTCAAACATCTTGGATTCCTGATGATTCCAAGATGTTTGTAGAATGGCGAGGAAAATAATTCCTTTGTCTGTTTTCTACATATATATATTATATATATATATTATATATATATATATATATATATATATGGTTAGCGTCGCTGACTACGAATCCATCGGCCCCGGGATCGAGACCCGGTGACGGCAGTCGGCGCGCAGCAAAACCCAGCTGTTCATCCTTCAACACAATAAAGAAAGTGGTTGGTAGATAAATGGGTACCCTGAGTGGCCTAGTGGTTAAGACGCTGGGCTGCTGGTGGGGCGTGGTTCGGATTCCACGTTAAACTGTAGGTCTAAGGTGGAGTGAAAACCTTAACCTTTGTCAGAATTAACATTTTTATCCTGTCATAGTGCAGTGGCTAGTGCCCTCACCTTCTATTGAAGATGTGGTGGGTTCGAACCCTGGTGGGAGCAAATTTTTCATCATGAAAAATCGTGTATATATATATATATATATATGGGATGAATTTCACACTTAAAACGTGAAATGAATGAATGATGCAAACCCCTGTGGGTTTGCATCATATACTATATATATATATATATATATAATATTTAGGAGAAATCCAATGACAAGGAGAAATGTAAATGCCATGAAAAGTCTTCTTTAATGCGCAACGTTTCGAGCAATACGCTCATCTTCAGGCTGTATAATAACAATGTGAAATTAAAATCAATAATTGAATGAGAAACAAGACAAAGAAAATTTCTATAACCTATTCATAAAGGCAAATTTTAAAAGACTGAGAAAAGAGGGTTAAATTCTAAGTTATACAGATTACATATAAAATTAAGAAGCTATTTTTAAATACATATAGTAAATGTGAAATTAATACACTGGAAAAATTAACAATAGTACACTGGAATAATGAAACTAACTAACCTTTCACTGCAATTTCCGAGGCTAAACTGATTTAAGCAGAGGCAAAACGAGAAAACAAAGGATGGCGAGGGCGATTGGGGAAGGGGGGATTATAAGGAATTGGGGAAGGAGGAGGGATTATAAGAAATTTAAAGGGACAGCTGATGAGTCAACATTTAGCGTAGGGGTCAAAGTTTTAATGTAAAGCGATTCCAAAATTCTAAGTGAGTTGGGACAAGTATTACAACCAAGAATTTTAAAATTGTCTAAAGTGACATCAGTTTTACATTTATACTGTGTTCCCGAATACTAGAAACTTCTTTAGTTTTTAAAATTTTACCTGTTCGGCCACTTATTCCCATATGCGAATAAAATCTAGCCCTGAGAGAGCGAACAGTGCTGCCAATGTAATTCCCAAGGAGACACCTAGGGCAGGTAAATAAATATACAACACCGCTACGCAACGAGTCAGGGGTTCGATCCTTCGCTGAGAAAAAGCTACCTAAAGACGTTTTATTAATAAATATGATGCGGAAATCAGTATGAAAAAAAATTTCCTTAACAACTTTGTAAATTTAAGCTTAAATTCCTTATTCAAAGGACCCATTTCAGGTACCAAGAAATATTTTATATCCTTCGGCACTGTAATACAAGGAAGTTGAGGGCTATAAACATTATTTAAGAAGGATCTAATTAGTTTGTCTACATATTGAACAGGAAAACTATTATTGGTAAAGTATGATCTTAGATTATTAAATTCATCATTAAGTAAGGTAAAAACTAGAGGTCAAATTATATCCTCTGAACAGGAGAGTTTTAATACAAGACATCTTATAGTTGAAATCAGTAAAACTAAAAAAATTCATGCCCAAACCAGTGAAAGTGGGTTTCCTGTAAACTGATGTAGTAATAGAATCACCGTTTTTCGAAATTAAAAGATCTAAAAAGGGGAGGGAGCCATTTTGCTCAGTTTCCATTGTATACGTTATATTGGGGTGCAAAGAATTTAGGAAGTTAAAGAATTGTTGCGCTTGTACCGCATTATCAAAGACAGCTATCGAATCATCAACGAAGCGTCGATAGAAAATTGGCTTGAGATGAGTGGGAGATTGTCTAAAAATTACACTTTCTAAATGAGTCATAAAAAAATCAGCTGCTAACGGTCCGACAGGTGATCCCATCCCTACACCATCAATTTGTTGGTAAACCTTATTGTTGAAAGTAAAATAGCATTGTTTGAAGACCAATTCTAAAAGTTCCTTAAAATGAGACAATGAAAAACCATGAAAAATATCAACCGAGCTAAAAACCCTATCTAAAATAATGGCAATAGTTTCAGATACAGGTACATTTGTGAAAAGCGACTTTACATCAAAACTGACAGTTTTAAGAATTTGGCAAAGAACCAGGAGATTGTCGTGACTAGACCGGACAAGGGTAACGGAGTGGTTATTTTGAATAAATCGGACTACATAAACAAAACTAATGAAATCCTAAGTGATCTTACTAAATTCAAACAAATTTTTGAACCTGTCAATAAAGTCATTGTAAGGTTAGAAGACCAGGTTAATAGATTTCTGTCACGACTAAAGTCTTTAAAGATAATAAAAAACGATACTTACTCTCAGTTGTTCGCATCTGGTGCTAATCTTGCTCAATTATACTGTCTGCCTAAAATCCATAAAGTTGGAACACCTCTCCGTCCTATTTTAGCTTCGTATAACTTACCCACCTTTCAATTGGCAAAATTTGTTGTTCGTCTCCTGTCACCCTTTGCGAAAAATGCTTACACTATAAATAACTCGTTTGAATTCCAAAAAGACCTCCTTGGTGAGAATTTCGATTAAAAAAAGTTTTTTGTCAGTTTTGATGTAAGTCGCTTTTCACAAATGTACCTGTATCTGAAACTATTGCCATTATTTTAGATAGGGTTTTTAGCTCGGTTGATATTTTTCATGGTTTTTCATTGTCTCATTTTAAGGAACTTTTAGAATTGGTCTTCAAACAATGCTATTTTACTTTCAACAATAAGGTTTACCAACAAATTGATGGTGTAGGGATGGGATCACCTGTCGGACCGTTAGCAGCTGATTTTTTTATGACTCATTAGAAAGTGTAATTTTTAGACAATCTCCCACTCATCTCAAGCCAATTTTCTATCGACGCTTCGTTGATGATTCGATAGCTGTCTTTGAATGCGGTACAAGCGCAACAATTCTTTAACTTCCTAAATTCTTTGCACCCCAATATAACGTATACAATGGAAACTGAGCAAAATGGCTCCCTCCCCTTTTTAGATCTTTTAATTTCGAAAAACGGTGATTCTATTACTACATCAGTTTACAGGAAACCCACTTTCACTGGTTTGGGCATGAATTTTTTTAGTTTTACTGATTTCAACTATAAGATGTCTTGTATTAAAACTCTCCTGTTCAGAGGATATAATTTGACCTCTAGTTTTACCTTACTTAATGATGAATTTAATAATCTAAGATCATACTTTACCAATAATAGTTTTCCTGTTCAATATGTAGACAAACTAATTAGATCCTTCTTAAATAATGTTTATAGCCCTCAACTTCCTTGTATTACAGTGCCGAAGGATATAAAATATTTCTTGGTACCTGAAATGGGTCCTTTGAATAAGGAATTTAAGCTTAAATTTACAAAGTTGTTAAGGAAATTTTTTTATCATACTGATTTCCGCATCATATTTATTAATAAAACGTCTTTAGGTAGCTTTTTCTCAGCGAAGGATCGAACCCCTGACTCGTTGCGTAGCGGTGTTGTATATTTATTTACCTGCCCTAGGTGTCTCCTTGGGAATTACATTGGCAGCACTGTTCGCTCTCTCAGGGCTAGATTTTATTCGCATATGGGAATAAGTGGCCGAACAGGTAAAATTTTAAAAACTAAAGAAGTTTCTAGTATTCGGAACACAGTATAAAATGTAAAACTGATGTCACTTTAGACAATTTTAAAATTCTTGGTTGTAATACTTGTCCCAACTCACTTAGAATTTTGGAATCGCTTTACATTAAAACTTTGACCCCTACGCTAAATGTTGACTCATCAGCTGTCCCTTTAAATTTCTTATAATCCCTCCTCCTTCCCCAATTCCTTATAATCCCCCCTTCCCCAATCGCCCTCGCCATCCTTTGTTTTCTCGTTTTGCCTCTGCTTAAATCAGTTTAGCCTCGGAAATTGCAGTGAAAGGTTAGTTAGTTTCATTATTCCAGTGTACTATTGTTAATTTTTCCAGTGTATTAATTTCACATTTACTATATGTATTTAAAAATAGCTTCTTAATGTTATATGTAAATCTGTATAACTTAGAATTTAACCCTCTTTTCTCAGTCTTTTAAAATTTGCCTTTATGAATAGGTTATAGAAATTTTCTTTGTCTTGTTTCTCATTCAATTATTGATTTTAATTTCACATTGTTATTATACAGCCTGAAGATGAGCGTATTGCTCGAAACGTTGCGCATTAAAGAAGACTTTTCATGGCATTTACATTTCTCCTTGTCATTGGATTTCTCCTAAATATTAAATTGAAGCTCTGTAGAAGCAACCCGCATGATTATAATATATATATATTATATATATATATATATATATATATATATATATATATATATATTTTTTTTTTTGTTTCAAAGTATGACCGCTCATGGCCACCAAAAGAAAGGTGGATAGCAGAGCGAACACAGGACGAAGACTATGGAACAGCTAACGGAAATGAACAATAGAGGAGGAGGAGGAGGAGGGGGAAAAAAAAGCAGAAAGATCATAGCGGAGTCACGGTAAAGAAGTCGGGAGCGAAAGAGGAAGGAGAACAACCCGGTTACCGAAAAGTAGGGACCTTCAGATAGAATAGCGCCAAGCCTATCACAAGGCCCGACGCTCTCCAAAAAGGGAAAATACTCTGCGCGCAGCGCAGAGTAAAGCGGACACTCCACCAGGAGGTGGGCAACTGTAAGTGAACGTTACAATTGGGACATCGGGGCACCCGATCCCCGGCCATCAAATAGCCATGGGTCAGGTGGGTGTGGCCAATACGGAGGCGGGCCAGAGCCACCTCCTTATGGCGCGACCGATGGAAGGAAGAGGCCCAACATCCCAATTTGGGTTTAATCTTGCAGAGTTTGTTATTTGTAGCGCCATCCCAGCGACTCTGCCACCGGGAGCGCAAAAACCTACGGAAGCCAGGGATATAATCGGAAAAGGGGAGGGACACGGGTGAAACCTGTAGTCGGCACGCGGAACGGGCAGCTCGATCGGCAGCCTCATTTCCAGCCACGTTAACATGTGCAGGGACCCAGCAAAATACCACCTCCTTGCCACCAAAGCGACAAGGATATGGCACAGTAGCTGGATTCGTCGGACCAGTGGGTGGACAGGGTCAAAACACTCCAGGCCATCCAGGGCACTGCGGGAATCCGAATAGATGACAAACGACCCATCCGGATGCTCCCGCACCACCTCCAGAGCGCTCAGAATGGCATAGAGCTCCGCGTGAAAACGGAAGCCTCATCAGGGAGACGGGTACATCGGGGAGCAAGGGCAGACGACTGGGGAACAGCCGCGGCCCCAACGCCCCCCGACGACCTCGAGCCATCTGTGAAGACCGCAACACATGCAGAGTGACACGCTGCATGCTGAAGGAACAGAGACCGAAGCAAGGCAGAGTCAGAATCGGCCCTGCGAACGGGGCGCAACGCCCTACAGCACGCAACAGGGGTGCTCTCCCAAGGTGCAACACCCCTGAAAGAGACCGGTATAACGGATGGAGGAGGAGTGCCCATACCATCGAGGAGGGAGGTCACCGTGTCGGTGAAATACCAACCCCCATCCCGGCAGAACGCCCTCTCAACCACCTGGAACAGAGGAGAGTGGGAAGACGGAGGATCCGGAGATAGTGCTTAGCAATGAGGAACGACCTCCGATCCTCCAAGGGAGGGATGTCGCACTCAACCTGCAGACTATCAACCGGAGAGGAGCGGAAGGCGCCAGATGACATGCGCAGTCCTCTAGAGAGGACCGGATCCAGTATCCGAAGGGCCGTACGGGAGGCGGAGCCATACACCACACTCCCATAGTCTAATTTTGACTGTACCAGGGACACGTACAAACGGAGGAGTGTCCGCCTATCCGCGCCCCATGTAGTATGCGACAGATGTCCCAGCAAATCCAGGGTACGTCTTGTAGACTCGCGCAGCCGGCGAAGGTGGGGAACCCAGCTCAAACGGCTGTCGAAAACCATACCCAGGAAACGTACTGATTGAACGAGGGCCAGAGGCTGACCCCCGAGTGTAAGATTAAAGGCCGGGACGGCGCCGGATCCCCGTCTCCTCGACGGAAGGAAGGCCACACACGAAGTCTTCGGGGAAGACAGCGTAAGGCCCACCGACGACGCCCAGCGTTCAACCCGATTGACCGCGAGTTGGACTTGCCTCTCCACGAGGGGGGACTCGTCCCCGCGGCATAGACAGCCAGATCGTCGGCGTAGATGGAACAGCGCACCGAGGGCGGAAGGGCTCCCGGTAGCGCAGACATGACCAGATTGAAGCAGGAGACGCTCAAGACACACCCCTGGGGCACCCCCTCCTCCTGAACATACAGGTCAGATAGGGCCGCCCCATTACGGACGCGGAAAGTGCGACGGCAGAGGAAGTTACGAAGAAATGTGGGCAAAAAGCCACAAAACCAAGAGACTTCAAACGGTCCATGACAACTCCCCGGTCGTGTCATAGGCCTTTTGGACGTCGAAAAAGACGGCCAGAACAAGATTCCGGCGGGAAAAGGCCTCCCGTACATCATGACCAAGGAGGAGAAGGGGGTCCAGAGTACCCCGAAATCGACGAAAGCCATACTGGGTCGGGGGGTATAACCCAAGCGACTCCAGTGTAAAGGAAAGTCGGACGGCCACCATCTTTTCAAGGAGCTTGCATAAGCAGCTCGTCAAGGCAATAGGCCGATAGCCCGCCACCTCCGCCGGATCCTTCCCCGGCTTAGGTATCGGGACCACAATCGCCTCCCTCCAACGGGAAGGGAACGACCCCTCAACCCACACCCGGTTGAAAAGATCCAGCAAGAAGTGTAGGGCCATCGGGTGCAGATTCCAAATAAAGTCATACGGAATGTCATCAGGGCCAGGGGCGGAAGAACGACGGGTTGCCAAGGCAGCCCGAAGTTCCCGCATCGTAAAGAGACGGTTATAGGGCTCGTTCCCAGGCGGCGGGAACGTAACATCCGACAAAGGACGATCCGCAGCTGAAGGCGAACGGGAAACCGCAGCAAAAGCACCGGCCAGCCGATCGGCCACAGCAGCAGGATCCGAAAGGAAGCCGTCCCCGTCCCGAAGGACAGGGCGACTAGCAGGGACCGGCTTCCCCTCGATACTACGTACCTTCCGCCACACAGCAGCAGAAGGGGTAGACGAGGAAATGCCGGACACAAAAGCACGCCAAGAGGCCCGACGGGCCAACTTGAGAGTCCGGCGGGCGAAAGCCTTCGCCCGCCGCATCTCAATCAAGTGGTCCGCGCGCCGGGTGCGGTGGAAGCGGCGCGTTGCCCTCTTCCTCTCACACACCGCCTGGTGACATGCTGGAGTCCACCACGGGACGCTACGCGTCCGCGGGTTACCGGAAGATCGAGGAATACAGTCCTCCGCGACGCCCATCACCACCCGCTCGAAGAACTCCAAGCTCTCATCCACAGAGCCAAAGCTCAACACGAACGGGCAATGACGGAACGAGCTCTGAAGGATGGCCAGTCAGCCCGCGCAAGGCACCACCTCGGTCGAGACGAGACACCCGGCTGCGGTCCGACCGGCTCAAGACAGACTGGGTAATGATCACTGCCATAAGAGTCCCCCAACACCTTCCACGAAAAATCGAGTAAGGCATCGAGGGACACCAAGGAGAGATCAATACAGGTAGATGAACCCGTGGGTTCGTGGAAGTAGGTAGGTTCACCGGAATTGAGGCACGCGAAGGAAAGTTCCTCCATTAAGGAGAGCAACATACCAGCAACATTAGTCGACCGGACATCTCCCCAAGCCGGGTCGCGACTGTTAAAGTCCCCGAGGAGGAGAAACGGTCGAGGCAGTTGCAACACCAACTCGCGAACCGCGTCGCGAGAAGGAGGGTCATGAGGAGGAATATAAATCGAGCAGGCAGTGTACTGGCGATCTAAAAAGAGCCGCACAGCCACAACCTGCAAGGAAGTACGAAGAGGCACACCTCGCGAGGGTAATGAATGATGTACATAAATCGCCGCACCCCGCCGGCGTGTGTGCTCATCCGGGGTGCAAGGGAAACCAACATAGCCAGAGAGACGAGGGAGCCCCCGCGCAGCCAGGATAGTCTCCTGGAGACAAACACAGGAAGGCCGCTCGCTCTCCAGCAGGGAGGCAAGGTTCTCCCAGTTAGCTAAAAGCCTCCTACAGTTCCAATGCAAAATGGAACTGTAAGGGGAAGTGGCATTATAAGAAGCAGAGAAAGCAGAGAAATAGCCACGGACCAAGCTGAGCAGCAAACTCAATGGTCCGTAACCAGGGACGGAATCGGCTTCCCCGACTCACCCCGAACGGGGGGGGGGCCACCGACCCCGCAGCTGCTTCATCCGTAGTAGAACGAGAGGTGGAAAGTGGAACAGGGCGTTCAGAGGGGGGCTCCCCTGAGGGGGGGAGGGACGACGAGACGGACCCAGCCGAAACCCCCGACTCCCCACCAGAGGGGGGCCGGGGAGAACCAGATGTTCGAGGGCTCATCACACCAGGCAAGTGCTGACGGGGGGGGGGGGGGGAAAGATCCACCACAGGTGGGAAAGGTAGATCCAGGAGAGAGACCCGATCACTCTCAGCAGGAGCCGAAGGGGTAGAGACTCCATGAAGAAGGGCCAGGCTCCTCTCGACCGGGTCCACCATGGGAACCGAGTCAGTAATCGAGGGTGTCATGGGGCGGTGTACCTCAACCGACACCCTGACACTAGTTGGGGCACCGGGAGGTGACGCCTCACCAGCCCTCCGTATAGCGGGTGGAGTCCCGAGCGGACCAGGAGCGGCGCGCCGCTTCCCCTCCGGTGAAGAAGGGGAAGCAGGGCGAACAGCAGTCATGATCGGGTCTGGAGGACTCCGACCACGGCGACGCTTCCTCCTCCCCTTCGGGGCATCACCTTCCCCACCCGAGAGATGAGCAGGCAAGGATCCATACCCCAAGGCCGGAGAGGGAGAAGGGGCACTTGTAGGCAGGGAATCAGATGAGATGTCTGAAAGTGAGGCAGAGGGACAAGAAGGTCCCGCGGCGCCAGGGGGACCATCAACCCCCGGAACTTCCAGGGTGGGCACCACTTCGGTAGGCGCCGGGGTAGCACGGGAGGGGCCCGAGGACCCGCCAGGGCCAAGAGCCGCAGCATAGGACAACCCCCGCCGCGGCTCCCGGTCACGGACCCTATCGTGCGCCTCCCGCGCACTAAGGAATTCCGTAGTCCTTAAGGATCGCACCTCGAATTCAAACTTGAAAAAGGGGCAGTCCCGAGAGGAGGAAGGGTGGGCCCCCGAGCAGTTCGAGCACCGCGGGGGCTTCGTGCACGGGGTAGGGTGCGCAGGCCCACCGCAGCGGACACAGAGCTAACATGGCCGAACCGGTTGCAGCCAAAGCAGCGAACCGGGTCAGGCACATACGGTCGCACCGAAAACTCACACGACCGGCGATCACCCATATATATATATATATTATATATAATTATAATATATATATATATACATTTCTGTACGATAACCTGTAACAATTTCTGGATAAAATTTAACAATTCATGACTCCACCATTACATTATTTCAGAAGCCAGGAACACTTTTAGCGATCAGTTGATCCCATAATCCATTCGCCAATCAGAAACTTCCGCCCTAATTGTTGCCGTTCCTATCGTATACACCATACAGGGTCGATAGGGAAACCTAAATACCCTGGATAAAACAGAGAAGCAATAGCGCAAATTAGAAAACGAACAAAGTTCCCAAAATTAATTGAAGTGATGGGGTTTTCAGTTAAATTAACTCTCGGTTAATCATTGATAAATTTATAAAAACTAATCACAAAAATTAATTCAAATCATTGTTGTAAGCAACTTTACCATTTTTAACGTGTGAGCATTGCATCAAAGTTCTTGGAAATGTATTCGCCAGTATAACGCTCAAGTTTTTCAGCACATAAGACTAAATTAACTTATTTGAAAAGTTCTGTTATTTCGAGGAATAACATTCAGCTCAGGAGTAAGGCTGCACCTGTTTTAAACGATAACCTTATGAAGTTATCTGGCTTGGTATAGATGGTTTTGGAGACGATTTGGACACTGTGCAGGAATATTCACTAGTAACTTATCAAATTAATACTTTCAACCTTCGAAATGTTCTGTGCGATGATTCCTCATTTCACGAAGGTCAAGCCTGTCACCCCTCCTTCCCCTCTGTTGAACGTAAATTTAAATTTGTAATGTAAGTGCTTACAAATTTGGTAGTTCAAAAATTTATCAAAGTTCTGATAAAAAACAAAAGAAAAGTAGCATCATAAAAATTAAAAACAAATGACAAAAACTGGGAAAGCCGATACAAAAACCTGAATAAAAGTTAGTCACATTTTGACTTCGACGAAAACCCGAAGTAGTAAGTAGTTTAAATTTGGCTAAGGATGAGTCTGGTAAACAGCCAGGTGGTGATCACCAAATCCCACCACCCTCGCCCTCTACCTACATAAAAAAAACTTTCGCGGTTCTGAGCGGAGTTGATCAGAGTAACGAATATCTCTCGCTCAGTCGCCTGTTATGATTGGCTGCCTCGCGTAAAGTGGGTGGAGCTAATGTCTCTCGCTCAGTCGCCCGTTAGGGTCGGATCTATCAAGATGAGCGGCGTTAAAGATCACGAAGTGATCACAAGCCCTTCCCGTCGGGTAGTGATCCGAAGCCGCAGCTTGCGTAATAAATAAATTAAATGCCATTAATTTTGCCTGAAAAGCCTTCATGCTTCCGAGGGCATATTCTGATGTGAGTAATGTCATAAATATCTAAAAATTTTAAAACTCCGTCACTTTTATTCTTTTCTGAATAAAGTTTGAATTTGAATGCGTCGCTTGCCTCGACAAGCGGAACTTTTTTTATTATCAAAAGCAATGCATCCAAATCTTTACAATAGAAAAAAAAATTGTAGTACATTTTAGGCTAAAAATACAACCTACCGTAATCAAACTAATAAAGGAATAAAATACAAATACACACATACTTAGTATTTATTAATATATAATATACAAATGCTAACAGCGGTCTATTAAAAGACAATTTTACGATAAACTTCTTTTCTTGGCGTTATATCCTGGATATTTCTTTTTACCTTTTAAGTCGCTAACGACTGTTGAGCTTTCGGGAAATGCGGAAATTCCACCAAATAATGTATCGGTTTCTGAAAAAAAAAAAAAAAAAAAATTAATATATATATATATAATTTTGAAGTTTATAAAAGTGATGTAAATATAGAGGATGACTGCTTTTATTGCCTAACCCATACTATGATTATCTTTGATATCACTGCTTTCACCGTTCATCCATTATCAGTATGTTGTACAGGTGTGGTTTTCGGTGAAAAAACAACAATTATTAATATTGTTTTTATAGTGAAACGTGTTTAGAATTATATTTATTACATTACTTTGTACTTCTTTTGATATATTTGAAAATTAACTTATTTCACGTTTCCATTTCATCACTGGCATATAATCATTTATAATCATGAGTATTTCTACCTCGTGGTGTACGGACGTGTTTGTTTCCGTTCTGTCTAATATCAAGATAACTAGTGTTTGTAGGTTCAGCGGTAAATTCTATCTTATACCAGGGTGTGTATTAAGTATCAGTGAATTCGCAAAAATAATTTATTAAGTGAAAGCCGGGGGCATATAGCGTGCACAAATAAAAACAACATAAACTGAACCATAAATTGAAAACGATTCGAACGGAAAAAACAGCTTTCCTGAAATTTTTCCCACTAGGTCTATAGGAGTGCCATAAACGGTTGGGACAAGCAGACGAAATTCTAATGAGCCATAAACGGAAAGGTCAAGTTTTTTCGCACACAAAATTCGAGAGGCGGAAAGAACTAGACGAAATAAAGTAAAAATGGGAAAAATATGAAGAAATGTGTGAATTGCTGTAAACTCAAAGTTAAATAGAGTTGGATTATGTCTAATGGAATGCGCCGCGCACCAGCTTTGCGATTGCAGAACTAAAGTAGACCAGACCACTGGCTTAAAATGCATTTTATGCAATACTTTCAAACATTACAAATCCATGAACGTAGGAAAAAAGAGACAGGAAAATGATGAACACAATAAATAACAATCATAGGCCTTTATAGCTTCCTGTGCGTCAAGTGCATGGAAAAAAATAAGAATGTGCAAAAGTAGCCTCAGACGAAGAAATACCCCTTGCAAAAGAGAGAGAACGAGGAACACAAAAGAGAAAGAGAGAGATACCACAAACATTAATCAAAACTCGCCGAATACAAAAAAAAAACACTGAGTAGGGAAGTGGTAGCGGAACAGAAGAGAGAAATCGAATCACATAGGACTTGTAAGGAAATTAAACGACGGGCCATATGCGATTATTATAAAACAGGTTCGTGCAAATATGGTTCAAACTGCAGGTACAATCACCGCAAAAAATGCTTTGATATGATGAGGAATGGAAGATGCAGGTACGGACGAAACTGCCACTTTTTCCACCCTCCTACGTGCAGACAATCATTGACAGAGAAAAAATGCCTATAAATATAGAGCCCGTATTTTCACATAAAGGGTACGCAAAGAAGGGAACAAGGAAGAACAGAGCACATCCAAAATAGAAGTAATAACAAGAGCAATGAAACATATTTCTCAGAGGAAATTAGAATGATAAAAGCACAGCTAGCCCTGCTAACAAGAAAAAACAGGATCTCGCAGATGTATGCACGACAACATTACATACACCACCCACCGATAATACAACCACCACAGTGGTATGAAGGGTCGCAACCCAATACTCCCAAATGCAGCGGCTCAACCAATAACACCAAACAGGAAACGACCAGTATATAGGAAAACCGAACACGATTAGAAACCCTGTAAATATTTTATACACAAATATACAAGGCCTCTATACTGACCATGTAGGCTGCAAATTACGATACAAAATTTAGCTACGGAAACCAGCATATATATCATATGCCTAACGGAAACACACTTGCATAAATGCGAAAAAGGCTGTGAAAACTGCATCGAGGATACTGAAATAGCAATGCTGAACTACACAACATACACAGAGCAGATGGAGTTGCTAGACGACGGGGAGGGTGTTGTAATGTTGTATCTACATGAAAAACACACACATATGTGAGATGAAGGTAAGCAAATCAAAGAGCACAGTCGAAATTATTATATTAGGAGTAAAAGAACTGAGCCTAACCATTATGAACATCTACAGACCACCAAACACCACAAAAAGTGAATTCCAATTTGCTACAAATAAAATAGAAAACATATTAAAATTACTTGAAACTCCAGCAACAAATATTCTAATTTTCGGAGATTTTAATTTCCCACTCATAACATGGAAGAAAAATAACGAAGTTATATATGTTAAGAAGTTTCATGGCAACATTACTAAAGATGATAGAACCCAGGCAACAATGCTATTAGGTATTATGGAACATTACGCCCTTACCCAGGAAATCTGTGAAGCCACTAGAAAAGAGAGCGTTTTGGATTTAATTCTGACAAATAACAAAGAGAAGTAAAAAGGTAACGCACACAAAGTTCTCCGACCATAACCTAATCGATATACAATTGAAGTTAGCACCGAGAGGCCCGAAAACGCATCCCAGAGAGTCAGAAGGAATATTTGAAGGCTTAATTAAACATAAGTTCAAAGAAAGTAAACTGGAAAAGTGTAAATAAAGATTTAAAGGAAGTAAATTGCGAATTGCTGCTTCACGAAAAGACTCCAGAAGAAATACTATGTATAAGACTGAAGCCAAACCTATAATACTGAAACAATGTTCCAGAGAGAAAAAAAAGAAAACGTAGCAAACTCGAGAGGAAAATCAGGACACTATTTAGACAATGGAAACAAACAGTAAAACATCTTCACAGATGCAGAAACTGGAACTAGAGAGGAAAATAGGCGAAATAGAAATGAACCAAAAGCAAACATTCATACACAAGACAAACGAGGAGGAAAATAAAGTAGAAGAAAACAAAAAAAATAACCCCAAAATACTTCTACACGTTTGCGAAAAGGAAAATGCAGTGTAAAGAGAGTATTGGTCCGTTGATAGACGGGGACGCCAAATACACACATGACCTGAAAAAAAATGGACGAACTGCTGAGGGAACAATTTAACTCTGTGCTTAGCACCCCTAAGTCCGAGATGGAAGTAGAAAACCCAGACGAATTTTTCGACATATTCGTAGATACAAATCAGCCAAGAACAAATTCCAGCACAAACCTATTAATAGACTTAAAGTTCTAGGAAGGAGATATAATTAAAGCTGTATCACAGATGCGACACAATTCGGCACCAGGGCCAGACACAGAGTGCCACGTTTCTGAAGAAATGTAGAGAGTATTGCCAAACCGCTATACTTACTATGGAGGAAATCACTCGACAGAGGACAAATTCCACTCTCATTAAAGAATGCGAACATTGCCCCCTTATTTAAAGGTGGTAACAGAGCAATACCAAAGAATTATCGGCCAGTGGCTCTCACCTCACACCTTATAAAGTGCTTTGAACGAATAATTAGAGGCAAAACTACCTACTATTTCCAAGAAAAGAACTTATAACCCAAATTAACATGGCTTCGGGGCTGGAAGATCATGCCTATCACAGCTATCAGACACCACGAGAAAATATTGGAAACATTGTGTCCAGGACAAAACACAGATGTAATATATACACTGACTTTGCTAAAGCCTTGGGTAAATGTGACATGGAATTATAGCAAACAAACTTAAGAATACAGGAATTACTGGAAAGCTCGGAAGATGAATATTTAATTTCTTGATGCAAAGAACACAAAAGAGTGGTAGTAAATGGAGTTAAATCTGAAGTCTCGGAAGTCGTGAGCTCTGTCCCGCAAGGGACAGTATTAGCTCCCTTGCTGTTCATAATGATGATTGCAGATACTGATGCAGATATTAATGACAGTATTGTATCATGTTTCGAAGATGAGACAAAGATATCCAAGGAAATACTGAACGAAGGCGACAGGAAAATTACAAAACAACATTGAAACATTATTCAATATGAAGTTCAACAAAGAAAAACTCAAACTTCTAAGATATGGTAATAACAAAAAGCTACAGAATAAAGGGGGGTACAAAACTCTGCAAGCCAAACAGACAATACCAAATCCAAAAGTCAGGGATCTTGGGGTAATAATGTCGGATGCAGAATTCAGAGAGCACTAATAACATCAAAATTACAATGGCTAGAAAAATAATGGGAATCATCAACTTTTCACTGAGCCACAAGGTCGCCATTCTGTTGACGAACAGTATGTCTCGTTTGTAACCTCAACGCAGGGTTTGAGCATAAAATAGTGTGTTTTGATGATTTCGGTGGGTGCTCCTTTTATCCTGGCAGGGTCTCATATAATGATGAAAAACAGCACGCTACAAACTTTTCATCCTTCCCTTTTCTGCAAACTGCAGCCATATTTTAAGACCCATTTAGTTGTAAATTCATTTAGACTTCACTAAGAAGTAATCGAGGTTTTCCCTTAATTTACCTGGATGAAATCGCGTGTAGTTATACTGCACATGAATATTCTTCGGTAAGTCGATGTGTTTCATTTGGTCGAGAGGAACGGTTACATTAACGGGAGTTTGATAGAAGGATAATAAATCGCCTGAAATTAAATCAAAGTATGAGTGATTCCAAAAGGTAAAAAAGTGAAAGTATTTTTAACTTATATAGTCGGAAGCGCGATTCATAGCATCAGAAATTGCTAGCAAGTTACAGAAAGAATATGGGAATCCAGATCTACTTACAAATTAGGATTTTTTTTCAGGTGAAATTTAAATAAATGAGCACATTATTCTCTAAATTCATTTAAACAACTTACAAAATGCAACTGTATCCACATACGGGCCCACAGACTGAACTTTTGTGATACTGAAGAAAAATTCTATCCAAAGAATGGCCAGCGCCCGTAGCTCACTGATTACCACCTTTTCCCTATAAGCAAAGTGAAAATACTAAGATCGAGGGTTCGACTCCCATTGGTACTGGTAATAATTCAAGAGTTAACCACAATGAGCCACATTAGTTGGCCTGAACACTGTGCCAGTTTTTGGCCCTCCTTACTTACTATTATTATCCGAAAGTATGAGGAGGCCCATATCTGGGAAAAATACTTTTAGCCCAAGTTTTTCACTGATCACTTGGATCATTTTAATGAATGTCAAACTTAAAATGGTGCATTAAGGCTCATAATATCACATACAATTCCTACTCTTAGAATTTGGCAAGCAATTTTCCAAGTTCACAAATTTCAAACTTAAATTTATGATGATATATATATATACAGGGTGGGCCGAAAGTCTGGATCCATAGGAAAATATTTATTTTAATACATAAATTACAACAAATGGTAAATACTTAAAATGAATATCAACTTTAACTCGTAAATGCGTATCCATGATACTGTACAGTGGTTCGTACTCCAGTATAAACAACAAATTATAACAAATGCTCAAATTGGCGGCCTCTGACATCGAGACACTTAGGGATGGAATTTATGATTTGTAATAATTCTTCGAATTGACGTTCTCGAGATGCGTGTTTCATTTGATAATCTTCTTGTTGACTTTACTGGATTATTCGTTAAAGTTTCACATACCATTGCAGAGGTATTTTCATCAGTTGCAGTTTTTGGACGACCAGAACGCCGTCGATCACGTACACTTCCTGTTTCTTTGAAACGTTTAAACAACTTGCCAACAGTCGCATGTGTTACTGGATGCTTATCAGGATGATTTCTATTGAATTCGGTAGCAACTTCTCTGTGTGTAGCGCCCTGTCTCGCGTACATGAGCACAAGTTCTACCCGGTCTTCTGTTGTTAGATTCGAAGCCATTTCTGGGCTGAAATAAAAAAGTATTTGAGTATTTATACTGGAGTACGAACTACTGTACAGTATCACGGATACGCATTTACGAGTTAAAGTTGATATTCATTTTAAGTATTTACCATTTGTTGTAATTTATGTATTAAAATAAATATTTTCCTATGGATCCAGACTTTCGGCCCACCCTGTATATATATATATATATATATATATATATATATATATATATATATATATATATAGAGAGAGAGAGAGAGAGAGAGAGAGTGTTACAAGGAGTTACAAGGAAAAGAAGTACCTCAAAAGGCCTTGCGGCCCATACCGAGGAGGTACCAATGGCAACGGGTGCAAGGGAAAATTTTGTACACACTCAAATAGTGTGCAAGATTTGGTCTAACCTTTTCTTGAACTGATCCACAGAGGAACTGTTCACAACTTCCGAAGGTAACCTGTTCCATGTGTCACAGATCTTATACGTAAAGTAATTCCCACACACACACTAGTCCTAAACCGTTTCAAATCCAACTTCCAACCATTGTTGCGAGTTGGGTTATCATTTAAACTAAACATACTTCTAAAATTGACATCGTTGAACCCGCGTAAGAGCTTGAAAACCTCGATCAGTTGACTGCGCAACCTCCGAGTTTCAAGCGAAAACAAGTTCAGGGCGCGTAACCGTCGATTGTAACCCATATGCCTAACGGAAGGGATTAACTTTGTGGCCCTCGCCTGCACTCGCTCCAGCCTCTCAATATCTTTCCTGAGGGTGGGCGACCAGAACTGCACAGCATACTCGAGAGAGAGAGAGAGAGAGAGAGAGAGAGAGAGAGAGAGAGAGAGAGAGAGAGAGAGAGAGAGAGAGAGACAAGGAAAAGAAGTACCTCAAAAGGTCTTGCGGCCCATACCGAGGAGGTACCAATGGCAAAATTTGGTCTAACCTTTTCTTGAACTGATCCACAGAGGAACTGTTCACAACTTCCGAAGGTAACCTGTTCCATGTGTCACAGATCTTATACGTAAAGTAATTCCCACACACACTAGTCCTAAACCGTTTCAAATCCAACTTCTATTTCCCCACCGATACCCAGCGCGCGCACTTTCGCCGTTAGCCGGCGGTGAGGTACCTTATCAAAGGCTTTCTGAAAGTCGAGATAAAGTATATCAATAGCCCTACTCTTATCGTACTCACTCAACATGACGTGGAAAAACTCGAGCAAGTTGGTGAGACACGACCTATGCCGTCTAAACCCATGTTGGGAGTCCCCAAGCAGCTTGTAGGAATCCAGATGGTCAACGATCCTATCAGCTATTAGAGAGAGAGAGAGAGAGAGAGAGAGAGAGAGAGAGAGAGAGAGAGAGTTACAAGGAAAAGACCTCAAAAGGCCTTGCGGCCCATACCGAGGAGGTACCAATGGCAACGGGTGCCAGGGAAAATTTTGTAAAAGTTTATTTTTCTTTCAACTATGCTAGCAGTAGTAGAAAACTGGATAGAAAAGTAGAAGGCTCTCTCCCCACCCTCCCTGCCAGAGGCAGGTACGGAAAAAGGTTGAAGAAAATACCTTGACCCTGGAAAAGAAGCCAAGGAAATTTTACAGGAAAGTGGAGAATATATAAATAGCTCTATATTTAGCTTGCTCACAGAGACACCGTGCAAGCGATCTCCTGCAGAGTTATCATATGTTTTAGTCTTAAACTATGAGAGTATTCAGTACTTTGTCTAGCCTATTTTTAAACACATTTACACTTTGACTGGAAACAACCTCTGAGGGAAGTTGGTTCCAGATATTAACTATTTTATAGGAAAAGAAATTTCCGCAGACTGAGGTCCTAAATGTCTTTACACACTCAAATAGTGTGCAAGATTTCGTCTACCCTTTTCTTGAACTGATCCACAGAGGAACTGTTCACAACTTCCGAAGGTAACCTGTTCCATGTGTCACAGATCTTATACGTAAAGTAATTCCCACACACACTAGTCCTAAACCGTTTCAAATCCAACTTCCAACCATTGTTGCGAGTTGGGTTATCATTTAAACTAAACATACTTCTAAAATCGACATCGTTGAACCCGCGTAAGAGCTTGAAAACCTCGATCAGTTGACCGCGCAGCCTCCGAGTTTCAAGCGAAAACAAGTTCAGGGCACATAACCGTCGATTGTAGCCCATATGCCTAACGGAAGGGATTAACTTTGTGGCCCTCGCCTGCACTCGCTCCAGCCTCTCAATATCTTTCCTGAGGGTGGGCGACCAGAACTGCACAGCATACTCCAGGTGCGGCCGAACAAGGGAATTGTACAGTGAGAGCACAATCTCCTTGTTCCGAAACTGAAATTGCCTCCTGATATAACCCAATAGTTTCTGGGCTTTCTTTTCCACCTCTACACACTGTTTCGTAAACTTAAGGTCGCTGCTAATTAGCACACCCAAGTCCTTTTCTAAATCAGTCACCTCGATATTACTACCCAACATCGAGTAGTCCGACTTGGGATTGGCGTAGCCAATGTGCATCACTTTGCATTTACCCAAGTTAAACGGCATTTGCCATTTTTCGGACCACTCTCCTATCCTACCTAGGTCCGCACGCAGTTCCTCGATCGCTTCGGGCGTCCCAACATTGGCCCCAAGCTTGGTGTCATTAGCGAATTTGGCGATCCGACTGACGATGCCACCGTCGATATCATTTATGTAAATGATAAACAACAGTGGCCCCAAAACGGAACCCTGAGGAACCCCACTCGTGACCGAGGCCCAACCCGATCTAGCCCCTTTAATTACCACCCTCTGCCGCCTATTCCTCAGCCAGTTTTCAATCCACCTACCTATTTCCCCACAGATACCCAGCGCGCGCACTTTCGCCGTTAGCCGGCGGTGAGGTACCTTATCGAAGGCTTTCTGAAAGTCGAGATAAAGTATATCAATAGCACTACTCTTATCGTACTCACTCAACATGACGTGGAAAAACTCGAGCAAGTTGGTGAGACACGACCTATGCCGTCTAAACCCATGTTGGGAGTCCCCAAGCAGCTTGTAGGAATCCAGATGGTCAACGATCCTATCAGCTATTATCCCTTCTAATAATTTACCTACAACTGAAGTGAGACTAATGGGACGATAGTTCCCTGGACTTTCGTGATCGCCTTTCTTAAAGATAGGGGTCACGTTGGCTTCCCTCCAGTCACCAGGCACCTGGCCCATCTCCAACGATTTGTTGAAGACTGTAGCCAGGTGGGGAGCCACCTGGTCGCGCACTTCTCGCAACACTCTGGGGAGAAACTGGTCTGGCCCAGGAGCCTTAAACGCGCTCAGTTTGTCTATTCTATCGGCAACGACTGTCGCGGTACATCTAACACTATCCAGGCCAGCACCTTCGTGCCTCACGCCTGGCTCGGGGATGACGCGGGTATCCTCCCTGGTGAACACTCCCGCAAAGTACTCATTAAGCACATTAGCGATGTCCGCAGAACGCCGCTTCGGTCCTTTAACGGACCGGACCTATCAGGCTTCTAATGGGCTTTCTACTATTAACATAACTGAAGAACTCCTTAGGGTTCCCCTTGCAGAGGCTTGCCACCCGTAGTTCTTCGTTACGTTTCGCTAGCCTAACCTTCGCCTTCACTTCCCTACACAGGCGGACATACGCTTCGGTGTTCTCGTGGGAACAATTGGCCTTCGCCCTCCTATACGCTACTTTCCTATTTCGGATAGCCGAAGCGATGCCACGATTGAACCACTTAGGCTGCGTTGAAGCAGGGGTGACCGGTTTTGAGGGTATGGCAGCAGACTGCAGCACCATAAACTCATCCCGGAATGCACTCCACACTCCCTCAACATCGCCGCCAACCTCTAACCCCATCTCTGCTACGCTATCCCTGAGGCTAACAAAGTTCGCCCGCCGGAGATCGAGCTTACTGCCTCTCGAGTTACTACGCTTCACCCGAGGGACGCACACACTGAACCTAATAAGACCGTGATCACTCCCGCCCAACGATTCGTCAACGGTGAGGCCAGTGACGAGGTTGTCTTCGGTCGTGAATACTAAGTCTAGAACGCTTTCGCCTCGTGTAGGCTCGTTGACCCACTGAGTGAGGAAGTTCTCATCAGCAAAGTCAACTAGCCTCCTCCCTTCAGCATCGGCAGTCCTCTTTTCCCACTTTATGCCGCGACAGTTGAAGTCTCCTAAAACTACACACACCCTATCCCCTAGCAGGCTACTGAGTTCGGTGTACAGGGCTGTATCGTCCTCGAGGAGGAGATGCGGAGGTCTGTACACCAAGATTAACCTATAGTTCGTCCCTCCCACGTTCAGATCGACGCCAAGCAGCTCCCGTTCCGACCGGAACTGGCAGTCAACCGGACTCAACGTGTCTCTGACGTATATTAGTACCCCACCCCCCTCCCCACGGGTGCGGTCTTTGCGAAACATTCTATACCAGAGAGAGAGAGAGAGAGAGAGAGAGAGAGAGAGTGTTACAAGGAGTTACAAGGAAAAGAAGTACCTCAAAAGGCCTTGCGGCCCATACCGAGGAGGTACCAATGGCAACGGGTGCCAGGGAAAATTTTGTCTTTCAACTATGCTAGCAGTAGTAGAAAACTGGATAGAAAAGTAGAAGGCTCTCTCCCCACCCTCCGCTCCCTCCCTGCCAGAGGCAGGTACGGAAAAAGGTTGAAGAAAATACCTTGACCCTGGAAAAGTAGCCAAGGAATTTTACAGGAAAGTGGAGAATATATAAATAGCTCTATATTTAGCTTGCTTACAGAGACCGAGCAAGCGAACTCCTGCAGAGGTTTCTGAGGTTTTAATTTTAAACTATGAGTGTGTTCAGTACTTTGTCTAGCCTATTTTTAAACAGATTTACACTTTGACTGGAAACAACCTCTGAGGGAAGTTGGTTCCAGATATTAACTATTTTATAGGAAAAGAAATTTCCGCAGACTGAGGTCCTAAATGTCTTTACACACTCAAATAGTGTGCAAGATTTCGTCTAACCTTTTCTTGAACTGATCCACAGAGGAACTGTTCACAACTTCCGAAGGTAACCTGTTCCATGTGTCACAGATCTTATACGTAACGTAATTCCCACACACACTAGTCCTAAACCGTTTCAAATCCAACTTCCAACCATTGTTGCGAGTTGGGTTATCATTTAAACTAAACATACTTCTAAAATCGACATCGTTGAACCCTCGTAAGAGCTTGAAAACCTCGATCAGTTGACCGCGCAGCCTCCGAGTTTCAAGCGAAAACAAGAGAGAGAGAGAGAGAGAGAGAGAGAGAGAGAGAGAGAGAGAGTTACAAGGAGTTACAAGGAAAAGAAGTACCTCAAAAGGCCTTGCGGCCCATACCGAGGAGGTACCAATGGCAACGGGTGCCAGGTAAAATTTTGTGAAAGTTTATTTTTCTTTCAACTATGCTAGCAGTAGTAGAAAACTGGATAGAAAAGTAGAAGGCTCTCTCCCCACCCTCCCTGCCAGAGGCAGGTACGGAAAAAGGTTGAAGAAAATACCTTGACCCTGGAAAAGTAGCCAAGGAAATTTTACAGGAAAGTGGAGAATATATAAATAGCTCTATATTTAGCTTGCTCACAGAGACCGAGCAAGCGAACTCCTGCAGAGTTTTCTGAGGTTTTAATCTTAAACTATGAGTGTGTTCAGTACTTTGTCTAGCCTATTTTTAAACAGATTTACACTTTGACTGGAAACAACCTCTGAGGGAAGTTGGTTCCAGATATTAACTATTTTATAGGAAAAGAAATTTCCGCAGACTGAGGTCCTAAATGTCTTTACACACTCAAATAGTGTGCAAGATTTCGTCTACCCTTTTCTTGAACTGATCCACAGAGGAACTGTTCACAACTTCCGAAGGTAACCTGTTCCATGTGTCACAGATCTTATACGTAACATAATTCCCACACACACTAGTCCTAAACCGTTTCAAATCCAACTTCCAACCATTGTTGCGAGTTGGGTTATCATTTAAACTAAACATACTTCTAAAATCGACATCGTTGAACCCTCGTAAGAGCTTGAAAACCTCGATCAGTTGACCGCGCAGCCTCCGAGTCTCAAGCGAAAACAAGTTCAGGGCGCGTAACCGTCGATTGTAGCCCATATGCCTAACGGAAGGGATTAACTTTGTGGCCCTCGCCTGCACTCGCTCCAGCCTCTCAATATCTTTCCTGAGGGTGGGCGACCAGAACTGCACAGCATACTCCAGGTACGGCCGAACAAGGGAATTGTACAGTGAGAGCACAATCTCCTTGTTCCGAAACTGAAATTGCCTCCTGATATAACCCAATAGTTTCTGGGCTTTCTTTTCCACCTCTACACACTGTTTCGTAAACTTAAGGTCGCTGCTAATTAGCACACCCAAGTCCTTTTCTAAATCAGTCACCTCGATATTACTGCCCAACATCGAGTAGTCCGACTTGGGATTGGCGTAGCCAATGTGCATCACTTTGCATTTACCCAAGTTAAACGGCATTTGCCATTTTTCGGACCACTCTCCTATCCTACCTAGGTCCGCACGCAGTTCCTCGATCGCTTCGGGCGTCCCAACATTGGCCCCAAGCTTGGTGTCATCAGCGAATTTGGCGATCCGACTGACGATGCCACCGTCGATATCATTTATGTAAATGGTAAACAACAGTGGCCCCAAAACGGAACCCTGAGGAACCCCACTAGTGACCGAGGCCCAACCCGAACTAGCCCCTTTAATTACCACCCTCTGCCGCCTATTCATTAGCCAGTTTTCAATCCACCTACCTATTTCCCCACCGATACCCAGCGCGCGCACTTTCGCCATTAGCCGGCGGTGAGGTACCTTATCAAAGGCTTTCTGAAAGTCGAGATAAAGTATATCAATCGCCCTACTCTTATCGTACTCACTCAACATGATGTGGAAAAACTCGAGCAAGTTGGTGAGACACGACCTATGCCGTCTAAACCCATGTTGGGAGTCCCCAAGCAGCTTGTAGGAATCCAAATGGTCAACGATTCTATCAGCTATTATCCTTTCTAATAATTTACCTACAACTGAAGTGAGACTAATATGACGATAGTTCCCTGAACTTTCGTGATCCCCTTTCTTAAAGATAGGGGTCACGTTGGCCTCCCTCCAGTCACCAGGCACCTGGCCCATCTCCAACGATTTGTTGAAGACTGTAGCCAGTGGGGAGCCACCTGGTCGCGCACTTCTCGCAAAACACTGGGAGAAACTGGTCTGGCCCAGGAGCCTTAAACGCGCTCAGTTTGTATATTCTATGAGCAACGACTGTCGCGGTACATCTAACACTATCCAGGCCAGCACCTTCGTGCCTCACAGCTGGCTCGGGGATGACGCGGGTATCCTCCCTGGTGAACACTCCCGCAAAGTACTCATTAAGCACATTAGCGATGTCCGCGTCGGAGGTCCGCAGAACGCCGCTTCCGTCCTTTAAAGGACCTATCATGCTTCTAATGGGCTTTCTACTATTAACATAACTGAAGAACTCCTTAGGGTTCCCCTTGCAGAGGCTTGCCACCCGTAGTTCTTCGTTACGTTTCGCTAGCCTAACCTTCGCCTTCACTTCCCTACACAGGCGGACATACGCTTCAGTGTTCTCGTGGGAACGATTGGCCTTCGCCCTCCTATACGCTACTTTCCTATTTCGGATAGCCGAAGCGATGCCACGATTGAAACTTAGGCTGCGTTGAAGCAGGGGTGACCGGTTTTGAGGGTATGGCAGCAGACTGCAGCACCATAAACTCATCCCGGAATGCACTCCACACTCCCTCAACATCGCCGCCAACCTCTAACCCCATCTCTGCTACGCTATCCCTGAGGCTAACAAAGTTCGCCCGCCGGAGATCGAGCTTACTGCCTCTCGAGTTACTACGCTTCACCCGAGGGACGCACACACGGAACCTAATAAGACTGTGATCACTCCCGCCCAACGATTCGTCAACGGTGAGGCCAGTGACGAGGTTGTCTTCGGTCGTGAACACTAAGTCCAGAACGCTTTCGCCTCGTGTAGGCTCGTTGACCCACTGAGTGAGGAAGTTCTCATCAGCAAAGTCAACTAGCCTCCTCCCTTCAGCATCGGCAGTCCTGTTTTCCCACTTTATGCCGCGACAGTTGAAGTCTCCTAAAACTACACACACCCTATCCCCTAGCAGGATACTGAGTTCGGTGTACAGGGCTGTATCCTCCTCGAGGAGGAGATGCGGAGGTCTGTACACCAAGATTAACCTATAGTTCGTCCCTCCCACGTTCAGATCGACGCCAAGCAGCTCCCGTTCCGACCGGAACTGGCAGTCAACCGGACTCAACGTGTCTCTGACATATATTAGTACCCCACCCCCCTCCCCACGGGTGCGGTCTTTGCGAAACATTCTATACCCGGGAATTTCGAATCTCCCCAACGTAGTCCCTACGATCAGTATGAATCCAGGACTCGGTGATAGCAACGATATCCTGGTATTCTGATGCTAAGAGCGCCCGTAGCTCGCAAAACTTGTTCCTAATTGACCTAGCATTAAAAAGCATTGCACGGAGGGAGCCTTCCCTATTCTGACCGCCCCCTAGCACGACCCGTTTCCCGAACAGCCAGGGCTGTCGGGAGTTGAAGAGCCCCTCACTAACGAGGGGGCAACTTCCGCAGGAGACTGAGCCCCCTCCAACGTAGGAGGAGGGTCACCCACCTGTACTTCGACGCACCCTTCAGTCGAAGGTATGTCCGCCACCGGCTCATCCTCATCTCTCCCCGGTGGGGGCCCATCATCTCTCCCCGGACTCGACCTCACCATTCTGTATAGGTGCCGGTCGAGCAGCGCGCCTAGCACACCTTTACCCTTGTTATTGAGGTGGACACCATCCCTCTGGTAAAGGTCCGACCTACCCGAAAATGCATCGAAGGGGTCAATAAACTTCACGCCCAGCGGAACGCACAAGTCTTGTACCCTCTCGTTGATGCCAATGACCTTACTGAGCGCGTGGTCACTGACATTCATTCGCGGTAAAATACCCATTAACATTCCCCTGTCTGTCTTCAGTTTTAGATCATCCGCAAGAGACATGATCTCGGTGATGATCCCTTCAGTAAGACCTACCCCACCGCCTTTGAGGAACAGGTCATTGCCACCAGCGTGGACAACGATCGCAGTCCTCCGACTAGCCACGCGCACCTTCTCTACCTCCTTCCTTAAGTGCGCCGTTCCCCGCCCAGGTAAGCACCTTACCTTCCTCCCATCCCGGTTTGCTGAAGCAAAGTACTTCTCCTGGCCCTGATCTGCGAGTCCCCAATCAAAACGGTGTCTTCCTCCTTCGAGCACAGGAGACTAAAGCGGTTAGAGGTCTTGACAGGGGCAACTGGGGTCTCAGGCTTCGGCTTCGCAGCCTTCTTGCCCGAGACCTTTCGAAACCCGTCGCCACCCATACACGCAGTTACACCACCCGACCCACCCCGACAGGTAGCTACATCCTTCGGTTTCTTTGGGCCATCAGCAGGCCCCTTCCCACCCTTCTCAATCAGCCCCTTCTTTGAGCCCTCCCTTTGTTCTAGATACTTAATCTTACAGTTTGAATCTGCTGGTGTGTTTATAATTTGATCTTGTCCACTGGGTTGGATTTCGAGAGAGAGAGAGAGAGAGAGAGAGAGAGAGAGAGAGAGAGAGAGAGAGAGAGAGAGTTACAAGGAGTTACAAGGAAAAGAAGTACCTCAAAAGGCCTTGCGGCCCATACCGAGGAGGTACCAATGGCAACGGGTGCCAGGGAAAATTTTGTGAAAGTTATTTTTCTTTCAACTATCCTAGCAGTAGTAGAAAACTGGATAGAAAAGTAGAAGGCTCTCTCCCCACCCTCCGCTCCCTCCCTGCCAGAGGCAGGTACGGAAAAAGGTTGAAGAAAATACCTTGACCCTGGAAAAGTAGCCAAGGAAATTTTACAGGAAAGTGGAGAATATATAAATAGCTCTATATTTAGCTTGCTCACAGAGACCGAGCAAGCGAACTCCTGCAGAGTTTTCTGAGGTTTTAATCTTAAACTATGAGTGTGTTCAGTACTTTGTCTAGCCTATTTTTAAACAGATTTACACTTTGACTGGAAACAACCTCTGAGGGAAGTTGGTTCCAGATATTAACTATTTTATAGGAAAAGAAATTTCCGCAGACTGAGGTCCTAAATGTCTTTACACACTCAAATAGTGTGCAAGATTTCGTCTAACCTTTTCTTGAACTGATCCACAGAGGAACTGTTCACAACTTCCGAAGGTAACCTGTTCCATGTGTCACAGATCTTATACGTAACATAATTCCCACACACACTAGTCCTAAACCGTTTCAAATCCAACTTCCAACCATTGTTGCGAGTTGGGTTATCATTTAAACTAAACATACTTCTAAAATCGACATCGTTGAACCCTCGTAAGAGCTTGAAAACCTCGATCAGTTGACCGCGCAGCCTCCGAGTTTCAAGCGAAAACAAGTTCAGGGCGCGTAACCGTCGATTGTAGCCCATATGCCTAACGGAAGGGATTAACTTTGTGGCCCTCGCCTGCACTCGCTCCAGCCTCTCAATATCTTTCCTGAGGGTGGGCGACCAGAACTGCACAGCATACTCCAGGTACGGCCGAACAAGGGAATTGTACAGTGAGAGCACAATCTCCTTGTTCCGAAACTGAAATTGCCTCCTGATATAACCTAATAGTTTCTGGGCTTTCTTTTCCATCTCTACACACTGTTTCGTAAACTTAAGGTCGCTGCTAATTAGCACACCCAAGTCCTTTTCTAAATCAGTCACCTCGATATTACTGCCCAACATCGAGTAGTCCGACTTGGGATTGGCGTAGCCAATGTGCATCACTTTGCATTTACCCAAGTTAAACGGCATTTGCCATTTTTCGGACCACTCTCCTATCCTACCTAGGTCCGCACGCAGTTCCTCGATCGCTTCGGGCGTCCCAACATTGGCCCCAAGCTTGGTGTCATCAGCGAATTTGGCGCGAGAGAGAGAGAGAGAGAGAGAGAGAGAGAGAGAGAGAGAGAGAGAGAGAGAGAGAGTTACAAGGAGTTACAAGGAAAAGAAGTACCTCAAAAGGCCTTGCGGCCCATACCGAGGAGGTACCAATGGCAACAGGTGCCAGGGAAAATTTTGTGAAAGTTTATTTTTCTTTTAACTATCCTAGCAGTAGTAGAAAACTGGATAGAAAAGTAGAAGGCTCTCTCCCCACCCTCCGCTCCCTCCCTGCCAGAGGCAGGTACGGAAAAAGGTTGAAGAAAATACCTTGACCCTGGAAAAGTAGCCAAGGAAATTTTACAGGAAAGTGGAGAATATATAAATAGCTCTATATTTAGCTTGCACACAGAGACACCGAGCAAACGAACTCCTGCAGAGTTTTCTGAGGTTTTAATCTTAAACTATGAGTGTGTTCAGTACTTTGTCTAGCCTATTTTTAAAAAGATTTACACTTTGACTGGAAACAACCTCTGAGGGAAGTTGGTTCCAGATATTAACTATTTTATAGGAAAAGAAATTTCCGCAGACTGAGGTCCTAAATGTCTTTACACACTCAAATAGTGTGCAAGATTTCGTCTAACCTTTTCTTGAACTGATCCACAGAGGAACTGTTCACAACTTCCGAAGGTAACCTGTTCCATGTGTCACAGATCTTATACGTAACGTAATTCCCACACACACTAGTCCTAAACCGTTTCAAATCCAACTTCCAACCATTGTTGCGAGTTGGGTTATCATTTAAACTAAACATACTTCTAAAATCGACATCGTTGAACCCTCGTAAGAGCTTGAAAACCTCGATCAGTTGACCGCGCAGCCTCCGAGTTTCAAGCGAAAACAAGTTCAGGGCGCGTAACCGTCGATTGTAGCCCATATGCCTAACGGAAAAAAGAGAGAGAGAGAGAGAGAGAGAGGAGGAGAGAGAGAGAGAGAGAGAGAGAGAGAGAGAGAGAGAGTTACAAGGAAAAGAAGTACCTCAAAAGGCCTTGCGGCCCATACCGAGGAGGTACCAATGGCAACGGGTGCCAGGGAAAATTTTGTCTTTCAACTATGCTAGCAGTAGTAGAAAACTGGATAGAAAAGTAGAAGGCTCTCTCCCCACCCTCCGCTCCCTCCCTGCCAGAGGCAGGTACGGAAAAAGGTTGAAGAAAATACCTTGACCCTGGAAAAGTAGCCAAGGAAATTTTACAGGAAAGTGGAGAATATATAAATAGCTCTATATTTAGCTTGCTCACAGAGACACCGAGCAAGCGAACTCCTGCAGAGTTTTCTGAGGTTTTAATCTTAAACTATGAGTGTGTTCTGTACTTTGTCTAGCCTATTTTTAAACAGATTTACACTTTGACTGGAAACATCCTCTGAGGGAAGTTGGTTCCAGATATCAACTATTTTACAGGAAAAGAAATTTCCGCAGACTGAGGTCTTAAATGTCTTTACACACTCAAATAGTGTGCAAGATTTCGTCTAACCTTTTCTTGAACTGATCCACAGAGGAACTGTTCACAACTTCCGAAGGTAACCTGTTCCATGTGTCACAGATCTTATACGTAACGTAATTCCCACACACACTAGTCCTAAACCGTTTCAAATCCAACTTCCAACCATTGTTGCGAGTTGGGTTATCATTTAAACTAAACATACTTCTAAAATCGACATCGTTGAACCCTCGTAAGAGCTTGAAAACCTCGATCAGTTGACCGCGCAGCCTCCGAGTTTCAAGCGAAAACAAGTTCAGGGCGCGTAACCGTCGATTGTAGCCCATATGCCTAACAGAAGGGATTAACTTTGTGGCCCTCGCCTGCACTCGCTCCAGCCTCTCAATATCTTTCCTGAGGGTGGGCGACCAGAACTGCACAGCATACTCCAGGTACGGCCGAACAAGGGAATTGTACAGTGAGAGCACAATCTCCTTGTTCCGAAACTGAAATTGCCTCCTGATATAACCCAATAGTTTCTGGGCTTTCTTTTCCACCTCTACACACTGTTTCGTAAACTTAAGGTCGCTGCTAATTAGCACACCCAAGTCCTTTTCTAAATCAGTCACCTCGATATTACTGCCCAACATCGAGTAGTCCGACTTGGGATTGGCGTAGCCAATGTGCATCACTTTGCATTTACCCAAGTTAAACGGCATTTGCCATTTTTCGGACCACTCTCCTATCCTACCTAGGTCCGCACGCAGTTCCTCGATCGCTTCGGGCGTCCCAACATTGGCCCCAAGCTTGGTGTCATCAGCGAATTTGGCGATCCGACTGACGATGCCACCGTCGATATCATTTATGTAAATGGTAAACAACAGTGGCCCCAAAACGGAACCCTGAGGAACCCCACTAGTGACCGAGGCCCAACCCGAACTAGCCCCTTTAATTACCACCCTCTGCCGCCTATTCCTCAGCCAGTTTTCAATCCACCTACCTATTTCCCCACCGATACCCAGCGCGCGCACTTTCGCCATTAGCCGGCGGTGAGGTACCTTATCAAAGGCTTTCTGAAAGTCGAGATAAAGTATATCAATCGCCCTACTCTTATCGTACTCACTCAACATGACGTGGAAAAACTCGAGCAAGTTGGTGAGACACGACCTATGCCGTCTAAACCCATGTTGGGAGTCCCCAAGTAGCTTGTAGGAATCCAAATGGTCAACGATTCTATCAGCTATTATCCTTTCTAATAATTTACCTACAACTGAAGTGAGACTAATAGGACGATAGTTCCCTGGACTTTCGTGATCCCCTTTCTTAAAGATAGGGGAGAGAGAGAGAGAGAGAGAGAGAGAGAGAGAGAGAGAGAGAGAGAGAGAGAAGAGAGAGAGAGAGAGAGAGAGAAGTGTTACAAGGAGTTACAAGGAAAAGAAGTACCTCAAAAGGCCTTGCGGCCCATACCGAGGAGGTACCAATGGCAACGGGTGCCAGGGAAAATTTTGTCTTTCAACTATGCTAGCAGTAGTAGAAAACTGGATAGAAAAGTAGAAGGCTCTCTCCCCACCCTCCGCTCCCTCCCTGCCAGAGGCAGGTACGGAAAAAGGTTGAAGAAAATACCTTGACCCTGGAAAAGTAGCCAAGGAAATTTTACAGGAAAGTGGAGAATATATAAATAGCTCTATATTTAGCTTGCTCACAGAGACCGAGCAAGCGAACTCCTGCAGAGTTTTCTGAGGTTTTAATCTTAAACTATGAGTGTGTTCAGTACTTTGTCTAGCCTATTTTTAAACAGATTTACACTTTGACTGGAAACAACCTCTGAGGGAAGTTGGTTCCAGATATTAACTATTTTATAGGAAAAGAAATTTCCGCAGACTGAGGTCCTAAATGTCTTTACACACTCAAATAGTGTGCAAGATTTCGTCTAACCTTTTCTTGAACTGATCCACAGAGGAACTGTTCACAACTTCCGAAGGTAACCTGTTCCATGTGTCACAGATCTTATACGTAACGTAATTCCCACACACACTAGTCCTAAACCGTTTCAAATCCAACTTCCAACCATTGTTGCGAGTTGGGTTATCATTTAAACTAAACATACTTCTAAAATCGACATCGTTGAACCCTCGTAAGAGCTTGAAAACCTCGATCAGTTGACCGCGCAGCCTCCGAGTTTCAAGCGAAAACAAGTTCAGGGCGCGTAACCGTCGATTGTAGCCCATATGCCTAACGGAAGGGATCAACTTTGTGGCCCTCGCCTGCACTCGCTCCAGCCTCTCAATATCTTTCCTGAGGGTGGGCGACCAGAACTGCACAGCATACTCCAGGTACGGCCGAACAAGGGAATTGTACAGTGAGAGCACAATCACCTTGTTCCGAAACTGAAATTGCCTCCTGATATAACCCAATAGTTTCTGGGCTTTCTTTTCCACCTCTACACACTGTTTCGTAAACTTAAGGTCGCTGCTAATTAGCACACCCAAGTCCTTTTCTAAATCAGTCACCTCGATATTACTGCCCAACATCGAGTAGTCCGACTTGGGATTGGCGTAGCCAATGTGCATCACTTTGCATTTACCCAAGTTAAACGGCATTTGCCATTTTTCGGACCATTCTCCTATCCTACCTAGGTCCGCACGCAGTTCCTCGATCGCTTCGGGCGTCCCAACATTGGCCCCAAGCTTGGTGTCATCAGCGAATTTGGCGATCCGACTGACGATGCCACCGTCGATATCATTTATGTAAATGGTAAACAACAGTGGCCCCAAAACGGAACCCTGAGGAACCCCACTAGTGACCGAGGCCCAACCCGAACTAGCCCCTTTAATTACCACCCTCTGCCGCCTATTCTCTCAGAGAGAGAGAGAGAGAATAACTGCCTTTTTCATATAATGGCAAGTACAATTAAAGGATAATACAGTTTGCTTTAACATTTAGTAAGCAAATAAGACTTACTTTAAAAAACATAATGCAAGCGCTGTTCAGTGTTCACCTAACCAAATTTCAGGTTTATGTCTCAAAATAAGTGACATTTATCACTGTTCCAGGTTCACAGACAACGCAACACTACTTGAGAGATTAAAGGGTGATTTAGATTGTACTATCAGTTCCGACTATTGGGATAAAATGAGTCACGCACATGATATGACACCTGACGGTCCCTCAACCCCTCAAAAAACACTTTTTGGGGGAAATGTTGCTCAAAGGTAATTTTACTTAAAATCTAAACCTAAAAGTGAACAATGAAAAACTTTTTTTTTTGGTTAAAAGTAATTCATCATGATTAAGTTTTAATATATACAGGGTGTCCGAGAATTATCTGTACAAGTTTTGGCTGTTATTAAAAGTCAACCATGAAGTGTAGAAATTCCAGTTTTGTCCCATTTTACAGAGAATCTCATTAAGTTTTTTCTGATAACAAGTTTTGACAAGTTTTTTAGAAATTCCAGTGTGTCTGAACATTATCTGTAGAATTTCATCTTTTAATAAAATTCTTGATAACACACGTAAAATTCTTAAACAAGATTATTTAGAATCTGTATTTTCAAAAGTTTCTTTTATTAAAGTAACGTTGTTACAAACATTCGATATGTGCACCATCAGTGATTCGCAAAACATCCAATCGATAATCCAAATGTTGCCATGTACGCTGCAGCATATCCACATCAATTCGCTCAATAGCAGCTGTGATTCTTGCTTTTAAATCATTAATGTCTGTCACCCGCGTACAAAAAAGAAAAAACTTGTCAAAACTTGTTATCAGGAAAAACTTAATGAGTTTCTCTGTAAAATGGGACAAACTGGAATTTCTACACTTCATGGTTGACTTTTAATAACAGCCAAATATTGTACAGATAATTCTCGGACACCCGGTACATTATCAAGCCCTCTAAAAATATACTGAAATGTGATTTAAATACAACTTTAAAGGGATCAAAAAATGAAGAAAATCCTCTTTGGCCATATCCTAGGCTCATATTAACTCGAGTTAATGATTATTAAGAGTAATTTATTACTTTAATTTATAACATTACAGTATTACATATCGATAAATATTTTAATGTGGCCTTTCATGAATAGTTGGGATTTTGAATATGGCATACTTTCCTGCCCTTGATTACTCCTAACTCTTAAAAATGGAGTTAAAATATTATCTATCCTCTTCGGCCTTTGTCACCAATAGGAGGACAGTGGGGAATAAAACCATACACCGATTATAGGATTTACTTTAAAAAAGACAAACTTTAACATTTAAAACATCAAAACAAAACTTTCTATCCTTGTGGTAAAGTTTGAATTTAGTTTTATTAAGATTATAAAATCTGATCTTATGTTGATTTTAATACAATAATGTCAGCCATATTAAGAACAAAAAAAATTAAAAAGTGGCACCTTGATGAAGTTACAGAAACTCCTACATGGACCACAGAGAAAATTAACTGGTGATCCCCACTCCAGGGCCTAGGCCTAACATTAATACATATAAAATCTTACGTAGGTAATTTTTAAACACAAGCTTAATATTTTCCTTTGTTTTTTTTAACATTCAGCAACGTTTTTACTCGCTATATACTTAGCCATACTTTACATCTCGAATATGAAAATCTGAAAACAATTATTAAATCTGTTTTATATATATTTATTTAAGTTATACATATATATAAAACAATATACAGTGCCTCGTGAAAACTATTCATACTCTAAGTTTGTCAAGTATTTCTCGCATATATTTTTAGAAATGAGGCTCTTAACAAGTAGGTTACGTGTAAAAACAAACGAGTTGTGATATTGTGTGGTACCATATATCTAAAAGAGTACATGGAAATTATAAAAATAATTAACTATAATTAGCATCACTGAGATACCACATTGCAAACGTATTCATACCCATATATTAGTACTTCGTTGGGGCCCCTTTAGCCAAAATAACGTCTAAAGGGGGACCTCCATGTGTGTCCAAAGCTTTTTGTATCTTCGTTGAAAAATCCTATCCAATTCTTCAAGGTTGAAAGGGTTCTGGCTGTGGATGGAAATCTTTAATTCACGGCAGAGATGCTCAGTGGGATTTAATTTTGCATGGATCCATCCATCCTTCCTTCAATACAAACAAGGTACCATGTTCTCACCAATGAAAAACAATCACAGAACATGACATTTCCACGGCCATACTTCATCGTGGGTATGTTCTTTGACTCGTGTGCAGTATTTGGCGTTCTCCAAAGAAAAGCTTGAAGCTAATGTAAGGTCAATTTAGGATTGACATGAACATCCTTTGCAATCTTATTGGCTGCTCAAGACGTGATCTTTCGAGGCCTGCCAAATCAAAGGAGAGATTCATGGTACTGAACTTCTTCCATTTCTGAAATATGAACGCAGTGGTTACAACAGGTATACCAAAACGTTTTGACAGCTTCTTGTATCACTCGCCAAGCTCACAGGATGTAACAATCTCTGTACGAAAGCGCTCTGGAAAATCCTCTGCTCTCGTCATGACAGATAATGGAATTAGAATCTCCTCCAAAGATGTTTGTTCTGCCCTATCTGGGCTCATCTCAAGGAAGGTGTACGGTCCTAATGGTGTCCCTCCTGTTGTTCTCAAGAACTGTGCTTCTGTGTTAACACCTTGCCTAGGCAAACTCTTTCGTCTTTGTCTTTCATCTGGTACTTTTCCTTCCTGCTGGGAGTTCGCTTTCATTCAGCCTGTCTCAAAGAAGGGTGACCACTCTCAACCCTCCAACTATCGTCCAATTGCTTTAATTTCTTGCCTTTCTAAAGTTTTAGAATCTATCTTTAATAGAAAGATTCTTAGACACCCCTCTTCTCAAAATCTTCTTTCAGATCGACAGTATGGATTCTGCAGGAGACAGCTCTACTGGCGATCTTCTTGCATATCTCTGACTCTTGGTCATCCTCCTTTTGGGATTTCAGAGAAACCATTGCTATTGTCCTAGACATATGAACAGCTTTTGATAGAGTCTGGCACAAATCCTTAATTTCCAAACTGTCCTCCTTAGGTTTTCATCCTTTTATCTGTGCCTTCATTTTTTAGTTCCCTTCTGCCCGATCTATAGCTGCGGATGTAGATGGCCACTGTTCTTTTCCTAAAGCTATTAATAGTCGTGTTCCTCAGGGTTTTGTCCCGTCACCCACTCTTTTCCTTTTATTTATCAATGAACTATTAAGTCGCACTTCCTGTCCTATCCATTCCTACACCAATGATTCTACTCTCTCACTTTTCCCATCTTCTACACAAAGCATCCTTCTCAACAGTCATCCCATACTTTGCGTGGGATGGCTATGATGCAACTGACCTCTGATCTTTCTACTATCTTTCACTGGGGCAGAGGAAACCTTGTGGCTTTCAATGCCTCAGAAAGTTAGCTCTTTCATCTGCCTACTCGTCACAATCTTCCACACAACTATCCCCTTACTTTCAACAATACACAACTCAATCCTTCCTCTTAACGCTCTTGACATTTCCTTTTCTCATTTTCCTGGAAAGATCACATATACTCTTTCTAAAACAGCTTCCGAGTAGTTAGGTCTGCCGTACCAGCTCCACAGTTTCTTCACCCCGACTCAGTTGCTGTCTCTGTGCAGGGGTCTTGTCCGCCTCTGTATGGAGTATGCTTCTCATGTGTCGGGTGGCTCAACCCACACAGCCCTAATTGACCAGGAGGAATGAAAGGCTTTTCATCTCATCAATTCCCTGCCTCTTAACGACTGTCTTCAATCCCTCTCTCTTTGTTGCAGTGTTGCCTCTCTCTCTCTCTCTCTTTACTATCACTATTATAATGGAAACTGCTTCTGAACTCTGTAACTGTATGGTTCCTCCTTTAAGGAGTGTGTACAGTACCAGACTTTCAACATATTTGTAGAAGCAGGGGCACCAGCTTGACCTTCATGTGAAGAGAGACCAACGCACGGAACTACTACGAGGTTACGAGGTATTCTCATTCCTCTTTTGTCCAACTCTTTAATGCGAGGGTTAATCTGTATTTTCAATCTTTTATCTACTCAATGAGTCATCTCTGGAACAATCTTCCTCAATCCATCTTTTCTCCATCTATGACCTCTAAACATCACTTCTCTGCCAATGTGAGGTGCGGTAGCGGTATCATCGATGATCAGCTGGTTGGCTCTGTTACTTTAGAGAATCGTCTTACAGGACAAAGTTACCTAGAATTTCTGCAAAATGAATTGTCAGGACTATTGGAGGATGTCCCTTTGGCTACATGCGCTGGTATGTACTTTCAGCATGACGGAGCTCCTCCACATTCTACCTGTCTGGTGATGCAATACCTAAATCAAACTTTCCCTGGTTGATGGATTGGCCGCGGTGGTTCCATTCAATGGCCACCAAGGTCTCCAGACCTCTCTCCATTAGATTATTGTTTGTGGGGGTGGATGAAAAGTCAAGTTTACAAAAGAAAGGTGGATACACGAGACGAATTGCTCACGCGCATTTTGGATGCTGCTGCCTGCATAAAGGAACGTCAAGATCAACTCAGACGAACAACACGCGATCTTCGCACACGAGTTGCAAAGTGCATTGAGGTTGACGGTAGGATTTTCAAAAACATATTGCAAACTGTAACAAATTTGTCATTTCTGTATCTGATACCATTCAAAATGCCAATGTTTAAACATTAAATGTTAGAAACAGGGTGATTCCATAGTCTCGGTCGTTACATTCGTAGGCAACTTATTGTTATATTCCCTGCTCTTGTGAATAAAGTATGAACAGCAGCGGCACAAATTTTCTTGTGAACATAAACAGATGGTTGGGCTCTAAAATGAGACTAGGTTTTGCATATTTCGTTTCTTGGTTTTTGCTAGGAGCGTATCCAAATTCGTCGTCTCGGTCGTTACAACGATGCAACCTCAGTTTTCAGTAGGTGGTACATATGTGTAAAAGTCAGTGAATTGGCCAGAGCTATTCAAATGAGAATTCTACCATGGATACTTGAATGTTGTGGCCCCAATTTGAGACATAGTTTGTTAGAAAATATTAACTTGTATTTTAAATATATATAAAAAACTGCTGTCTCGGTCGTTACATATTTTTTGTCTCGGTCGTTACCGTCGGTATTTCAATATAAAATTGAACATTTATCATACAATAAAGCAGACATATATCATATTATTGGTATTTATGACTTACCCTTCAATGGTGTATATATATATATATATATATACTGTACTGTATATATATGTAAATATTCCATATAAATATATATAACTACGCAAAAGGGGAGAGTGCAGGAATGTTGCAAGTGATGACGTAATGTTGCAAAGGGGGGTGGGGTTGTTGCAAAAAAAAGATAAAGATACCCCAAAGGGCCCTTTGTTGCCAACCGGGGTTGCAAGGGGCATGCAACTTGGGGGCCTCCCCCAAGCTATTCCCCCAAAGGGCCGTATTGGTCGTTACATTGTGCGATGTAACGACCGAGAGATACGACCGAGACGGAAATTATGTAACGACCGAGACGTACCTTTACAAGAGAAGTATAGGAGCTGGACTTAATTTTTTGCAATGGACACGTACCCCATAGGAAACTAGCTTTGCGATTAAGACAAATTTTTTTTTTCGCTTCAAATAACTAAAGCTATATAAAAAATTCGGAAAAAACGTCTCGGTCGTTACATACAAATGTGCCTTATATAGATATAGGCTCAGTTTTTATTGATTCGGTTAATGAAAGTTATTTTATGTGGAAATCTTTAAGGAAGACCTACTTTCATAAATAAGAAATGCCTATTATCCCTCAACTATTTTGGCCATGCGAGCTTTCAAAATTGAGGGAAAATATCACAATGATTATTTAGACAATAGTGCATTGTGTATGAACCTCAGTAACTTTTTTTCTAGATGCGATAGAGTTAAAAACTCTTCAGATTTGGAAACTAGAGACTCTTACCTATCTAATGATGTATCACATGATACATTTTGATGAATTTTGAATTTTCGACCTCAGGTTGACACTTTCATGGAATCACCCAATCAGTAATTGGTTTCTCTTTCTTGATTACCATTAACAATGCTTTTGTATTTGTAGATTCAACCAGCTCTATCTCCGTAACCATTCAGAATTAGACACATGTTCATATGAACTTTTTTTCTCACAATGACCGATACTATCACCTCCCGAATTATTGACCTTTCCTCCTGAAACACCGTGTGTGTGTGTGTGTGTGTGTGTGTGTATTTTTGTTTTGTTTCAAAGTATGACCGCTCATGGCCACCAAAAGAAAGGTGGATAGCAGAGCAAACACAGGACGAAGACTATGGAACAGCTAACGGAAATGAACAATAGACGAGGAGGAGGAGGAGGAAAAAAAAAAGGCAGAAAGATCATAGCGGAGTCACAGCCGGTAACGAAGTCGGGAGTGAAAGAGGAAGGAGAACAACCCAGTTACCGAAAAGTAGGGACCTTCAGATAGAATAGCGCCAAGCCTATCACAAGGCCCGACGCTCTCCAAAAAGGGAAAATACTCTGCGCGCAGCGCAGAGTAAAGTGGACACTCCACCAGGAGGTGGGCAACTGTAAGTGAGATGTTACAATTGGGACATCGGGGCACCCGATCACAGGCCATCAAATAGCCATGGGTCAGGTGGGTGTGGCCAATATGGAGGCGGGCCAGAGCCACCTCCTTATGGCGCGACCGATGGAAGGAAGAGGCCCAACATCCCAATTTGGGTTTAATCTTGCAGTTTGTTATTTGTAGCGACATCCCAGCGACTCTGCCACCGGGAGCGCAAAAACCTACGGAAGCCAGGGATATAATCGGAAAAGGGGAGGGACATGGGTGAAACCTGTCGTTGGCACGCGGAACGGGCAGCTCGATCGGCAGCCTCATTTCCAGCCACGTTAACATGTGCAGGGACCCAGCAAAATACCAACTCCTTGCCACCAAAAGCGACAAGGATATGGCACAGTAGCTGGATTCGTTGGACCAGTGGGTGGACAGGGTCAAAACACTCCAGGCCATCCAGGGCACTGCGGGAATCCGAATAGATGACAAACGACCCATCCGGATGCTCCCACACCACCTCCAGAGGGCTCAAAATGGCATAGAGCTCCGCCGTGAAAACGGAAGCCTCATCAGGGAGACGGGTACATCGGGGAGCAAGAGCAGATGACTGGGGAACAGCCGCGGCCCCAACACCCCCCGACGACCTCGAGCCATCTGTGAAGACCGCAACACATGCAGAGTGACACGCTGCATGCTGAAGGAACAGAGACCGAAGCAAAGCAGTCAGAATCGGCCTGCGAACGGGGCGCAACGCCCTACAGCACGCAAAAGGGGTGCTCTCCCAAGGTGCAACACCCCTGAAAGAGACCGGTATAATGGATGGAGGTCACCGTGTCGGTGAAATACCAACCCCCATCCCGGCAGAACGCCCTCTCAACCATCTGGAACAGAGGAGAGTTGGGAAGATGGAGAATCTGGAGATAGTGCTTGGCAATGAGGAATGACTGCCGATCCTCCAAGGGAGGGATGTCGCACTCAACCTGCAGACTATCAACCGGAGAGGAGCAGAAGGCGCCAGATAACATGCGCAGTCCTCTAGAGATGACCGGATCCAGTATCCGAAGGGCCGTACAGGAGGCGGAGCCATACACCATAATCTAATTTTGACTGTACCAGAGACACGTACAAACGGAGGAGTGTCCGCCTATCCGCGCCCCATGTAGTATGCGACAGATGTCCCAGCAAATCCAGGGTACATCTTGTAGACTCGCGCAGCCGGCGAAGGTGGGGAACCCAGCTCAAACGGCTGTCGAAAACCATACCCAGGAAATGCACTGATTGAACGAGGGCCAGAGGCTGACCCCCGAGTGTAAGATTAAAGGCCGGGACGGCGCCGGATCCCCGTCTCCTCAATGGAAGGAAGGCCACACACGAAGTCTTCGGGGAACACAGCGTAAGGCCCACCGACGACGCCCAGCGTTCAACCCGATTGGCCGCGAGTTGGACTTGCCTCTCCACGAGGGGGGTACTCGTCCCAGCGGCATAGACAGCCAGATCGTCGGCGTAGATGGAACAGCGCACCGAGGGCGGAAGGGCTCCCAGTAGCGCAGACATGCCCAGATTGAAGCAGGAGATGCTCAAGACACACCCCTGGGGCACCCCCTCCTCCTGAACATACAGGTCAGATAGGGCCGCCCCATTACGGACGCGGGAAGTGCGACGGCAGAGGAAGTTACGAAGAAATGTGGGCAAAACCCCACAAAACCAAGAGACTTCAAACGGTCCATGACAACTCCTCGATGGGTCGTGTCATAGGCCTTTTGGACATCGAAAAAGACGGCCAGAACAAGATTCCGGCGGGAAAAGGCCTCCCGTACATCATGACCAAGGAGGAGAAGGGGGTCCAGAGTACCCCGAAATCGACGAAAGCCATACTGGGTCGGGGGGTATAACCCAAGCGACTCCAGTATAAAGGAAAGTTGGACGGCCACCATCTTTTCCAGGAGCTTGCATAAGCAGCTCGTCAAGGCAATAGGCCGATAGCCCGCCACCTCCGCCGGATCCTTCCCCGGCTTAGGTATCGGGACCACAATCGCCTCCCTCCAACGGGTAGGGAACGACCCCTCAACCCACACCCGGTTGAAAAGATCCAGCAAGAAGTGTAGGGCCATCGGGTGCAGATTCCAAATAAAGTCATACAGAATGTCATCAGGGCCAGGGGCGGAAGAACGACGGGTTGCCAAGGCAGCCTGAAGTTCCCGCACCGTAAAGAGACGGTTATAGGGCTCGTTCCCAGGCGGCGGGAACGTAACATCCGACAAAGGACGATCCGCAGCTGAAGGCGAACGGGAAACCACAGCAAAAGCACCGGCCAGCCAATCAGCTACAGCAGCAGGATCCGATATATATATATATATATATATATATATATATATATTAAACAACATTTGAAATAATAACTTTATGGGAAGAATGTTCAAGAAACTGTTTAGGCATAAGATAACCATGAAAGATTTATTAGCTAAACAGAACTGTATTAAAAAATTACAGTGTTCTGGTATGACAATAAACTATAATGTATATGTACAACTTTGGGAAAATGTCTACCTGGAAACAAAATTTCTAAAAAGCATTAAAAATTACTAATTGGTAATAGTGTGTTTTTCTTTGGATATTTTATTCTTTTTTTAGTGACAGTAATAAAGTTTCAAAAAACAAACCCAGTCATTGCTCACTGGTAATTTTTTAGGCTTTATAAGTTTTATGTTTTGAGACAAACTTTTTTCTTAAAACTGTACAGTACATAAGCAGCAGCCACTGCCACTGTAAATTCTGAGATTAATTTTACAAATGTGCCATGTGTACAAGCACAGAAAAAGTAGCCTATGTCAATATCATTAACTTACCAATGGTATTTATCTTATGAAGAAGAGAATTTGGCACTGAGTGATTTAATGCATCAGAAGATTCTTTTAAAATTTTGTATTTGGTGACTGTATTGCTTATAGAACCATTTTCTATTTCTTTGTATTTCTCACAGATATTCGCAATAACAACTGCAACATCCTTCGGTGGTGAATAAGGTTTGTGGCTTCTTAAATATCTGAAATAAAAACCTTTATGCTAATAAAGTAAGATTACCAAAATGCAGTATTTAATTTTGATGTTGCTTTACACCTGACAAAAATGGCACTCTTTGAATTCAGAAAAGTAACTGCTACAATGGTTATAATGAAGACTAAAATTTACTTTGAGACTACAGGGCACCTGGGCTTTAAGTTACAAGCAACAACCAGCCAAAGTCTAATAAAAATAATGTCATTATGTGGCCTTTAAAATTTCCTTCTGATCCAAAACTCAAACTCTGCTTGTAAAAGCTTAAACGGCAAAACTATAAATACGTTACATGGTTGAACATGTCCTTACAAAATTAGCATCAGCAATGAGAAAGAAAAAAGATTAAGAACTGACCATTTAATCCATTGAAGACCTTCACTGTATATGATTAAATAATAATAAAAATTTACTATTTCAGTATAATAACCTACTATATAACTTTAACATGATAAAGAATAAGCCAAGCTATATTTAATTCTTGCGTGTTCACATAGGCCTACACACTTATTCCACATAAACTCAATTCATAACTATAGTATATAATTGTTGTTCTACCAAATATTATGCTGTCCCAAACAAAACCAAAATTAATAGTATGTAGAGGGGCATGGCAAGCCTAATTATCATAAGTGAAAATGATCCTTTAACAACAGACTATTCTACTGAGCATATACTACTGATTATTCTAATAAACCTCAGCTGATCTATTTCAATTTCATTATCATACCCTCGTTTTGATAGAGACTGAAAATCAAAATCAAGTTTTCGATCAGGAGCTAACTTGCTTTCATCATTACTGGTATTTTTTGGTATCAGAGAATTTTTGTCATGAAGAGTCTGCAAAAATAAAATTTGATTTAGGAAAAATGGTAAAACAAAATGTGTGTAAAAGTTTAGTTAATACTTATGACCTTGAGAATACACTTTAAATTTTTAAGATATCCTGGAAGTTGCCCCATTTTACCCCACTTAGGGAAAACAAAAAATTCTTGAAATATCTTATATAGTACTGGTGTGTGTATGTATATATATATATATATATATATATATATATATATATATATATATATATATATATATATATACACACACACACACACACAAAAACATGATATTTGAGTGCTATTACATATATTAAAGCAAGTAAGTAGTTTGGTTAAAACTCATACTCCTGGTACCAGTATATACTTGCAGAGATTGAAAAAAGCAGTCTAGAACTGAAATATGCTAATTTCACAGTCAAGTCACAAATTGTGCCAGAAAAGTGTTATTTCAGGATTATTTGTATTACACTGAGATGGTATGGTTAAGACCCCAAGTTTAGTGGGAACTTCCACACTTAGGAAGGATTCCTGAGAGCTCTCAAACCCCTCAGTAAGGCCTGGGAGGTTTCAGTAATCCCCATTGGGCCAGGGCTTTCTTCTAAAGCCAGGCCTTCAGAGTTACTAAAAATGTTTTTCTTCTCTTTTTAATTGATTATAACAGATTTGAAATTCTCTCAGTACAAAAAATAATCAGAACCTTGAGGCAATCATATGCCCCTTTCTGGAGACAGGAAAGCATCTCACTTCTCCTTGATGGTGTAGTAGGTGATCCTATAGTCTTGTTTTTACCATTGGTGTTTTGTATTGCTTAACCATAAGCTATAAGGACCATGTCTAACATATTTGGATTATTTAAAATTATCATGTAAATATCAATAATTTTTGAATGCCTGATTTCCTTTATAAAGACCTTGTTAAAAAACCTAACTTCAGTTATCAATATGCATCACAATGGATTTTGAGCCTTCTCAGGCTCTGAACTAAATTGTAACTAACTGCCTTATGAGCAACATATTTAATGCAAACATATCCCAAATTCTAGAACCTTAATTATTATTGTTGTTAATTTTGCTCACTTTTCTGGCATCATTGCACTCATGGATTCCTGTGGGTCCACTGATGCCAGAGCTAGGGGGATAATCCCAAAATGTTTGTTGGTTTTTCTCTTTATCAGGGATTTGTTTCTGGCTGGGACATTTGCTTATTGAAGTGAATTTGGACAAAGCTTTTTCTCCCCCAATACCTGCACAAATGCTGAAGCCAGAGTTCACACACGTTTTTTTTGTTATAAACATTGCTTTTGTTTGCACTGAATGAACCAAAAATACCTTTAATGATTGTGATATGAAGGATAGTGTGTTTGGAGTATAAAATGACACATCTCTGGGACTTATCAGGTTTACACAATTTGGGTAAACACTTATTGACCTTGCCCTAGTAACTAATATTCTTTTTTTTTTTTTTGTATTAGTTATGTACGTTCCCTTTATTCTGTAAGTCTTGTCTCCTTTGTGTGGTAATGGGGCTGGTGATGGCCAATAATTTAATGGTTTTATTTTATATTGACATTTTTGTGTGTGGTTGTTGTTGTTATTGTTGTTTAGCTGATCAGCCCACCCTGACCAAACAAGTTGGTGGCACCCAGGTAACCAATCACCCTCTCCGTAGTGGACCAGAGGTTCAGTGCATTAGTGATGTTGTGTTGTGTTCTATGTTGTGCTAAAACTTGGCCAAACTTCCTCAAATCTCTGTTCAGCAGGCTGTCTATGGTTGGCCAGACTGGCAGTCGATGGCCTGTTGCGTGGCATGGTTAGAATGCAAAATGGCTCCAGGGCCAGAACTATTTTGTGTGCAGTAGGGGACTAATGTTGTTTGTTTCTTTTGGTTTGTAGTAATATTTTTTTTTGCCCAAGTGCTTAGTTGGTTCTGAATGCACATTGGTGTATGATCAATAAAACTGTTCATATTTTCTTTAGTTACCTGTAAAAACTTGCCTGCTGAGGCAATTAACCTTGTGAGTGCTATTTTTGTCTTTCCTTATTAAATTGGGCAAAGGAGGCTGTACTTTTCTTAAATCCTCCCACCATAAGCAGAGGAGCAAGTCTTTAAAAGAGGCAGATTGGCTATGCCCCAGAGATCTTAAAGGTGAGAATCCAGTTTCAAATTGATAGGAGCCACCTATCTGACATCATTTCAACCACACTAAAATTGGGAACTTGCTCACCCTGATTTCTCTCATTCTTAGCAGTGTGGGTGGTGCTGAAGTCAAAGGATTTATTTTTACTCGATTGAAGGCCCTCTGAGTGGTCCTCGCTAGCAGCTCAATCTCTCATCTCAGCAACCAGCAGCAGTTGCCATGACCCCACTAACAGAGTATCTGGTAGGTGAGTAACACAAATGCATTCTTACAAGAAATACTTGCCAGCATCACACCCCCATTTCAACATATTAAAGCAAAAAAGTAGTTTAGATAAATTTACACTATATACTTGGAAGAAGTGAAAAATAGTGGTCTGGATCAGTCCTGTCCAGGTCTGGACTGGTCCAGTTGCATCATTAGTTGATGGAATATTTATACAGTAAAATCCCACTTCCAATGAGATTTTTAATTTTCCTTCCCATTTAATTAAGTAAATGGTATTCACTATTTGTATAATAACAGTGGAGTTACTACATTTGAAGTATGGTAGCAGTTAAACAGAATGTAGAGGATTTCCAAATCCTTTTGATCATATTATAGAAAACCCTCAAAATTTTGAGCAAGTAACAAAACATGAAGCTGTTGGATTTGCAGCAGTCCTTTCAAGTTTTTACTTCAATATTTTGCTTAACTTTTATTCAAAAGTTTACCCTTTCATAGAATATCTTTTGGTAATCCTTTACAATATGGTTCAAAATTATTTTTAAAAAATTAATGAGTTTAATATTTATTAAATGCGTGTTAAATTTGTTGTCATGATATTTTTGTTAGTTTCAATGAAAATATCACCACTTAACCAATTGTCAAGGGGTGTACAGTTGACCTAACTGGGCATAATTGGTTAGGTATATCAAAGTTAGTTTTGTGTATGTATGTATGTATATATATATATATATATATATATATATATCCCCGCAAGGGGGTTCTAAGCTCGTGCTCTTGAGTGCTCTTTGTGCTCGTTTGTACGTGCTTGTTCCTGGAGGTTTCACGTGCGCCCTCCCGGCCCTAGCACCCAAGGATGATGGGGCTCGACCCTGCAGTCCTTGGTCTTTTTCCACTTCGACTGTCCCCTCCACCCTTTCTTTTTCCTCTGTCTTTCCTCTCACTTTTTCTTTGTTTTTCCGCTGAGATATGCCCTTTAAATAGAGGCAAATCGGTTCTTCCTGAACTAAAAAAAAAAAAAAAAAAAAAAAATATATATATATATTTTATGTAGGAAGGAGGGGCTAAGGGCAAGTGCCTGCAAAAGTGACTCCTCCACAGAAGATGAAGAGAGCCAAAAAAAAGGTCTCCAAGGCTCAATGACAATTTTTTTTTTTTTTTTTAATATAAATTTTGAAAAGGTTGTGTAGTGTGAAAGATGCATGTATATGTAGTGAGGAATTGAGGGAGAAGCGTGTGTTTGAGAGCATGCTAGACTGAATGTACCATTAGGTCAACTGTATGCCCTTGATAATTGGTTAGGTTAAGTTGTGATATTTTCATTAAAACTAATGAAAATATCGACTTAACAAATTTAACACACATTTAATAAATATTAAACTTGCTAATTTTTTAAAAATAATTTTGAACTGTATTGTAAAGGATTACCATCTGTTTAATATATTGCAATCAAAGTCTGTAGATAATTTTTGTTGCAATGAAGTTGAAAAAATAATTAATACAAGAATCTAATTTTGACAGTATGGTATCTGGAATAATTGTTGAAGACTTATAGACTTCCTGCCAAAAGAAAAAATAAAGTTGCTCACTGGATACTGCTTATAAAACCATGTTTTTCAAAATTATAGATACACTGGTGATGCAAATGAAATATTCAAGTCAATGAATTACATTCAATTCATTGCGCTGCTTAAGTGTGAACTGTTTTCAAATTATAAGAACTAAATTTTAGAAAGTCCTTTACAATCTTCAAAGAAAGCATATACAGTAAATACTCGATAAGAAAGCATATACAGTAAATACTCGATGAGTCGGACTCATCCTCTGTCAAGTGCTATTATTCTTTTGTTTATTTTACTGAGAGAAGTGTTTTATTTCCTATGTCAAGTGCCATTATTATTTTGTTTCTTTTACTAAATGAAGTGTTGTTTTAATACTGTATTGTACGAAAAGGTAAACAATAAAATTTTGTGTGTTTCATGCTCAAAATAATCCTAGCAATGGTAAGTAACAAAGTTTTATTGTTTTTTAATGTTTATTTTGTTTATTTTGAGCATTGTATTAGACTCTCACTAATCAAACTTAAAAGGTTAGAGTACTTATGCCTCTTTAGGGGTAAATAGGGGGTAATTAAGGTAATTCGCGATGAGTCAGACTGGCTAGAGCAGTGGTTCTTAACCTTTTTACTACCATGCCCCCTCTAGGAATTGGTCCTTCCCTCCACGCCCCCCTTGGAGGGGGATACTTTTGCATTTTTTCATAAACTTCTCAATATTAGCCCATGCTCTCGTTAAGAGAATAACAAATACAATTAGTGTTTTTCCCCAAGGGATCGCGCCCCCCCTGGAAATTACCTAGGGGGGCGCGCCCCCCAGGTTAAGAACCACTGGGCTAGAGAGAGCCCTATACTCAGTGTTAGGCACTAAAGCATTAATCCAATAACAGTTAATGAACGAAGTTAACTTTTTTTAATGGACTATTAACGGAAGTTAATTTCCATTTATCGTTATTGGACCAGTTAACTTCCGATAACTCGATATTTAGTCTGTTAAAGTCCGTTAACACGTTAACTGCGAGGAGTCATTCACGGAAGATCACCGCTCCACGAATGAATTCAAACCGCCATAACTTCAATCTGCCAATTCCATCCTCTGCCGCAGTGGAATGGCTCTTCTCTCTCGGCAAGGACATCCTGAGGCCCGAGGTCAAGACTGGCAGTTGGGCCTAACTTTGAGAAGTTGGTCTTTCTGAAGGGCAACCAGCACATTGTGTCATAGTCTTTAATAAATGTGCCTAAAATTTAATTTTACCTTTCAGTTCCCGCCATAATAATTCTCTGGTAAATTAAAATTTAGTTAATGGTTAGTGGTTACAAGGGTTTCAAAATATGTAATCAGTACATTTTTTATTAAAAATAAAAAAAAAAGTTAAGTAAAAAAGTTGCAAAACTTGATAAAAATACAGTTAAATACCTATTTATTGTTGGATTTCGCATAAATAAACATTTTCTATGGGTTTTAAAGCTTTTTTCCTTGATTTTTTTAAATGTTAGTAAAGAAATAGTTATCGTTAATAGATTATTGTTAACTTCCGTTAACTTTGTAGTAAAATTATCGGATTATCATTATTGGAGTTAAAAATTAGGGTTAATGGATTATCGTTATCGAAGTTAACTTTTTGGTTAACGGTACCCACCACTGCCTATACTGTATAGTCCGACTTATCAAGCATTTACTGTAATTCTCATTTTGATTTTGTTATTTATGCTCTGAATTAACTGTTCAATCAATATTCAGCTGAAATCTCTGCTAGAGAACATAGCAGAATTACTTAAATTCTTACTGGATGACCAACTGCACGAGGGATTAATACAAATATATAAATTGATTAACCTCATTATTGTAAACTATAGTGTGACTTGGATAACCTTGATAGACCCATGTAGTTTCATGTTTTCCATATGAAAACCATACTAGCCACATCATCCATTGTGTGATCATATTCTACTCTTAACTCTTAAACCCTACCAGGGGTACTGGTGTACCCCAGTACCCAGGGTATTGCTAGTGGAACTTTTATAATAGGTAGAAATTAAGGGTTAAGAGAATAAAAACATTCACATAATTCTCAAGGGCAAGAAAAACTTTCCAATTTATCAATAATTTCAATAGAAAGATTGGTACTTTCCTGTTATCCCAGACCCCAGACTTTTTGTCAGTTGCCAGACTTCAATTTTGACAGAATATTTTCGTTAAAACTAATGAAAATATCACGACTTAACCTAACCTTACCAACTAATTAGGTTAATTGAATGCCCAGTTAGGTAAACTGTATGCCCTTGATAATTGGTTGTCGTGATATTTTCGTTAGTTTTAACGAAAATATTGTCAAAATTGAAGTCTGGCAACTGGAAAAAAGTCTGGGGTCCGGGATAACGGGAAAGTACTGAAAAAAAAATCTTTATTAAAAAGGTTAATGGATCAGAGATACATTTCATTGCTGTGTAACCGAAGAACTCTGCAAATCACGTAGGATTGATAAATAATCATTACTCCTTGGCTGCATTGAAATTGTTTATATTATTATAAATGATAATATACAATGTTGTATCTTGTACTGCATGCGTATTAAAAATGACCATGTTACGCCACGAGTCCATAGCCTAGCCAACTTAACCTAGCTTAAACTAACCCAAGTTAATTTAACCTATTACCAAGTTGTTATGGACTCTTTGTCTCCGAACTGTGTCTAGATTCTTGAAATTTATCGAAATTATTTATTTTACAATATATTTATTTTCAACTTACACACAATAATGAGAAACATCTACTTTTATTACATTTTAAACTCCTAAAACCTGGAGAAGCAAATTGCAGAGCCATGACTTCTGTCACGTGACGTCTTCTAACCAATAGTAGTTGATTATCCAAACCGCTAGCCTCAAAGTGAAAATTGTATTGTAAAGTTTCCTTAAATTAAATAAACATTGCATTATTGAAACTTTTATGTAAAATATATCGCAATAATAATTAATTAATTACTTTAAAAGTATTTTTGAAAATAAAACTATATCCGTAATATAAATCATTAAAAAAACTCAAAACGTTCTACAGAATATCTTGACAGTGAAAAACTCTCAGTATTGGAACATGTTCTACAATCTTAGCCGCCATTACTGTGTAATCTATGGAGTGAATGAGTGAAATTTAAATAAACATTAGTGATTTATCCATATTTAGTGGATTGATACCAATCCAATTGTTATATTGAAAATGGATATATGATGTCTCAACATTCTCAACATTCCCAAACTAACGGGGCTAGCCTAGAAGATTGCCACACAAATTTTTTTGCGCTTGTAAGTTGGCCCTATTTTCTTGGAAGTAATGGTATCAACTAGGAAACAAGTAGTTTTCCTATTAACCTAATTATTACTTTTTATGTTTTACGTTTAATAATTGTTAGGTACATCACTTAGCCACCCATATAATGTTGCCACAGTCTAAGTTTGTAGTTAGTCATAATGATTTTTAGATTACGAGCCTAAATGTAAATTAGGCCTAGGTAGGCTAAGAATCTTTTTGGCTGCCTCATTTTAGCCTTAATTTAAAAAAAACCTGTATATTTTTGGTGTTTTGGTTTAGGCTAACCTAATTTGTAAGAGATCCCAGGCTGAAGTTTGCTCACAAAGTGAAATTTGTAAAACAGGTACCAGTTATATTTTTGGTGTATGGAATATCTTCCTGCCAAAGCCTGTCAAAACCATTTGGACCCCTAATTTATGCTTTGACTTTAGCCATATCAACCTGGGTTGCTCCTGTGGATGTGTATACAGGATTTTCATTGAAAGAATTAGGCCTATTGGTTTTGATTCTACAAAAAGAAAGATGTTTAATTAAATATTTTTTTACTGGATGAGCCAGGATTGTTGCGTGTAGCCAGTCTGCAAAATTGTATCTTTTGACCAGATTTGGGTATGAAGTATTGTGTTTTGTATATTATCAGGGGCTAGTTCCGTATTGCCCCCCCACGCAAAATATGATTTTATTGAATATTAGGATTATAAATTATTTTGATATAGTCTATTAACCCTTATGCTGCTCTGCTATGCAGATTGTGTCACTAGAATGCTATAAAACCTGGAAAATTTGGGATTTTTCTAATTTTTTCCAGGGATCCAGGTAGCGAACAAGTTTTTTACAATTTAGTTTATATACCTATAAAATTATCATATTTTCTATTCTACATGAAAGAAAATTAAAATTAAGGGTATGACTATGATTTATTAAGTTTTTTGAAAGGTGGTCTTTACTAGGTTTTACGCAAATTTCTCTAGAATATAGCGGCTGTTCAGTCATATGTGCGTAAAGTATGATATTTTGCATATTGTTTACATATCTTTCTTCTGAATAAGCATTTTTCTCATAAAATATATAGTATATATATATATATATGAATGATATTTTATTCTTTGCCTTATACATTGCCATTACAAGGCATATACTAATTAGTAGGCCCCTATTTCTCGGAATGGCAGAGCCAAGTACATCTCCTCGTGGTGAATCCTCATCCTCAAACCATAAGAGAAAGTATTTAGATGAGCTTGAAATTCTTGCTTATTTAGAAGCAGACAGTGACATTGACATGACTCCAGATTTGAAAAAATTTACTGGAGCACAGCTCTGAATTTACTTTTTTTCCCCTTACACCACTAGATAGGTTAATGATAGTAAACTCTTGAATTGACGACATACCAATTACAAATTGTTTTAGCTAAACATAATAATACAATAATGTACAGTTTATAACTCACCTTAAGTTTATTTATTCAATGCAGCAGCAACAGTGGACGATGTTAGACCTTGCATGTAGGCATTTGTTGTGAATTTACCGCCATGTATGCTTGGCCACTGATCAATGGCTTTCTGTGTGATCATTACAGTAGATCTAGTGCCTGGAGCTGGACCCTCCTTCACAATTCTGCACAGCTTAGTCAAATGAGATGGCTTAATGGATCCTTTGTGTTCAACAATGTAACCAAGAATGGAGAATGTCCCTTCAGCTGGTGCTTCACTCCAGGCAGTTGATCCATCTTTATCAAAATGCTTTAATCTCTCTGTGATTCCTTTCCACAGCTGTTCTATATATTCTGTCAGCCAATTTATCACTGAGTCTTTTGTAAAACTACTTTCAGATCTGGTTCTGGATGGTCTAGCAACTTCAGCAACCTGGTAGTAATCAGAACGTTTCTTGATGTATTTGTAAACTTCATTTAGGATGTAATCCTCAGCTGTTAGTTCCTTTTGCTGCCCTGTGGTATCGTGCTTAAATTCAGAAACTACATCATTTGCATTTCCTCCATTAGCTAATTTGGAAATTGTTTCTATCACTCTTAACATAACAGTTTTCCCTCCTTCTTTATAAAATATATTTTCTACAAATTCTGCACTAACTGTGGTTTTTGAGCTACTTGCAACATAATCTTTGTTACATAGGAAATCAATACATAGAACTTGGCACTAATTTCTTTCTCTTGTGGATGATCAAAAAACACACAATTTTCCACAAATCTGTCAAATTGATCAAATTCATAATTAACCATGCGAGTATCAGATTTGAGTTTTGGTCTCTTAAAACCAATGATATTGTCAAGAACCATATTGGTATAGTCAAGGCCTGATCTCAGATTTGAAGAATGATTCTGAATAAAGTCTAAAAGCTCACTTAGTTTACAAATTTTCTTCAATGCATCAACGTGGGCTCTATTCACAAGATGCATTAAGTCCCATCGAAATTTGAAATTTTCTCCAAACAACTTTTTCATTTCATTTTTAAATGGCTCATTGTCCTTACAAAAAGCCCCATCTCCAACCATTCCAGATACCTTGGATTTAATTGCTTCTTCAGATAGTTTCAAGTGATTAGGAGACTTCAACACATCAAAAATTTCATTGGCCAAATAAACTCCTGATTTGCTGCGTACTAAATTTATCCCAGCAAGTTTTACAGTCTTATCTTCTTCACTCATAACTAATATAACTAGCATGCTTAATCCCAAAATTGTTCCAATGTCAGCTGTTATTGTTACTGAAGTTTGTTCTAAGAACCACTTTACAGTTTGTTCTTTAAGTTGATTATCTAATAGCTCACAAATTGTCTCGCACGCATGTGTGCTATGATTCAAATTTCCAACCTCACAACCTGACCTATGTAATACAGCTAGAAGTACTGGATATAGAGCCCATGCAGTGTTTGTTTTCATTATGTAGTATAAGATGTTGCCACATAAGTCTTCTATGCGTTTAGTAGTGTTCCGAGAAGATGTTTTCATCACTTCATAAACAGCAGCTCTTTGATGATGCTGAAGTTTAATTAAATGTCTCTTCAGGTGGGTTTTCAGATTTCTAAACCATCTCTCTTGATTTTCTCCTTGTTTGCATACATAGGTTAAATCTTTAACATTGAAGTAACCTTTTATGTTAGAATGTTTGTCTGAAGCACATGCTTTGGGGTCTGTGCAAGCTATGCAATATAATGTAAACATTTTATCATCAGAAGCATCATCAATATCTTCTTGATTATCATCATCTTCATCCTCAACAGCTATATCTACATCAGGCATATTAGTGTCACTATTTGCAATGTTTTCCATTATATCACTTGGTACTGAAAATGAATCATCAGCATGCCCTAGATCCTTCTTTTCCACCAATTTGAATGTAGATTTGATCAAATCATTGTTCAGGATTTCTTGTATTGATTTACACTTGCTTAAATGGGCTATGGAAATGTCAAATTTGTTGCTTTTTGCTTTATTAGATTTGGATGCAACACTTGAACTTGAAGGCATATTTTGACTCTTCTCTTTATTAACCACAATAGCTGTTAGGCGCAAAATTGCATTCAATGTCTTCTGGATTTGGGAATTTTCAAATTCCTCTAAAGCAGTTTTGTTAGTCTGATGCGCAGATTCCTCACTTACCTTTTGTTTCTTAGGTGGAGGAGAAGCACTTTCTTCAGTCTGTGAAACATCTAGTGAAAAAGTTTGATTTTCTAGATTAGCAGTTGATGAAGTTGGTTCATTTTTCTGAGGTCTAGCACTAGCACATTTTGTGAACAAACTAAATGACTGCTTTGCCGTATCTCTTTGCTGCACTTCATCCTGGTATTTCTTTACTGCAATATCTAAGCTGTGGGCCCAAACTCTGGGACCTCTTGTATTGTAACAAATATTTTTTTTTGGAATTAAAATGTTCCTCCCAGTTTTGCTTCTTTGAATATTTGTTCTTGCATTGACCACAAAAGTAACCCCTTTTAACACCCTCACTTTTCTCTCCAACTTCATCAATATTAGGATCCATTATTGATTATTGACTACCTGAAAAAATACAAAATAAGTAAAAGTTAGTAAATATAGTATGGTAAAAGTGAGTAAAAGTAAGTAAATATAGTACAATGAAAGTAAGTAAAAGTAAGTGCTTTAAACTTAGTAAAAGTAAGGAAGAGTAAGTAAAAGTAGGTAAGTTAAAGTAAGTAAAAGTAAGTTTAAACTTAACTAAACTTTTCAATTCTAGAGTCATGGTGGATTACTTAAAACCGCACAAGTAATTATCTGGCCAATTTATCAAACCTGGCTGAGATCAATGGAACATAGTCCAATCCTGATAATTTTATATTAAAAAAATATACGTTTTAATAAAATTTTAATTATCAAAACATTGAAGCTTAACAAAAAATAAAAATAATTGTTAAATATGGAATTACCAACTAAACTTAAAATAACTAAATTTGTAATTAAAAAAAAAATGGTTTGTACAAGAATGTATACGCAAAAAAATTGCATAATGTCTAGCGGATGAACAAAACCCAAACCCAAATTTACTTTTTCTCATGGTCAAATTTACTGGAGCAATGCTCCCAAGATCCCAGGAATCTGGAGTCATGGACATTGATATATCATATGAATCTAATGATTCAAGTCTTTCTAGTGATTCAGAATCAGATTCTCCCGATGAGCACAGCACTGGTGACCTATTTCAATGGCAAAAGACAAATTTTTATATATATAATATATGCAATAAGCTAATATAATGGTGCATTACCTTTTTACTTTTACCGGGTAGCTGTGGCGGCCATGAGCACTCGCGCAAGGCCGGGCTGCTCAGGTGGCCAACAGCAGTCAGAGGGTTAAAAATTCAAAATAAAATGCAAAATATGATTTTATTGAACATTAGGATTATAAATTATTTTGATACAAAATATAAAAAATTCAAAAGGGTCCAAATTGTTGATTGTAGCATGATGGCGCGATAAAAATTTGCAAATATGTGATTTGTTGCATGGGTATTACTAAGCTGTGCAATGATCGCACTGGTAGGGGATAAAGTAGTTTGGCCGCAAAAAAAAAACCATATAAAACCCTATACTGATCAATTTGTGATGCATGATCTTTATGGGGGCTCCACCCCCATACCCCCAAGACCTAAATTATACAAATGATAATGTAATAACATGTGCCCACCTTGCCTGGGTAGCCGGAGCCATAAGGACTAGTGTAAAGGATAAAAAAGTTGTGTACTTTTTAAATTTATTACAAACCAATATTTTTTTACCATATTGAATATTTTTATCAGAAGTAGAAAACCATGGTTATTTTTTACTAACAAAAAGCACCAATTTTTTAATAAAATATATATATATGAAACTATTTTTTAATAAAAAAATGTGGGGGTAATACGGAAATGTAGCTGATTATCAGAAGGTAGGTCCTAAATTGAGAAGTTTGGCAGATATTTAGCAAGCTAAAATATGTTTCAGAACTGGTGGAGTCGCTTTTATGCTTATAGCACTATTAGATGGAGAATTTGTATGACTCTATTTTCTACAGGATTTGGAATTGCTTTTTATTGATATTTTAGTGAAGACTCTCTCTCATAGAATCCCTCATTTTTGCCAAGCTTATGGTAAATATTTACTATTACACTGGTCTCTGGTAGAAAGTTTTAAAAGCTAGTTTTCAATATTTATGCTGAATTAAAAAATGATACTCATTTCCATCGCAAATGATTTGTTAAAGAGTTATTGAAGCTCAAAGTTTTTAAAACTTTCTACCCTTTTTTACCTGGGAGACCCCCAGTGGGAACTGGGAGTTTTTGGGTGGGGAGAATGAATCACAAAAATGAGTGGTTTCCGAAGATTTTGAAAGTCAGATTAATACAAAACACATCAAAAACCATAGGAAAAACATAAATTTCACCTTCATAATTGGCCAAACCTAAAACAACCTAAGCAAACCTAACCCAACCCTTAACGTTATCCAAAATTATAAAAAATTAAAAAAAAAGGTAAATATTTAAGTACTAGCACAATGAAAAACATTGAAAACCAGCTTTTAAAACTTTCTATCGGAGACCGGTGTAATAGTAAAGAAATACCAAAGTTTTCATACTGGTTCAGGTGTAGAGCATCAAATTTCGAGATGCCTACCTATATTTAATTTAACTGTATAAGTACTAAGCTCATAAATTGCATAAAAACTACAAGTGGTGGTTATTTTAAATTTTCAAAATCTGGGTATTTCATTTTTGTAGATTTTGCATACTGTAGCTTATCCAGGACTTCATGTTTATTTGTTTATATTAATTGTCCATTATGAGGTTTGGCAGAAGTGATGCACAAATTCTATAAAAGGAAGTAACTCTAAATCCTAGAGGAAATAGGAAAAAGTTATGCAAATACTTTATTTATTAATTTGAAAAGTGATTACCAGATCTGAAATTAACATTTAGCTTGAAAAGTAGTATATGAGATCTGATAAGTTTTTATCAAATTTTTAAATTTGGATAAATATTACAAAGTGGCTCTGGAACCTCTACGTAGGTTCTGCAGGTTCCACAGCCTATATACATGTAATAGCTACAGAACCTGCTTGACTCTAGCAAGGATTTCAAACTGTATGGACTGTTGTAATCATGCAGAAAGATTTTTAGCTATGAAATAGGTTCATACTACAGTATTATCTATAATATATCGTAATCACAATAATTCTGACAAACAACATGCCCAACGGGGCATGAAAAGAATGATGTTGGCAACTCTGCTTAATGTGGAATCCTCTCGCAAAGCGAGTGAATGATTTTATTTTGACTGGATTAGATTTCTTCCACGAAGTGGCTCCTTAGCTGGTATGCTGGCCAAGGAGCTAAAGATAGGGTCACTGACTACATGGCTGGTATAATATATATGCCATTGAAAAGGCTAGACCTCTGACATTTCATCACATCACAACTAACACACATTTTTGGTAAAAGTTACGTAAAATTAACCAAAACCTATGTGAAAATTATTGACTGCCTGGTTAGGTCAACTGTATGGCGTATGCCCTTAATGATTCATTAGGTTAAGTCATGATATTTTCATTTAAACTAATGAAAATATCACGACAACCTAACCAATCAAGGGTATTCAGTTGACCTAACATAGTGTAGTGTATCATGCATGGCACCTATATTTATTATTCATGTATATAATCTACTTCATATTATTTACAATTGATAATCTATCCTCGTACTATCAAGTCTGTAGCAGACATGGGGTCAATTACTGGGTTTCTATTACTTTTACTTTTGATTCCTTCTATTACTATTACTTTTACTATTACTTTTGTATGTGGGGTACTTTACTCATTTGAAAAGGATCTTTGTCTATTTAAATGCAACTAGAAGCAGTGTGTTAACAAACAAACACTTTATTTCAGACTCAACACGTACAAACATTATACAAGAAGTCCATAGAAGATTAAGAGATAGTTGTCTGGAGCACTGACTAAGTAGGCCAGTGAATCACTGTGCATAATGAACATACAAATACATTGATCCAACCATGAGGTGGTGTGCCAACTATCACTAACATAAGTAAAGCTATCACCAGGAAGACTACACATGGATGAAAGGGTCAAGTTATTATCTTCACAGAAGGCTTTTAAGTGGTTGCTAAACAAAGAATTATCATTAAGCACATTAGCATTAAAGTCACCAATAGGGTCATTCCATGTCAAATCAGACACACAAGGGCAAAAAAATGTCAACCATCTCCAATTTTGTTTATACTTAGTACACTTAAGGACCCTTATGAGAAATGTACATACCCAAAATTTCAGACTTCTGTGACCTCAGGGTGCTGAGATATGAGGTCACGAAAGTTGACCTTTTGACCAGATTTTTTTAAAATTTAATATATCTAAATTGTCATATCTCGGCTTTTACTGGACTGATTTACTTCATTTTGGTGTCATTTTAAAGCTTGAAAGGAGTAGGATCTTTTGTTTATCTTGAAATATATCCCATAAATGATTCACAGAAAAGTTATACAAGTTGGAAATATTTGAACTTGAGTAAAAAAAAAATCATCTCTGATTTTTAAATTTTTTGTCTCAAGATACCTCTATCCAAGCACAATATTGTGTAAAAATTTCATTATTCTCTGGCAAATACTTTAGAAAATATAGCACTTTCAGTGTGATGAATTTAAAAAGAATATAAAAAAATTATAGAAAATGAAAAATCATTGCTATTCCTATGGAATGATGTAGAGTAACTTTTATTTTTGAAAGTATAGCACTATGACAAATAAAAGAACTAATTGAGAGCTGTAAATTTGTCACATCCTATTAGGTATACCTATTTTTGTATATGTTATTTGTATGCAAACAGTAACTCCTAGTACAAATAACTGTTTTATGTGTACATGTACTTTTTTCTTTTTTTTTTAGATCTTTTAGGAAACTATAAAATAAATCATCTACCGTATTTCCCGGCGTATAACGCACACTTTTTTTTTCCCCCAAAATATTCTAAAAATCACCTTGCATTAAAATTAACTCGTTAAAATTGTACATGTGAAGTGAGGTAAGAGGTATATTTTTTCCTAAATTTTTTTTTCCCTAAATTTTCTCTTCAAAATTAGGGTGCGCATTATACGCCGGGAAATATGGTACATGTAATATATTCAGAAATTCCTAGCTAGGTACCTATTCTATTTCAATTAGAAAATTTTGAAATGGATTCGCTTAATTTAAAAAAGAAAATGTGCTGATCCTTTCAATGAGCATCAAGGGAAATGGCGAACTAAGCAACTAAGAGTAGTTCCACCTGAAATAATCGTTAAGCAGCCTGATCTTCATTTAACTGCAAATCATAGACTATGTAATCCATGCAGAATTCTTATTGATAAAATATTAAAAGAAAATACTGAAAATTCAGACAGTGACTCTCTCATCCCTCTGGCTCTGTCATATCCGAAAGACCACTTGAACTTGCGTCATCAGGGTCAGGCTCAAGTTCAGCATCTCTAACAGTAAATTTTGAATTAGTGACGCTGAATAGTTCATTAAAAGAAATAGGAGAGAGTCCAGTTAAAAAACAAAAATTAGATACTCAAAAGGCATATGGACTGAAAAAATTTAAACAAGTTATATGTTCAAAAGAAAAATAGAAGCTGCTAGTGGGAAAACTATAGTTGAAGAGGAAGAAACATCATAGGAAGAAGAGGATTATAAAGAAATTTTAGACCAGCTAAAAGAAAAATTTAACGATTCAAGCATCAAGCACTAAAAGAAGTGAAAAAATTAAAATTTTAACAGTTCTGCCCAAAAGCTGGAGTATAAGAAAAATATGCCAAGAATTCAATACTACCAAGCACACTGCATGCATTGCTAAGAAAATGGTAGAAAGTTCTGGAATTTTGTTAGAACCAAATCCAAAATCTGGGAAAGTTCTGGAAATGAGAATAGAAGATTCAGTTAAAAAATTTTATTTAAATGAAAACATAAGTAGATTAATGCTGGGTAAAAAAGATCTTGTGAGTGTTATTAATGAACAAGGTCAAAGGGAACATAAACAGAAGCACCTCCTTCTCTGTAACTTAAAAGAGGCATATGAGGCCTTTAAAAATAAATACCTAAGGATGAAAATTACGCACTCAGTATGCGTTTGTGTTATCCACCAAAACCTAAAACTTACGTTAATTGGGGGGGGCAAAAATTGATAAAATTACAGAGCCTAAAATCAGTCATGTCTGCCAATTGTTACCTTCCCTAATGCGCAATCTTCGCAAGTATGTTGCCTAATGGAATGTAATCTCTGTGGTGATACCACCTATTTAACCACTCAGCTCCAAACATTATTCAATGAAAATTATGTTGACAACATTCAATTCAAAAAATGGACCAACACTGATAGGTCAAATTTAGAATTGATGCAGTTGCCTACAGATGATTACATAGAAGAATTTTGTGAAAAATCGAAGCAGTATCGGGTAATAATAACAATAATTTAATAACACTTATTGAACATATCATGTATAATTATTACAAAATCATATAAAAATAATATATCTTGATGTTGACAAAATAACCTTGTACTAGAATATCATTTGAAAAATCCAATGAAATAAAAGACTGAATTTTAATTAGTTTTTAACAAAAAATAATATATCTACAAGCCCTTCTAAATTCTAATTTATATACTTACTTTCAGATCCATGATTTCCTAACAAATATGCAATCAAACTACTATCAGGATAAGAAAACATCATTGGAAAACGATGAAGTTTTGGCTGTATGCGACTTCTCAGAAAATTATTCAGCTATTCTCCAAGATGAAGTTCAGTCATTCCATTGGAACAACCAAATGACTGCTATTCATCTGTTCATTCTATATTTTAAGGCCCAAGGAAATCTAAAGAACTTAAATTTTGTAATTATTTCAGAATGTAATGACCACAATGTTGTCGTGGTTCATCTTTTTCAACGCCATCTGTGTAAATTTATAGAAGAAAAAATTCCATTCATAAAATTTTTTTAATATTTTTTGGACAGATGTGCTGCTCAGTACAAAAATTGTAAAAATTTCCTTAACCTCTGTTACCATAAAAAGGATTTTAATTTGGAGGCGGATTGGAATTTTTTTTACTACAAGTCATGGAAAAGGACCATGCGATGGATTGGGGGGCACTATTAAAAGATTAGAGCTCTGCAAAAGCAAGCCTCCAAAGACCAAATAATAACACCCTGAAATTTGCTAACTGTAACATTAAAAACATAATTTTTAAATTTTTAATAATTGAAGACCATCAAAGGAAGAATTTTGAAAAGACCAAAAGCCAAAACCATTTCTGGAACTCTAAAATTGCACCATGCGAAACCTGTTTCACTTTCATCAATTACTGTTAAAAGATATTCGGCATCTAATGAGTCAACAATCATAAAAGTAACTGAGGAAGAGGAAATGATAGAAGAAAATGATATAAATGGTTTTGTTGCTATAGATTATGATGACCACTGGTGGTTATCATATGTTTTGGAAAAATCAACAGAATCCAGAGGAGAAGGTGTCATTCTTACACCCTCATGGTCCCAATCCTTCATTTTTCTATCTCCAATATTCAGATATTTTGACAATAAGATTTTCAAGCGTCATCAGAAAAGTCGATGTAATGACGAGAAATGGGAGAGCGTACAATTTAGTAAAAGAAGACGTACCAAAAGTCTCTAAAGCTCATAAAGAATTACTTCAAAGAAAGATAACCTAAAATACCTATTTAAATTTAGAATTTTCAAATTAACAACCATCTAACCCATGCTATATACCAATAATTTAATGTAATCACTAGCAATTCACTTTTATAATTTCTCTATTTAATTTCAGATTTAGTCAATAATTTTTCTTTATGTAACAAACTTTAATTATTTTTACAGATTAACAACAACTAAAGATCACAAAATTTTACAAGAAGGCAAGATGTCTCTTTTCAACTGGGCTGATGAAAATAATATTAAATTCAATTCAAATAATTCAAACATGTTATTCTTCTAGAATAAATGCTAAAATTACTAGAAAGTACCACACTCAAAACAAATTAATTAGTTTTTATATATGTTTGGAAAATTTTTAGAAAAAATCCCCCCTAAATAGACAAAAATAGGTACACCTATAGGTGCCAAATTTAAAGCCCCAAATTAGTTATTTTATTTGTCATAATGCTGTATATACTTTCAAGAAAAAAGTTACTCCACATGATTTTTCATAGGAATAGCAACAATTTTTCATTTTCTGTCATTTTTTATATATTTTTTTTAAATTTGTCACACTGAAAGTGCTATATTTTCTAAAGTATTTGCTAGAGAATAATGAAATTTTTACACAATGTTGTGCTTGGATAGAGGTACCGTAGGACAAAATTTTTTAAAAATTGGAGATGATTTTTTTTTTTTTATTCAAGTTCAAATATTTCCAACTTCTATAACTTTTTTATGAGTCATTTATGAGATATATTTCAAGATAGACAAAAGATTCTACTCATTTCAAGCTTTAAAATGACACCAAAATGAAGTAAATCAGTCCAGTAGAAGCCAAGATATGACAATTTAGATATATTAAATTTCAAAAAAATCTGGTCAAAAGGTCAATTTTCGTGACCTCATATCTTGGTACCCTGAGGTCACAGGTGTGAAATTTTGGGTATGTACATTTCTCATAAGGGTCCTTAAGTGTACTAAGTATAAACAAAATTGGAGACAGTTGACATTTTTGGTGTGATTTGACATGGAATGACCCAATAATAGCTACATATGTCGTATCCAACTCATCAATAACACTGCTGACCTGCCCAAATTTAATGAGGTAATAATCTTCATTATCAACTGCCTGAAAAGGCATATGGTATACATATATAGAATTACAAATTTCTATTCCAGTTAGCCAATTCAAACCAAGTTTTAATTCACTAATATATTTCTCATACCACAACCTCCATAGAATAGCTACCCCACCAGGTGGGTAGCCTGCAAGGAGACCATCTTGTTTATCTCTGGTGGCCTACCCTATCCCATGAAAGTTACTGGACAGGCTATTCAGGTCCTTTAAGTCCTGTTTCCTGCAGACAGAGAATATCAGCATCCTCTAACAGCTTATCAATTATGATCTGCCTGTGTTTGTTGTTATTTCCTAAGCTTAGGCCTCTACAGTTATAAGAGATTACCTTGAATGTTGCAATTAGGAAGATGCAGGAGTTCTGCCAGCCATTTCTACATGTTGAATTCCACTTATAGAGTTATACTAGGCACAACAGTTACAGCATTAGGCCCAGCTGGATTTTCCTCCACAGTACGATGCATGATGCCTCCATAATTACCCTCTCCAGCATTTGTGAGAGGGGCTGCAGGTGTTTTTCTTCCCTTCTTCTCATAGAACCTCTGTATATATACCTGTTCTGGCCATACTGCTGGATTCCTAAATACCCCTGGATCATCACAGACTGCTGTAACTTGAAAGGAACTGTACACAGTCCATCTGGAGTCAATTTTCCTACATATAACCTGAAGGTTCACTTTATCTTCCACAAATGCCTGCAGCTCCTCGGCCGTAAGATCAGGTCGACATCTTGAGATGAAAATGTTTGCAGTTTTTGTTGATACAGCCATCATACGATCTGTTTTGGCATCCCCTATGATACCCTGCCATTCTCTGCCAGCCTTTGCCACAGGCTGACTCCCTCTAGCTGGTGCAAGAGTGGGACCAGACCCCCTTGAGGGACCACCACTATTAGCTACTGCAGTGGTTGCAGTTCTTGGAGCCGCAGGGATGGGGAGTCGGCCAAAAACAACCGACTCCCGACTCCTGAGTCGGTATTTTTAAAAACCGACTCCGACTCCCGACTCTTTCCTTATCATGCTGATCTACAACCTTATAAATATTGGGATGTTTGTTTCGTAGATGGCGTTTCAAGTTTGAGGCTCTAGTTGGAGCATTAGCATGTTTCCCAGTGTAAGCACTAATTTTTGCATTACACTCTTTACCATCCTTTTCTACTTGACAAATAAAAATACTTTCATCCTCATTTAGCTTAAAATATTGAAAGACTGCTGATTTTCTACTAGGCCCACGACTCATTACTAATAGGGGCTAATTAAATTAATAATTAATATATTGCTAATTTTTATATGGTACCTAGTATCCTAAAATAGAAATATGAAATTCATTTGCTAAGATTTACCAGAACAATAAATCAAATGTGGAAATGTGAATCTAGAATTAGTTCAGGAAGATATTTATTTAGGGCAGAGTAGTATTCTGGTAAATTGTTGGCATATAGAAATTGAATCAGAGAGTCGGGAGTTGGTCGTTTTTACCGACTCCCGACTCTGACTCCCGACTCTTCAAAAAAGCCCTGACTCCCGACTCCGACTCCCCACCTCTGCAGTGGAGGGGTTGCTTGCTTCCGGCCCCTCCTTACCACCATTGTCCAAGATGCCTCCTCATAATGACCCCCAACTACATTCCCAGCATCCTGATTCACAAAGGCCCCTCAGGGGGTACCCTTTGTGAGATGGTATTGAGCTGGCAATGTAGCAGTGTCTGGATTCAGGGGTCCAAGAAAAGACTGAGAAGCAGAGGGCTCTGCACTCATGGATCCAGGATGAGGCTGAGCAGCAGCCAAATAACAAATATTTATTTCAACTAAATCATTATAATTTTAGAGACTGTAGGTCTTGATAAATTTTACTTTATTGAAGGAAACATTTACCACAATATTAGTTCACATACACGTTTATTTTAGTTTAGAGTAAATTTAGTTCATTTTTCAGTTCTTTGTTTGCACAATATGTCCATTGCCACTGTAATAGAAAAGTAATAGACTATTATGTATTACTTTGCCTTCTATTACTATTATAGCCAAAAAAAATGATGATCTATTACTGTTACAATCCTGTAATAGTCTATTACTATTACCTCATGTCTGGTCTGTACACTCTGTAGGTATATTACATGTATAGGCCTTATGGGCTCTGGATAGTAAAGTTTTGTTAATGTTTCAACTAGCTATCACATTGAATATAGCCATCATATAAGTATGGCTGGATAAAGACCTCATTGTTAATCTCTGACTGTGAATCTGATAGAAGTACCTATAACATGTGGTAATAAAATGTTTGTCATTTTCATTATGACAAATTTTGTAGCAAGATTTATTTAACCTGGTGGTCCAGTATCTTGGTAATTTAATTGATAAAATATCAGAAGTTTTCATTCTGAGAGGATATAGTAGTAGTTTGGTTTTTAATGCTTGATTTAATTACTATTTTATATTTTATAGAATTATTTTGGAACATTGGAAAAGGCTAGAAACCCTTATTTAAAGAATTTTTTTTTAATATATTTGTTTATGCTATATTTTCTTTTATAATCATATTTTCAGTGTATAACTACCTTTATTTTGAAGATTAATTAAGGACTCAGAAATACACATTTTATCTGCTCAGGGTTCCCACAACTTGAAAAGTCAGTGAAAAAAATATTTTGTTAGTAAAAATTTAGCAACTCTACACGTCGGTGAAAAAAAATTGAAAGTTAACCCTTTCATGCTGTAGGGGTGCAAATGAGACCATCAAATTTTGAGATTTTAGTCATTCTAGAGATATAATACTTGTAAGTTTTGTTTTGGTGTGAAAAGTAAACAAAAATCAGGACTGAAAGGGTTAAATCAAATGTATAGAATCTATACCATATGTAGCGAAATGGTGCAATGGACCCTATGTAATTGGGGATTTTATTATTTATGTTTAGCATATACAAATGGTATAAATGAATTCCAGTTGTCCATGGTTAGTCATTGGTTGAAAGAGGCTTCAGTGTAAATAGTAATGTGGCTCCTCCTCCCAACATGATAGAGAAAACTATTGTAAGTCAGAGAATAGTGTGTGATAGAGTTTTGAGCAGCATGAAAGCTGAAGGTTCATTGGATGTGTCACAGATTATGGTACTGTGGATAAGCAAATGCTTATGTATTGTAGGGCAGCTCAACAAAGATATTCAGACTACTTAGCAGACCAAAAGAAAGTCACACAAATGGATGATGTAGAGAGAAAGCAAAAACAGATCTATAAAGAGCTAAATCAATCTAAAGAGAGAGAGAGCAAACTATTGGACTCCTTCGAGAAGTTAGTTGAAGAAGCTGATAATTTATCACTTAAGGCTGAAGACAAGAAAAACATTAAGCTCATTGCCAAGTCAAATGCAGCTCGCAAAAGGTCTGTTGAAGTGAAGAAAATGATGAATGTGTTCAGAAACAATACCCTATCAAATCTCGAAAATAAGTTGAAGAAACTTAAGAATAAGGACAGCACCTAATTTTGGAAGCATAAAACATTGTGATATAGTCTTGTCAATGCCAAAGGAAACTAGTTAATTATAACATTAAGATTGGCAATTTTTCTCTGTATAATCTCGTGTGTTCCTATACTAGCCTGTGCTGTATTTCTCTTACGTTTTGAGTTAGTTGATTTCTGTGTTATAGGAGGAAGTTATTACATTTAATGATTTACTCTTGTCATTCCCAAAGGAAACTAGTTGATGTTGTGTTCTAATAATATGCTCTTATGTGTTCCTATAATACTAGACTGTGTTACTTTTATGTTTTTATTTACTTCATTTAAATGTTGTAGAGGAAAGATATTATTAATTTATAATCCTTTATATGTCAATAGGATTATATAGTTTTGTTGTTTTGCATTACATTTTATATTGCTATTGTAAAATAATAAAATTGTTCAGTTTTTCCTTCTTGGTTTTATCTTTCTTTATAAAATGTTTTCTAAAAATTTCTAAGAGATAAAGATAGGTAGGTGTGGCTATTAAAGGGGAGGAGGAGGAGGAGGCTGCACACACTCAATAAATGTTATCTTGGTTTACAAAAAATACAAAGAGCTTGTCATCTCGCTGTTAATTCCAAAATATTGCAAACCAAGCTCCAAATCCAGACTGCTCAGGGTGCCAAACCAGTCATCCATTTTCTTATTAGACAACAAATTTGATGTAGGAAGATAATTACAGTATAATTATTGAAATATTTGTTTGATAACTGTCAGTGAAAGTCACGAAAGTGTCAATGAAATGTCTGAAAAGCCAGTGATTTTTATTTTGAAAGGTCTGTGGGAACCGTGCTGCTATAACACAATTTGCAGTACCTACATTTAGGATAATGGCATTTACATTTTTTTATATATATAAACCAAAATAATGATAAGCATCGGGCAAAAATGAATCCTAATTAGAAAAATGACCACAAATTGCTGAATTCATGTAGGTAGCTCTGCTGAATAAATTGTTGTATCCTGCTATGCTAAGGAGAATATTCATCTTAATTCACTCCACCTTTCATCACTGTATTTTAAAAGTTAATTTGAATAAAAACTTGTTTGTATTTCAGTCTCTCCTCCATTAGGTTTAACGAGACTTACTGTACCCCGAATCAGTCAGTGCGGTTAAGTTTGCAGTACAGTATAAGTTCTGTATAACAAATACCATTATCATAAATAGAATCATATTAGCCCTATACAAATAAAAGTCATTTCATCAAAAACCTAATCACTACACTAGTAGTAGTAGTAGTAGCTTTGATGCTGGGCTACTGATTGGGATATTGCAAGATTGAGTTAAGGCAAGGACTGCGTGACTTCAGACTTCTTTGGTGGGAGTTATGGTTTAAATTCCATATTAAGGTATGATTTGAAAAGCTTGATCTTTGTCAGAATAAATAATTCTGGTAGAAGCAAAAACCAGATTTATTCATTATGCACCTTGAGCTATAGTGGGTGAACATGTAGTCCAGGAGGGATGATAATACATTTATTATTTTCTGTATGAGTAATATGGAGTGACAAAATTAACTTGGACCAATTTTTATTTTATTTGTTTTGTAGTTGAAGCTAGCCAACTCTGGTTCTATGCCAATAATAAAGCTTTTACCATATTAAGCCTATTCATCTTGCTGCACACACACACACACACACACACACACACACACACACACACACACACACACACACACACACACACACACACACTGATGATAGTTTTACTTGTGAAATACATTACGTAATTTATTGACATTGACCTAATCATTAGTGATGCTATGGATTGACAACCATGGATGTGGTTGTGGATATTTAAACATTGAGAATAAATACTTTGTATGAATGCTAGCTGATCATGTGATAATGTCTTGAATAGTGATGTGAGGTGAGAATATTCTCCAAAATATTATTTGCTGAGAATATTCGAGAATTTTTGTTTTTCTTAGTTTTAAAATATTTTTAGATTGTTTTGCAGCTTTTTAGAGAATTCTAGAATATATTCCAGAATAAATACCAGGGTAATCAATAATTAATTTATATATATATAGTTTTAAAAAAATCAAATAAATAAATAAAAATTTTTTTTTTCATAAAAAAGCTATTATACTGAAAAACTGAAATTGAACACTTAATTATAAGAGATTTTTTATTTGTTTCTGAACTGTTTTGTACAATATATTTTATTAATTTCCATATAATTTTGAAAAAAATCAAATAAAGAATGCTCATTTTGTTACACTTGAAATCAATATTATAATCCAAAAAATTTAATATGCAAATGTAATGTTTTGTTTATAGCTATTATACGTTCATGAATTTGTTTCAGGTCAATGATTCATCTCATGAATGAACTGGTTGAAGCTTTCCATTCTACTGACAGTTATGAGAGGAAACTCAAAATATTGACATTATCTCCATTTACCATATCAAAAACTATAAATCTATTTCAGACAACTGAATATTTAGTTAAGAAAAGCAGAAATATAAAACAAAGACTTGGAATTATTCCTGAAATTGAACCCATGTCAAAAGGAAAAGTAATAACTAAAGGTACTAAAGATTTTGTTCAGAAATTTTTTGAATCAGATGAAATTAGTCATTTGTGCCCAGGTACAAAAGACTGCCTGAGTATCAGAAATGAAAGTGGGTATAAAGAATCTGAAAGAAGCTTTTAGTCTTTATAAAAATAATCCAGATAGTCCCCAAATTGGCTTCTCTAGTTTTGCCAGCCTTCGCCCCAGACATTGTGTTTTAGCTGGAGCTGCTGGTACCCATTCTGTGTGTGTATGTACATACCACCAGAATGCCAAAATACAATTCTTGGCTTTGGGTATCAAAGGGTTGGAATACACAACTCTTATGGAGAAAGCAGTGTGTGATGTCAACAACAGGAATTGCATGATGCAAATATGCAATCTCTGTCCAAAAGAACAAGGTATTAAGAATTTTTTGCTAACTTTTCAAAGTGTTAACGATCCTGAATGTGAGGAAATAAAATATAAAAAATGGGTTACTACAGATTGATGCAATATGGTTGAAAAAACAGAATCTGTAGATGATTTTATAAATTCATTAAGCACAAAAATTGTCAAATTGACACGTCATCACTTTATAGCAAAGAATCAGTGTGTATTTCTGAAAAACTTGCAGAATAATTTAAATAGCCATACAGCTGTAGTTCTTGGTGACTTTTCAGAAAACTACTCATTTGTAGTACAGGATGCAGCCCAAGGTTTTCATTGGGAAAATACCCAATGCACAGTGCATCCCTTTGTGTTATAGTATAAGGAACCAGAAAGTAATGAAACAAAACATTCAAGTTATTGTTTTTTATCTCCAAATACAAAACATAACACTACAATGGATTATACTTTTTTAAATACACTCATACCTATTATTAGAAAATCCCACCTTCATATAAAAAAATTACATTATTTTACTGATGAATGTGCAGGACAATATAAAAATCATTTCAACTTTGTTAACATTTGTAAACATGAAGAAGATTTTGGGCTGGAATGTGAGTGGCATTTCTTTGCCACAAGCCATGGTAAGAGCGCTTGTGATGGGATTGGTGGTACAGTGAAAAGATCTGTAGCCAGAGTGAGTATGCAGAGAACATTTGCAAATCAAATATTAACACCAGAAGACATGTTTGAATTTTGTTCAAACAATATAAGTGACAACATAATTTTTTTTAAATAAATTCTGAAGAAATTGAAGCTATGGAAAAATTTTTAAATGACAGATATGAAAAAAGTATGCGGCTAACAGGAACACACACATTCCACAGATTTGTACCTATTAATGCAAATAACATAAAAGCATTTGAATTTTCTTTGAAGTTGGAAGTAAGGATTATAACTTAAAAGCAAAGCTTTTCTGGGTGAAGATAATGTTGAAGTTAATCCTAAAATAGGAGAGTACATACCGTAGTTTGTACTTAAATGATCGGAAATGGTTGGGATTTGTACAGTCTTATAATGAGGAATTTGATGACTTTGAGGTTAGCTTTTTGCACCCATCAGGATATAGTGTTTACTATTACTTTCCACAAATCAGAGATACGTGCCACATATCAAGAGATAAAATTTTAGGTTTATTAAGCACACCAACTTTAAAGCCAGGAACAATGTGTATTCAATATGTTTTCCCAGAAAATGAGTTGAAAAAACTCATGTTATTATGAATCAACTTGATGTAATGTGTGTTCAATTTGTATTTTTGCTGTTTATTTTCATTTATGTGAATATATCATTTGTAGTTCTCTATTTTAGTCTGTAGGTGTAAAAATATCAAAATTTTACAATGTACATATTTTTCAATAACACTGGTCTGCATGAAAATTGATTTCTTTATTTTGAGTTGTGATTCTGAAGCAGTTCGCTGTGCTGAATTCAAAAATGCTACCAGTTTTTTCTATCACCCACAATTTTAAAGTTATTAGCAAAACAATTTTGGGGCATTTTGTAATTTTTTACCTTTTTTATCTTTAATTAATTTCGTTTTTTCATATTTTTCAGATAGATAATTCTAACATTACCTACGTCTTTAAAATTTTAATAATGGCTTCTAGAGGATGTACCCATAGTCCAGACATATTTTGTTATATTTGTGGTCGGTATGTTGTTGTAAAACAAAGGACAAATGTAATGACCTTCATTAAGAGAGCTTATCATGCTTATTTTGGAATTAAATTAGGAGATCAAGACAAAAGTTGGGCTCTACACAAGGTTTGTCTTACGTGTGTTGCGGCACTAAGGAATTGGAGCAAAGGTAAAAAGAAAAGTTTGCCATTTGGGATCCCTATGGTATGGCGTGAGCCTAGAAACCATACCAATGACTCGAGAGTCTGGATCAATACAATTCAGATTCTGATTCAGCTCCAAATCCAGACAATGATGATTGTTTATGAACAGCCAACAGCTGACTGAGATCCTAAACCATTAACCCAAGCTGAACTAAATGACTTAGTCAGGGATTTGAATCTGCCTAAGGACTCTGCAGAACTTTTGGGGTCTAGATTGCAGGAGAACAATTTATTGGCATCCGACACATACTTCACTTAGTCAGATCTACCTTCATAGTCTTAAGTCTTTGGAATAAGTCCTGAAATGTTTGCAAGTAAAGAAGGTAAATATATTTTTTCTTTCAGTTATTTTTTTATTCTTTCATAAACAAGCAATATGCTTGTCCAAGAGCTAGGAGCTTTTAATTCTGCTTTAATTAGGTTTTACTCTATCACCTAAAGATTTCATGCTACAAGGGGTGTTGTAATACCTCATCTGTCCCCAAATGTTAACCACCCATTGATGGGAGGGGAGAGAGTATTTTGCTGGGAATGGGACTGGTTGTTATATATATTTACCCTACATTATTATGTAAGCGTTACTGTAGTCTATAACAACAAAATTTATGGTTTAGCATGTGCAATCCAATGTTGGTCTCGATAAGATGGTTCACATTTGGGGATAAATAGGGGATTTATGACACACCCTGTAGTAAGAAAACCATATGTGATAGGGAAAAACTAACTATATTTTTGAGATCAGTGTACTCAAATTATATAGAATCACCAACTAGTTTGTAAAAATTGATCGACAAGTTTTCAAATGTGTACTGGTGTAATTTTTTAAATATCTTGAAACTTGATACCCACATTTTTTATTGTTTGTATCTTTTAACAATTAATGGAAATTTAATAAATAAAATTTTTTTTTTGGATTTCACTGTCTAGGGCAGTGGTTCCCAACCGGTTTTGGCTTATGGCCCCCCTTAGGAACCTTATTTTTTCCCGTGGCCCCCATAAGCATTATTTTCAGTAGGTAATATGCAGATTTAACTCTATTTTACAAAATAACATTTTCCTGTGGCCCCCTTCAAATGTGCCATGGCCCCCAGGGAGCCATATGGCCCCCGGTTGGGAAACACTGGTCTAGGGGACTGGGGGTCAAAAATAAAAATAAAAAAGGGTGGGAAATTTTTCATTATTGTTCTACACATTTGAATGTGGTATCATTTAATAGATCTCTCCATGCTGATTCTAAAAATGTATAGTTTTATAGGTCTATGACAAGATGTTTGGGAGTTATTGCCCATTAAAGTTAGGTGGTAAAGTGGGGCCCGTATCTCAAAAACTATGGGTCATAGAATTTTTTATTTTAACCAGTGAAATCAGCACCCAGAAGAACCCCATATGTCAATTTTCATCAAAATCCGAGTCAGAGTGGTGACATGTATTGGGTGATCTCTCCTGGAATGCCCCTATAACTGTAGAGGCCTAAGCTTAGGCAATAACAGCAAACACAGGTGGATCATAATTGATAAGCTGTTACAGGATGCTGATATTCTGTCTGCAGGAAACATAGCTATGGAAACAGGACTTAAAGGACCTGAATAGCCTGTCCAGTAACTTTCATGGGATAGGGTAGGCTACCAGAGATAAACAAGATGGTCTCCTTGCGGGCCACCCACCTGGTGGGGTAGCTCTTCTATGGAGGTTGTGGTATGGGGAATATATTAGTGAATTAAAATTTGGTTTGAATTGGCTAACTAGAATAGAAATTTGTGTAGGCAATAAAAAATTTGTAATTCTGTGTATCTATATGCCTTTTCAAGCAGTTGATAATGAAGATGATTACCTCATTAAATTGGGGCAGGTCAGCAGTATTATTGATGAGTTGGATATGACATGTGTAGCTATTATTGGTGACTTTAATGCTAATGTGCTTAATGATAATTCTTTGTTTAGCAACCACTTAAAAGCCTTGTGTGAAGATAATAACTTGACCCATTCACCCATGTGTAGTCTTCCTGGTGATAGCTTTACTTGTGTTAGTGATAGTTGGCATACCACCTCATGGTTGGATCATTGTATTTGTATGCTCATTATACATAGTGATTCACTGGCCTACTTAGTCAGTGCTCCAGACAACTCTCTCTTAATCTTCTATGGACCTCTTGTATAATGTTTGTGCCTGTTGAGTCTGAAATAAAGTTTGTTTGTTTGTTTGTTAGTGAAACACTGCTTCTAATTGCATTTAAATAGACATAAAGATCCTTTTCAAATGAGCGAAGTACCCCACATACAAAAGTAATAGTAATAGATGAAAATTAAAGTACTAGTAATAGAAGGAATCAATAATAATAGTATGTAATAGAAGCCCAGTAATTGACCCCATGTCTGGCTTGCACTAAACTCAGCACCAGCTCTAGCAGTGTCATGTGGGACAAAATGGCCATAGATCTGCTTGGCCTTCTCATGGATAATTGCACTGCTTAATGGCGCATGTTTTTGATCCATATCCTCAATCCAAATGTTCAAAGCCTTTTCCATTTTCACTAGCACAGGATCTCTAACAATTTGTGCAATTTTAGCACTTATGGGGGCAGATGATTTAACTGAATCTCTTATTTTCTGTTCATTTTTCATGATTGTTCGCACTGTTGATTCATTCACCCCAAACAACCTACTGATTGCTGCTGCTGACATGCCTGACTTTAATTTATGTAACAACTCCACTTTTTGCACTAAAGTCATTACTTTTCTTGATCTTTTAGCCTCACCCTCTGCAGGAGAACTGGCTGGATGTTTTGGAGCCATATTAATAAAAAAAGTAGTGTTTTTAATGAAAAACAAAGTTATAATCCTGGAGATATAACAAACTGGGCAACCAGCCATGGTGCATCACTAGCAACTGTGCGGCAGCTGACTCACTAGGTGCACTGCACAGTATGTAATTGTACCATACTATATGTGGAACTGGCACACAATATTTATCTGTTCAAGTTTATCATTTTTGGTATGGCGTGGCTTACCTGCATATATGTAAAACCGCGTAAAACAAGGGATTACTGTATAAGTAATATTATTATTTTTAATGAAAATGGTCCACTGAGTAGGTACGTAGTTAATCTAACATTTATTAAACTCCTTTTATAACAATGACTGGATGGATGAATGAAACCAATTCGTTACTGACCAGAGTTAATCTCCACACTAGTATTTATATACCATGGTAAAGTAGGGTGTGTCAATTTTAGGGAGCAAAGTGAAATCTTTAGATTTTCAAAGACTACTAGTGACCAAATGATGCATTTTTATGTGCTAAATCGAAATATGGCTTTAAAATCCAGATTTGACCACTCCTAGCTACTTATATTTGAAGTTGAAGTTTACGAAAAATCAGCAATTTTTGCAAGTATTTTTTTTATTGTATATAACTACATTTTACATGCATTACATACAATTAAAGACATTTTGATTGTATTTCAATATTAAAACTTGGAAATATAGAGAGGTAGGTTTCTTGAACTTTGTCAAAGATGCCATATATAACTACATTTTACATACATACAATTAAAGACATTTTGATTGTATTTCAGTATTAAAACTTAGAAATATAGATAGGTTTCTTGAACTTTGCCAAGGATGCCATGTCTGCCTTGCTCTTGTTCCTGGACATGAGCTCCCTACTGGCCACCTGGCCACTGATGTACACCTCCCTCCTCTCTTGTGAGTAAACATGTGCTGCTTCAGTTGTCATCCTTACACACCTCTCTACTGACTGTGTGTGTGAGGGCCATGCAGGAACTTCCATCGGTCTATCCAGAAACTCCTTGATTGCAGCAGTGGTGAGGAAGCAGGTCAGAGGAGGTTCAGTCACGCCAGATTTCCAGTCAATAAGCTCTAAGAGTTTGGTGGCATCTGGGTTGATGTCAGGAGTCTTCCTGGGTCTGACACTGCAGTCTCCTACCTGTGTGTCCTCATCTCCTTCACCTCTGATTTCCAGTATCCTCTTCACTGCCTCCCTCCTCTCCTCCTCCACCTTGCTGCACAGCATGGCCTGGAGCACAGCCTCAGAGTGTGCATACCAGGCTGATCTCTTCACTGTAGGCATCACTATTCTTATCACCACCTCCTCCTGACTTCTGAGCAGCTCCAGCTGGTACAGTACATGCCTGGGACCCTCCACCCAGCTGTGATTTAACTTGATGTTGAACCAGTTTGGCATGTAGACTCCCACTATGAATTCCACAAGTATCCTCAGATTCTTCAGGTTCCTACCCTTCAGCCCATGTTTGGAAATCCACAATCTGCAGAACCTTAGAGCCATGGTGACCCACTTACTGTGACAGACTGGCCCAGTCTCCAGGAGGGTTTTAGGCGAATTTGTCTACAACAATTTGTCTAAAGATACAATTTGTCCACAACAATTAGTCTATAGATACAATTTATCTACAATAATTTGTCTACAGATACAATTTGTCTAGAGAAACTATTACTAACATTGGACCTAGTATGTTTCATGGACTGCTCTCGATTTTCCTACAAAATTGAAAATAAGGGCAGTTGATGACCCTGATTTTGTTTCTGCAATCAGTTTTCTTGAGAAACCTAACCTGACCTAATCGAGTTTCTTATATTATTGTTTTTTGCAAGATACAGGTGTCCCCCGTTATACGATTGGGATGCGTCCCTAAAAACCCCATCGTATATCGAACTGAAGGCCTTATGGGAAAAATAGGGATACGTTCCCAAACATTCTGGAAGACCCCCAAAATTTGCAGATTCCACTATTATTTTGCTATATATTTTACTGTTATGTACAAAAAGTGTCTGAAAGTAAGAAATTGTGTTTAATAAAAGACAATTTATACATGAACACTCACCTAATCGTATTCAAATCCAGTCCAAGTCGTCAACGATGCATCAGTCCGAGGTAACGATGCCTACTCATCGCCACCGGGTGGTGGTGATGGGGGAGGAGGGCCAGCTCCCGCATCGGTCAGCGATGGAGGAGGATCGATGGGCGATGCTGGAGGATCGATGACTTCGGGAGAGTCCCTCGGAGATGGAGGAGTTTCTGAAGTTGCAGGAGAATCCATCCCCGAAGATGTTGGAGTTGGAGATCTAGCCTGCTGCCGACGTGCAGGAGTTGTTGCTGCACTTGCTGATGACACTTCTCTCCTGCCTCGGCAGCTGTTGCAGGCTTGAAAAATTGGGAGATCGTAGTTTGCTTGGCGTTCCTCCTTTTCTGCAGGTAGATCTCCCGATAAACGCTCAGACCCTTTTCAATATGATTGACAGCAGCAGCACTACGTTCGTAGTTAGGGTCCTTGTCCTTCACCAACTCGATGTACGTGTCAAAACCAGTCAGAATCTCTCTCAAGGTTTTGAGATCAAGCATTCTGACTGGGTCCTCATCGTCCTCCTCATTTGGGCTGGACTCAACGTAGGCACGGTTTTGTTCCTTTCTGAGACATGCTTTCAAGTTGGAGATCGTTAACGCGAAATAAGGCAATCGTAAATCGAAAGATGGGGGTACTTTTTTAAAATCGTTAACGCGGGAAATCGTAAACCGAATGATCGTATAACGGGGGATGCCTGTATTGCACTAATTCTTGTCATTTTTTGTGAATTTGTATGCCGTAAGCGCCACACCAGCTCAGACTTATTCAAAAAGATGTTGGAGTGTATTGCGTCGTTTCAGTAAATAAATTTATTCAATATCCAATAACATTTTTCTTTATCATTTCTCAAGAAAACCGATTGCAGAAACAAATTTTTCATTTTTTTTTTTAAATTAATAATAATTAATATCAAATAGCTTTCATTTTTCCTCTCTAGACAAATTGTATCTGTAGACTAATTGTTGTAGACAAATTGTTGTAGATGAATTGTATTTTTAGACAAATTGTCATAGACAAATTCGCCGGACACCCTCCAGGAGAGCTAGACTCTGAGGTACCTCTTCCGATCTGATGGCAGTGATGATTCTGTAGCCATAGGATTGGTCTGTGCTGAGGTCCTCGACTACCTCCTGACTGAGATGGGGTAGAGGAGGACCAACAGTGATCCTCGTGAAGTTTGGGTTGATCTCCAGCTCAGTGGCAGTGTCTAACATCTTCCCTAGGCGCCCAGACCACTTGTTGTTGCTCAATGTCTTGCCATCCAGTGCAGTCACCAGGTGTCTGAGACTCAGCTCCCCAGTGTGCAAGTCACAGACAATCCACACCAACTTCCTGCTAAGCTTGGCCTCCATATAATGCATTACTACTCCCTCCCAGCCAGTATTCACATTAGTACTGTCACCTCTTATGGCCAAAAGGGTCTGGTCTGCTCCTCTCTCTCTTAGCCAGTTCACCAGATGATCAGCAATGACCTCAGCATGACTTCTCTCTTCTGCAGCTTCCTCTGGTACAAAATGCGACAAATATTTCTCACCTGGTTCATTGCACACTGTGTAGTGTTCTTCCTTAATGAGGCCAGGAAATTGCCTGTCACTGCCCTCAGCTTCCATCATCACTTTGGTGTCATCTCTTTTCCCGTCAAAGAAGATACAGGTGATGCCATTTTCCCTAATCTCTTCATCAAACTTCTTGACCATCTCCTTAGTCAGTCTCTCCTGAGCCCTCCTCACCTTGTTGTGATTAATCACCAGTGCTGTGTCAAACTCTGTGATAAGACCAGCATCAATCCAGGCAGCAGTGGCAATCTCTGCAGTCTCTCTCAGCCCAGTGTGATGTCTCAAGCTAGCCAGAGCTGTATTGGTGATATCTTCAGTGTTGTATTTCTTCTTCTTAGCCACAGGCAAGGAAGAAGTTGTCGCAGCCTCTGGTATGAAGTCTTTGTCCTCCTCCAGTATATCTCCAGTCTCCTCCAACTCCTTGCATCAATTCCTCCCACTTTTATGACTCTACCATTTTCAAAAGTTTTAGTTCTACATCAATCACAGCTGTTTTAATACTCCTAATAGTCTCTATGGGTTGTAAATTTATGAGTGAAATAAAAAATAACCAAAAAAGGATTTTTTTTTTTTTTTTTTTAAATTTCCAAAAGTTGATATTTTCACAAAATTTGCAAAATTAACATCAACTTTGGGGCTTAATATAAAGGTGTCTGAAATTAGTCAGGGAGTTGATACTTCTAGTAAAGAAAGATACATATGTGTACAAAAACATATATTAAGGAATAGATCTCAACTCAACTCCTTCATATAGTTTTGGCTATTCAAAGAAAAGTACTTTTTGTGAAAAATTCTGAATTTTTTCAAAATTTTGAAATGTTTAAATCAGGGTTGTGGAGTTGGAGTTGGAGTCGGAGTCGGAGTCATGGAGTTGCTCGTTTCAGGGCGGAGTCAGAGTCGAATTTTTACAATGTGTGGAGTCGGAGTTGGAAAATTTTGGACTGACTCCACAACCCTGGTTACAGCCACTAGGTTAAGAAGGGTTATTCAATTTTAAGTAGGACTACTACTGGTTAGACATTAATTATGTTTAAGAGAATCTTTTTCATTTATATATATATATATATATATATATATATATATATATATATATATATATATATATATATATATACACAGGGTGTCCGAGAATTATCTGTACAATTTTTGGCTATTAAAAGTCAACCATGAAGTGTAGAAATTCCAGTGTTGTCCCATTTTACAGAGAATCTCATTAAGTTTTTTCTGATACCACGTTTTGACAAGTTTTTTAGAAATGTACGCGGGTGACAGACATTGATGATTTAAAAGCAAGAATCACAGCTGCTATTGAGCGAATTGATGTGGATATGCTGCAGCGTACATGGCAACATTTGGAGTATCGATTGGATGTTTTGCGAATCACTAATGGTGCACATATCGAATGTTTGTAACAACGTTACTTTAATAAAAGAAACTTTTCAAAATACAGATTCTAAATAATCTTGTTTAAGAATTTTACGTGTGTTATCAAGAATTTTATTAAAAGATGAAATTGTACAGATAATGTTCGGACACACTGGAATTTCTAAAAAACTTGTCAAAACTTGGTATCAGAAAAAACTTAATGAGATTCTCTGTAAAATGGGACAACACTGGAATTTCTACACTTCATGGTTGACTTTTAATAACAGCCAAAAATTGTACAGATAATTCTTGGACACCCTGTATATATATATTATTGGAAAAAATAAAAATCCCTTAATATGATATCTACAAGTCAATATCCTTCTTAATATTTGAATGTTCCCTTATCCTAGAAAGTAACCTGACGATTCATGTGGTGGTGATGAAATGTCTTATTATTATGATAATTATAGAGTGAAACACTAGAGGAGTCGGAGTCATATATTTAAAATGTGAGGAGTCGGAGTTAGTGATGTGAGTCGTTTTTTATTGTGTCGTTTTTTTTGTCGTTTTTTTTGTTTAAAACGAAGATAGTCTGTTTTTTTTGTTTTTTTTGTTTTTTATTGTTTTAAACTTATTCCATATTTTTCTTCCTTTAATCTAATAAGTATATTAGTATTACTTATAATTTACTATACTACCATGCTTATACGGTTATACCTAGTATATGTATATAGTCATCTTTTAGAAAAACTGAATCACACAAAAAGTATATAATAGAAAGGAAAAACAAACCCTCATTTTTTATATGTATACCTATATTTTTTAACTAGAACATAAAACATTCTTCCTCATTTCAAACAATATACATAATTGTGATTGGCAAGAGTACCAGTATATATATTCCAGATCGAAAAAAAAAATATTCACCTTTTTTTTAACCTTTTTGTTAACCTAATGTTGGTTAACCTTCATTTCCATGGAAGAATCATCACTAGATTGGGTAGAGCATATATGCTAGTTTCAATATCACAGGTACTGGTATAATATCCATAATACTGGTATAAAACAATAGATATAATTGTGATTGGCAAGAATACCAGTGTGTATATATGTATATATATATATATATATATATATATATATATATATATATATATATATATATATATATATATATTCCAAATAGAAAAATAAAAAAATATAAATATTCATCTCTTTCTTTAACCTTTGTGTTAACCTAATGCTGTTTAACTTTCATTATCTGATTCTATTTCCATTGAAGAATCATTATGACTAGATTGATTAAAGCAAATAGTTTCAATATCACAGGTACTGGTATTTATTGCAGATTTGGATGTTGACAAAGCCAATGTAGCACCATGTTTTACTTCACTTTCTTGGAATTTTGCATTTTGGGATATAAATACTAGCTTTGCTGCTCTGTCTGTGCTTAATTGGTTTCTTTTGGCTGTATGGATATTACTGTATGTGCTAAATGATCTCGGAGGTAATGAAAGGGCGAAATAGAGGTGTATGAGTTTGTGTAGGTATATATGTGAGTATGCATGCGTATGTATCTGGAATTCTGGATGTATGCATGTGTATGGGGTATACAATAGATATAAATGTGTATATAAGTATTTATGTATATATTGGTATATATGTATATGGGTGTATGTGTATGTATATATATATGGATGGTCTCATGGGGGGGGGGGGGGAATATGTCATCGCGGGTCTAAAGGATAGTTAAGTGGGAGATTCAAAATCCGAGGAATGGATGGGAGAGTCCTGGAAAGGTTGGACAATGGGCAGTCAGCTCCCAGCCAGTGTTCTCGCAAGTTTAATGGATCTCAAGATACAAGACTTTCAGTGCAAGAAAGAGGCCAGTTTTTTCTGTAAATAGGCTGAAAAGGACATTCTATACTGGTACCATATGGCCTATTTTATTATTTATTTATTTATTTTTATAATATATATCATTGCAAAAGTATACCTTATAATTAAATTGCCAATATCTATATTAATTATTAAAAAAAACAAAAAAAAACAGAAAAAAACCAAAAAAAAACAAAAAAAACGTTTTTTTTACATCACTAGTCGGAGTCGGATTTTTAGATTTTTTACAATGTGTGGAGTCGGAGTCAAATTTTTACAATGTGTGGAGTCGGAAAATTTTGGACCGACTCCACAACCCTGGTTTAAATTTCTTTTTACAACATTGAATTGTAATTTTACTTCCATTTTATTACTTGGTAAGTTAATTCACAAGTGTTAAATTATCTAAATAAGTTTTACTCAAAAAAGACATAATATATACCTAGATTATTACTACATTTGCAGTTAACACAACAGATGGACCAGCTTGTAGGCTCAATACTTGGATCTACCTAAGTAAATCATGTAGAACCGTGTTCTACTGCTCTTTAAGCACTTCCTAGTAATTTAAATTATGCAGTTAGTACAGATAAACTAGCAGTAACCACCATTTTCAGTATAAAACCTTAAATTTAAGTAGCTTTGTTGTATTACTTCCCTTAATACAAGTGTACAGTACTTAGCTATATAGCCTACAATAATGAATTCTTGAGTTTTTAAGCATGTGAATTATTGGCTATAAGTTCATATTCTTTTTTTAATATGTGTTGTTTTATGTAAATTTGTATGTAAACTTATACATAGCTAATAACTCTTATGTTTAGACACTGACTCAGGAATTTATTATTGTACTCAGGCTTTAAATCTGATTGTCTTCAACACTCCATGGCCTCACAGCCATAAATTGGCAATTTATTATTCAGCTTGATACAGGTCTGTAGTTACTTAGGCTTTTTTTTAAATACTCCTCAATTTTAGATAAACAATCATTTGATAACTTGTACTGTCTCCCCATTTTCCCAGCAACTGTAGGTGGTTCAATTGAACACAAAACATGTTGGAATGGAATCCAGCAAACGTCCTCTTGTTCAGGCCATTTAAAAGGATTCTTTTCATGAAATTTACTAATAGATCCTTCTCAGTATCACACACTTCAACTATGTTTCCAACAAACCAGTCACCTTCATAGAAACAGGCCACATATGTACCAGGTTTATATTGGTAAGCCACATTTTCTTGTGTAGCATTGAGGAAGGAAAGTTGTATGTTAAAGAAATTTTCATCACTAGAAATTTTGTACAGTTTAATGCCTGTTGATGAAGGTCTAAAGCAGTGATATGAACGGGTTCCTGGGATTGTCTTAATTAAGGAATACCTTTTTTCTAACTCAAATAAATTAGCATTTTCCTCAATTTTAGCTGAATCAATGTACAGAAATTGTATACCATTAATATTAGATTTGCACCAATCGAACATCTCTTTTGGATTGGCGATGTGACCTTTACTTGTTGCTTGTGGACTTGCCCGGGCAACTAACCTTTTGACGGTGCCACCAACACCATCACAGGGGCTCTTTCCGTGAGAGGTGGCAAAAAAGTTCCATTCACATGTTAGTTGGAAATCTTTTTCATGTAACACTGAATTAATGATGTTTTTATAGTTTTTATATTGACTTGCTGCACCATCGCTAAAATAACAAATATGTTTTAGTTTAGGATTCTGACTTTTAAGTATTTCAAGGCTTCACATAAAAAAGAATGAACTGCAGTTGTGTTGTGTGTAAGTGAATCTGATATTATACAAAAATTTGTAACTTAGTTCACCATCAACTTTTTGATAGCAGACTACCGGATGCAAGGTAGCCTGGGTATTGTCCCAGTGATGCCCTTGTACGGCATCCTGAATTATAAAACTATAGTTTTCAGAGAAGTCAACAAGCACTAATGCTGTAGAATCATTGAGGTTTTCTTTACAGTCAGACAAATATTTTGATTGGGCTTTTGCTTTGAAATGGTGTACTTTCAACTTTTTTGCACTTTCACATATGTCTTCTACTACATTCGAAACACTTTTTGTCATTGTGACCAGTTGGGTATAGTCTGTATGAAGCCACTGCTTAAAGGAAACCTCCTCATCCATGTCATAATCATTGTTTTCAAAAATGGTAAGAAGCCAATCCCGTAATTCATTTAAACCAGGACATGTTTTGCAGTTATTAATCATGCAGTTTCTGGTTTCAGTGTTGCAGACTATTTTCCCTAGTAACACTCTTAATTCTACTTTGACGGGGAGCGATTCACATAAAAGTTTAAAGTTCTGGTGTATTTCATAAATGCATACATTGTGTGATCCTTTACTCCCCACACCCATACACCATTTTGGTCTCAGTTCAAAAAACTTTGATTTGGAGATTTTGTCATTTGGATATTTATTTTTGTAAAGCGTATATAATTCTCTGATATTTGTCAACAACAGTATTTTCTGCTTGTGAACCTTCAGTCTAGTTGCTATGTCTTTGTCAATAATTTGTAGTGATTCTGCAAATAAAGTAGGGTAATGTAAACTCTAAACACATTGGAAAATAATTTTAAAACCTCAACATTTGGTTATAGGCTATTCGTATAAACTATTCAAAACATATGCATTCAGTAGCACGGTATATAGCCTACCCTATTAAAATTAAATAGCTAATTTAGGTTACAATTTACAATATAAACTTCTTTATGAAATATAAATATATTAGTACCTATATTTACTTATTTGTTATCTTCTTTCGATGATTTCTCCATGGATCTTGGCAGCTACGTTGCATTTGTTGGTAATGCATTCCAAACATTTTTTCATGGTGGTAGCATACAGTAGCACTATTTGGGTTGATTACAGTTGCTTTTGTTCTCCACAATAGCAGTTTCCTTGTTTCATCTGTCAGCTCATACGTAAGGTATACATACCCACCTTCCTGGTGAGTCTGTGTTCATGACATGGATCATCCAAGTACATACCAAAGCTGCACTGATTCTTGATTAGAATAAGCCATTATTACAGGCAGTAAAATTAAGTTAATTGCTCTAGTTAAATTTTCTGAAAATAAAAGATCATGATCTATAAAATAGGCCTGGACATTAATGATTAACCATCATGTTTTACATTTATAAGAATATACAAAGCGAAATGAGCTACCCAGAGCCCTTCAAGTCGCTGGTTGTTTTGACAGACATATTAAATTTCTTGTATGTTTTAGACTTATTTACATATTACAATTGTAAATCAACTTAAGTAATAAAATGGAAGTAAAATTACAATTCAATGTCATAAATAGAAATTTACAAATTTACAAATTTTGCAAAAATTTGAGATTTTTCACAAAAAGTACTTTTCTTTGAATCACCAAAACTATATGAAGGAGTTGAGTTGAGATCTATTCCTTAATATGTTTTTTTACACATATGTATCTTTCTTTACTAGAAGTATCAACTCCCTGACTAATTTTAGATACCTTTATATTAAGTCCCAAAGTTGATGTTAATTTTGCAAATTTTGTGAAAATATCAACTTTTGGAAATTTTTAAAAATAGAAATAAATCCTTTTTTGGTTACTTTTTTATTTCACTCATAAATTTACAACCCATAGAGACTATGACAAATTTGAAGCTTCTACTCCTATTAGAAGACACTTTTCAAGGCCTCTCAAAATGAAGGCATTGGCTGATCAAGCCCAACATGGACATTTTTTGTCGAAGGTGGGGGCCATTTAAGCGACCATAAAATTAAAAGTTTTTGACTGAGGAAGCTAAAATTTTAGATTTAAGCTATTGAATGGTGTATGAATCAACCCTGAAAATTTGAAGAAAATCGGAGATGGTCACCCGACCACCCCTGTACCAATTGAGCTGGAATGACCCCATTGTTAATCAGGTCATTAACTGGGTAATTCCTCCTGTCTTCCTCACTCATCTCTCTCCTCAACAAACCATACCTCAGCAGGGGGAAGTTCCCTCCCAGTCCCCACCAAATGACTTGGGTGACAACTTAGATTTGCTTCGGGTTCTGATTTCTTTCTGACTCGTCCTGTGGACCTGTGAACAAAAAAAAATGTCATTGAAATTTGGATAGGCCTACTGATTATGATTACATAAAATTAAGTTAATTGAAATTCTTAATATCTTCCCATAAGTTCAGATAAAAGGTGTTATTATAGGTACAAGACTTAATTAAGTAATGACAATTTCATATATCTATCATATCAAAATGTACAGAAAGTTTAGGTCACACATAACATTTCAAATAATTTGAATTACACAATATTTACATTACGAAGTAATAAAAATTATCAAAAAGGAGGGAAAACACATGCATTCACATGTGTGAATATTTGTGACTGTGTGAAACTTAGAACCCATACTGCACACCAAAAATAACCAAAGTTGACCACACATATCAATGCACATTGATATATGATGCTACAGTCATATTTAGATTATATTTCAAACCTTTATGGTCAAATATAAGTAGTTAAATGGCTTTTTTAAACAACACTAAAGATATTTCTAAGTTTGCTAGATAATATGACATCATTTGAGCATTAGTAGTTTTTGAATTGTTGACGTTACTAAAATTGACACACCCTAGTGGTGAAGCATACTTGGTAGTATTGATACAATGACACTACAGACTGATCAACTAACCAACAGAAAGCTGGAGAAACAAAGAAAAAGGCAACAAGATATAGTGTCATTAGCAACATGGGACACTGAGGGCTTGAAATGCTACTGGTAATGGGAAAAACTACTATTGATTTGACAACTGATACAAACCAGTTTTAAAAGTGCACCCCCCTAAATTCAACAAATGGAAGGACTCCTCCTTAACAGAACTAAACCTCTCTCACATTGATGATGGACTCGGAGCTGGACTTCAACCACCAATCCCATCCCATCCCAAGAGGAAGAATGTCCTTGAGCTCATTACCCCAGAGGTTGCTGTCTCTAGAATCAACTTCAATGACTGGAGTGTGGCCACCCAGGTTTTTGGGCAAGACCTGGATATGGTCTCTCTGTCCCACAGCTCTGTGGGACATGTGCGGATGACAACCCATCAGGCCATGACCAAAGCTGACAAGGAGACCTTGCTGGATGCACTTCTCCTCCTCCATTGGGATGGGAAACTCCTGCCAGACATTGTCTGAGACCAGGAGAAGGTTGACTGTATTGCCATCTTGGTGAGTGGGGGATGTAGGGTGGAAAAGCTGCTTGGAGTGCCCCTCTTTGTCATTGCTGAGACACAGGTGATGAGCAGGGCCACATCTGTCTTCAAATTCTTGATGACAGGCTTGAAGGACTACATCTGGGGACTGGTGTTGAAAACTAAACTCAAGACAGGAGTGTGTACTGTCATTCAAAAAGCTCTTGGAGAAGAGCTAATATGGGTGGCATGCTGCTACCACATGGTACCTCTGGAGGACCAGAGATATATCTCTTCAAGCAGTTCAAATAGCACTGTCCCTTGCTCAAGAAGGCCACATTCAAGGCAATGGAAGAGAAGCCAAATTTTGGGTTTTTTAGAAAAAACCCAACCCACATGTTTTTTTCAGGTTTTTCACAAAAACCCAGCCCAGTTGGGTTTTTTTCATAATGTTGTTGACAAATTGTAAATGTATACATCTTTACGATCTTGTATTGTATTCCTGCTTCCACTTTGCCTAAAATTAAAGGATAATACAAAGAATCACCATTAACAGCCATTGAAATAGATAACAAAATCAAAATTATGACTGGTTTTACCTTGTCTGAATACCCATTAGGCCATTACCCTTCCCAAAAATACAAAGCAGACCAGCAGAGGCGTACCAATACTTTTTGCCGCTCAGGGCAAAAATGCCAATGTGCCCCCTGCAACAATTTTCAATTTTAAAAACAATTCCTTTACAAAAACACACTTCTAAACAAAACTTTTATTTTTTTATTGGAAGAAAAACTTAAATAAAGCAACTTCAATTTTAACAATACTACATAATGTACCGTACATATTACATAATATACTACATAATTTTAACAATAACTATATAATGTATAATGCCTAGTTAAATTTTCGGACTTTCATAACAGAAAATTCATGAATGATTTTTTCTATGTCCATTGTCTCTGCAACTTCGCGTTCAATTGAAATAATCACCAAATTGCTCAGTCTAGATTGACTTATAGTTGACCTGAGGTAAGTTTTTATAAGTTTCAGTTTTGAGAAACTTCGTTCGCAACTTGCCACGGACATGCATGTAGTTAGACAGATCCGGAGGGCAATTGTTATATAAGGCAAAGATTCCACTAGATCCCATTTAATGATCCACTGAAGTAGTTTTAACATATCCCAGGTCTTTGGATCATCGTCGACGCTTATGCTTTCGAAACTGAGCAAATGTCTGCGCAAACGCTTTATTTCTTCCAGTAGACTTCCTGGATTAATGTCATTGTAGATGGAAGAAAAATTATTGACCTTGGTATTAATTTCTTCATCTTTGGACTGATTCAAAAGGTACGAAGGAGACAGAAACTCAAAGCGATCATTCATGTTTTTAAGACAAACTGTGCGTTTTTCAATTTCTGCTAATAAACGATCCATGATTTCAAAAAATTCTCTGCGTACATCCTCTTGCACGGTCAATCCAGCATCACGAGCTTGCTCTCCAGGCATTCTCCGTCTCCTGACTCTGCGGTCTATACTGATATCCATTTCATTACAGAACTCTTCGGTGGCATCTGCAGCGTTTGATACTACTGCCTCTCGTTCATTAGTTAAAAACACGGATAAAGAGTTCATTTTTAATGCACACTGGTCCAAAGCAAGTCCCTTTCTTTGAAAATATAGCTGAGCATCATTGAGTTCTTTCAGCACTGGATCCCAGAAAAATAAGTACACAATGAATGTGTATGACATGATGGAGGTCAACAGAGCTTCAGCATCGCCCTTTATGTCCAGATTTTCGGAGACCCCTTCACTCAGTTCTTCCAAGGCACTAACAACGTGAGTCAAGTTCTTCTTAAGACTAGAAACAGCATCATACTTAGCACTCCACCGCATATCAGAGACTCGCTTGACAGTGATTTTGGAATGTTTTGTTAAGACATCCCAATGATGAGTAGAGGAAGAAAAGTAGACGAAAATTCGTTCAATTGTTCCAAAGAAAGTTACAGCATTAGGACTCAGTCCTGCGGCATGAACTCCAGCCAAGTTCAGCGAGTGGTTATTGCAAGGAATGAAAACAGCGTGTTTGCTAACATCAAGAATTCTGCGTTGAACTCCAAGATGAATACCTGCCATCGTAGCAGCATTGTCATACCCTTGACCATAACAATTCTGGATATTCAGCCCATCCTCACGGAGCTTAGTGACAGTGAGATCAGTAACTGCCTCCGCAGTCTTCCCCTCTAATTTAATAAAATCAACGAAGGATTCCTTCACCTCTACATTACCATCTTTAATCGACACATAGCGAATTACCTGAGACACCTGATCAATATGCGATATAGTATCTGGTGTACTATCAAAAATTATTGCAAAGTACTTTGCACTAGACACATTATCAATTATACATTTTCGAACATTACAGCCGATTAGTGTGATGAACTCATTTTGAATGTTAGGTGACAAATACGTAGTGGATATCTTGTCAGTCATTCGTATTTTTGTAAGATGTTCCCTAATTACTGGGTCATATTTGCCCATTAGTTTTATTAACTCCAAAAAGTTTCCAGAATTGCCAGCTAGCCCAGCTTCTTCATTTAAGTTCTCTCGGTGCCCTCGGAATGCAAGATCTTGTTTTGCTATGAACATGATGCAGTTATAAATTTGTCTCAGTATTTCTTTCCACTTAGCAGTAGCATGTTTTATTTGCAACTGATGTGCATTATCTATTGTAGCATTCAACTGAAGGCGCATAGACAACTCTTTCCATTGTTCAAAGCATCGGGTATGATATGGACTGTTTTCATGTTCAGGTACTCTTGGATTCAGTTTCCTCCAGGCAAAAAATCCTTCTTCTTTTCCAAATGCACTGGAGATGTTGTTGAAGAGATGACAGTAAAAGCAATGCAAGCTACATTTTGAAGGTGAGAAGATTAGCCATGACCTTTCAATTTTTTCGCCATTTTCCAAAGTTTTGAAATACCAAACTTTTGACATTGACCTATTGTTTGAATCAGCTGGAAAGGGTCCATTCATGTTTTTCAAATGTGATGGTCCATATTTAATGAGTGATTCTCAAATTGTCCGTCATTGGAACGGGCCAGTTGCCAGAATCGTTAAACAGACTCTGTGGGTGATGGGTGGGTGGGTGACTTTGTGATGTAAATGAGGGTTGATCCTGATTATTTGGGGGTTCACTTGAAGTTGCCGCTTGAACATCTATCTCTAAAGATATATCACATTGCGGTTGATCTCCTTGCTTCCCAGAAGGCACTGAAGGTGTGTCTGAGAATCCCATTAACTGATGAAATCGCTTAGCAGCACGCTTGGCTTCCTCCTCTTTTTTTTCGCGAAGATTCTTGTATGCAGCACCACTCAGTCTCTGTCATTTGCTCATGTTTGCTAATTCAGTAGGGTATCTGCAAAATAAAACAACCATTAATTATTAACATCATCAAAGCTCAAAGAATGCAAAGCCTAACCTAAATAATATAGGGAAAGTCTGAAAAATAGGGCTGGCAACCTTTCCGATGTGAAAATTTAACGCAACTATTTGTGGAAATAGTGGCATTGAGGTGGCATATATAGCATTTAATGATGATTTTTTCATCAAAACCATGGATATTTTGTACACAAATAACGCGCGACAATGATGAGATATAATTTTTTGGAGGGTTGCATTTTAAAACATAAAAACCCAAAATTTTGCATACTGCGCCTGCCTGACAGTAATTTGCCGCCCCTCGGGAAGTGCTGCTCGGGGTGGTTGCCCCTCTCGCCCCTCCCTTGATACGCCACTGCAGACCAGGAATAAACTTGGCAAGCAAGTTAGCAACCCATTTGAGACAAATATTTCCAAGTACAGTACTCAATTTGCTAGACAACCTTGAACCAAATGCATATGGAACATGTATGTAATGAGTATGCTGTATGCAATGCACACATTTGGAGTCTACCTCAGTCCTCACTCCTCAGACTCTAACTGGTAGTGTTGGTTGTGTTTGCTTCTGGAGAAAGAAACTAAATTGTGTTTGCAATGCAGTTTTCAAAATCAACGTAACTAGTTTACTTCTATCATTTTTTTCCTCACACAGAAATTTAATCACAGAAGTCATATCCAATATTGTATTAAAATGCCTAGGTTACCAGGTAGTGGTCGCAAGCAAGCAAGCGAGTGGCTTGAAGTGTCCCAAATAGAAAACTCGAGCAAAGTAAAGTGTAATCACTGTGGATTACTGCTGACATCCATGGTAGAACATATAAGAGCACATCTTGGCAACTGTGACAATAGGAATCGTCACAAAGATGATGGATCAAAGGGAGGCTCAAGTCATGCATGAACATCACCTGACCAGAGTCGAGAGTCTACAGCTTCACCAGTAGATTCTCCACTTCTCTCACCAACATCACCATCTATATCAAGCATCTTGCAGGCATCACAAGGAACATCTTCAAGATCAGAATTAGAGGTCATGTCTCCAACTCCAAAAAAAGTTAAGCTGGTCCAAAATAAACTCTCTGGTTATGCTTGCAAGACTACAGAATCACAAGGGAAACACATTGACCTGCAAGTAGTGAAGTTCTTTTATGCTAACAGCATTGCTTTCAGAGCTGCTGAATCAAAGCAATATAAGGAAATGATGAACTACTGAGACCAGGTTATCATTATGAAAGTTAATTGCATTACATTGATGAATTTAAAAAACTCGTTTTATTTTCATCTTTCCTTGTTATATTTTTATCCTTTATCAGATAGCATATTTTTGAAACTAATTGGCAGTAAGTTGCTGAAAATATTTATATCTTGATTTAAAGTACTAAAAAAGGTTTCCAAGTATTAGAATTTGCAAAATATTGAAAAAAAAACCAACTGTATAGGGTTTTTTCAGACTGGTCTTTTTTGAAAAAACCCATTGGACCCAATCTGATTGGGCCCAATTGTGCCAACCCTGGTGGGCCTTGCATCCTCCTTCCCAAGGGAAGACTACACTGAGCTCCTTCAACTGTGCCTTGTCTTCCTTGTGAAGGGGGGAGATTGCAGAAGTGTACTTCAGGTCACTGGGTGCTATGCACCAAGCCTGGTGGATGGCAAAAGCCATTTATGCCCTGAAGAGCTTTTTCAGGGAGCAGGTCACCCTCACCACCAAAGAAGAGAAGGGTCTCGCAGACCTCAGCCTCTTCATTGCTCTACTCTACTGCTAGTTTTGGCGCAAGGCACCCCTGGCAGTGAGGGTGTCTGCCAGTAACCTCTACTTGATCTCTGCCCTGGTAGCTTACCCTGATTGTAGCTTGGCTGATGTGGCACTGAAGAACATGTACTGCCACCAGGGCTGTGGAGCTGGCACCAAAATCTTAAGCTCCGGCTCCGGCTACAGCATTTTCAAATTTCTGGCTCCAGCTCCGGCTCCAGCATTTTTTTATGCCCAGCTCCTGCTCCTCTCACCATATATTAATGATTGCTAAATCTCTTGAAATTGTACCTTGCTACTCATAGGCCATAGCAGGCAGCCACACAAAACATTTCATCACCATCACATGATTCATCAGGCTACTTTTTAAAATTTAGACCAAAGCCTGTTGCAGCTATTAATCTAAATTCTAATGACTATAGCTATGCCTTTGTGGCTTTTTTTTATCATTTATTAATAATAATATTACCTACACCTTTCATGACAAAAAAAAGTTTTACAAAAAGACAAAAAAAAAACCTTACCTATTCATTTGTATTATAGAATGTTTATTTGGAAAATGTAGCCTTTTAAAAAAATTAAAATAATTTTTATTACTTTTTATTACTTTTTATACATCTTCATTACATGCCTGTCCTCAGAAGTAAAATGGCTTCTGCTAAGTCATCCTTCATTGATGCTCTTAAATCAGATTTCACTATTCTCAGTGCTGAAAAGAGGCATTCTACACTGACTTGTGTGGGTGGTAGAGCTGATACAATACTAGCTACATTCCTTATAATCTTTGGATATAAGGGTATGACATCGTCAACTGTCAGTTTAGAGGAGCGGTTGTATTTTTCTACTTCCTTTAATTCAGCATAGAATTCTTGCTTGAATTTGATTATTTTCATCTGTGGAGGATTCTTTAATTCTACTTTGAGACGTTTTGCATTTGATCTATCTATTCTGTCCAAATATTTTGTGAAATCTTCCTCATCATTTGAAGAGGATGATTGGTTGGTAATGCTGCTATCTTCTTCATTCTGGGTGTCTGGTTTTTCAGATACCAGCTTTTCCATGCGCAATGCAATGTCATAGAGGGCCTCTTTTCCTTTAGCTTTTTGATCTTCATTTAATAGAACTCTGTTCATTGGGTCTATGTAAACAGCAGCTAATACAATTGCATTTTCTAATAGTAATACCTCTCTTTTCTTCATCGAAGAAACAATTCCCTCAGCAAGTAGTCCTCCTGTTTGATTGAGACAAAATATTAATTCTTTCCATGCCAACAAGAATTCACCAGAAGTTAATTCTTCTGTTTGAAACTTTTTAGTGACAGCAAAAGGGTAACGAAGCAGAACTTCTAATTGGGTCAATTGCATCCATTCATTTTCAGTTAATGAGACATTTTGATTTGCCAGGTCTTCAAGATGTGGTTTCAGATCAAGCAAACGCTTAATCATCAAATAGGTGCTGCCCCACCGAGTATCTTGATCTAAAATAGCTCCCATACCTGAATGTTTCTTCACAATGGAGTCTATTTTTGGTGTTCTGGCTGCAGTGGCTACCTGTCTGAACTTGCTGATCATAGTTGCTACATGTCGTTCTTTTAATCCATCCCTTATCGCTAACTGCAATGTATGCACATTGCACAACACAGTGCATGTGTTGAATATGAGATAGCATAGTGGCTTCTTCAGCAATATCATCTAGAAGTTCATCATCTTGTTCTGTCACTATCATTTCATTTTCAGAATCAATTTCAGAAATGTCATCTTCATTTTCCATTATTTCCTTAGTAACTGTCCCTCTATTTAGTTTTTCAATAGTGCTTAGCATATTCGAAGCATTGTCAGTGACAATACATAGAACTTGTTCTTTTTTTTATTTTAAAATCTTGTAAGACAGTTTCGACTAACTTAGAAAGATATTCACTGGTGTGATGTGCATGTGTATTCCTTACTGCCAGTGTCCGAGTCACCTTTTTATTGTTGTCATCTATATATCTCACATTAATGGCAAAATAATTAACTCTATGGCGAGTGCATCCATCCATTTTGAGGAACACAAAGCGCTCCTTAAGAGTTCTTTGAAGTTCCTCCTTTTTGTGTGTGGCATCTTCAATCACAATCTTTCTAATGCTATTTCTATCCAAAGAAACTTGGAGTTTACTGGCCATTTCTCCATTAAGACCTAAAAAAGCTGGTGTTGAGAAAAAAGATAAAGGTATACTATTTTTTACCACCATTTCTATGATGTAGCTACTTCTTGAATTTATCTGAGGTCATATTTACAGTAACTTTATTACTAGGAAAGAAACTTGGTAATGGTGACATTTGCAATTGTCCCCCAGGACAAATTTTACTTTTAGTTGAGGTGGATGCTTGACTTGCTTCACTGTCTTTCTTATTAATAATTTCTAAAATTTTTGGATGAAATCGTTGTAGATGTCTTTTTAAATTTGATGTCTTGCCAGTCTGGGTTGGTACTTTTGTATCATAGCTTGTACAAGAACTAATTTTAGTTTCACATAATTGTTCATCATTATTTTCTTAGTGACAAATGAAATATTTTCCATCTGTAGAAACTGTGAAGTATTCAAATAATGTGGACTTTGTTTGACTTTGAGATCTAGTTGTCATTATGAAAGGGCTCAAAAAAAGAAGAATGAAACTTAATATTTTCATTTTTTAAAAATTAAGCTTACTAGTTTAAGTTTCTAAAAATTAACACATTTCCTGAAAAAAATTAAGTCCAATTAGAAATCATTCAAAATAAAAAAAAAATTGCATAAAAAAGTTTGTATCTAAATATGAACTCTTTGTATTGGGCTGGAGCCGGAGCTGACACATTTTTTATCAGCTCCAGCTTCCCAAAAATAACTGGCTCCAGCTCCAACTCCAGCTCCACTCACCAAAATTGCTTCAAGCTCAAGCTCCTGGCTCCGGCTCCAGCTCCACAGCCCTGACTGCCACCTCTGGTGCTTGGCTGAAGAGTTGGTTGGACTCGCCCTCTTCAACTCCCACTTGGCTTACAGGGTGAAGGCTAAGATTGCAGAAAACATAAAGTAGCCAGTGAAAACAAAGAGCTGGAAAAGACAAATGCAAAAGATTCAAGCCAGGCACCACCATTGAGGCCCTGTTTACCCAGTGAACTAAGAACATCTTTGAAGTCCTGGCCATTAACAGGAAGGAAAAACACAGGTGTTCCTGGCAAAGAGCTTGTGGGAGTGGTCTACTACAGATATGGGGTCATTATCATTGTAATGGTAATTAATTATAATTAATTACGAATCTCTTGTAATGATAATGAAAGAAATTTTGAGGCAATAATGGTGATTACATTTTCATTACAGTGTAATTTCATATATATATATATTAGGGTGGTCCAAAAAGTTAAAGCATCGACTAAGTTCTCTCCACAAGGTTGGTTTTATGCCTCTTGGTGTGGACAGTATTTGTGCAAAGTTTCACGTTATTCGGTTAATATTTAGGGGTCGCCCCACTTGCCCCCTTTTTGAAAATTTGGGAAAATATATAGACAACTGAATAACTAAATTTTTTTTTGGTTCTCAAAGAATATGAAAGAAAACAGTAAGACAATAGGACATGATAATGGGTGTATCTTCATTATTTCTTCTGCATCAGAGTCGCCTTGGATGGTATTGGTATCTGTTTTCGGTGGGCGGCTACGAGTTGTAGGAGGTACTGCTTCTGGTCCTCGTTTCGTGTCAAAGTGTCATTGTAGCGTTGTGCGAGAGCAATACCTCGCTCGGCAGCATCATTGACGACTTTCATCTTTAAGGCGCGATCTCTAAGTTCCCTGTAGTTCTTGTCATTTGGCCATTCCCGTGGATCTTTTTGAAGTAACTGGCGCGCTTCCTCCTTACCTCCAACTTTCAAGGCATCAAAGAGGGTCAATGTCCTTTTCGTGACGAAGGATGCCACATCATTTTCAACACCAGCTTCCGCCATGTCGATTCGTCGGGGGCAGCCATTCTTTTGGGGATGTTGGAGGTGTTGAACCATTCTCCTTTTGGTATCAGGATCGATCCTATTAATTATCGAAGAAGGCCAGTCCAATCAGATGCTCCGACAAGTACCACAGGTGGCGTCTTAGAGCTGTCTTCGCCGCTTGTGCAGCTCCTCCGTGTGGATATTTTTCCAGAAGATGCAGCATTTTGAGATCATTGAGAGGAGCTTGTGTCCCCATTGGCGCTTCATGCCAGTACTTGACGTAAATCAGACTGACAAATAAAGCCAGCTGAGTCACGTTTCGTTCTTCGCGTGCTGTGAGCTTGAATTGATAGTGAAAGAGGTAGATTTTGAGCGCATAAATCGCCTTCGCCATCCATCTCGAGTGGTGCATGGGACCCGGAGCTCGGATAAAGAGTTCACCACCAGTCTTTCCCCCCAGGAAGAGCAAAGATAGTTCAAGGAACTCCTTGTAGTCGTCACGAGGTTGGCTTCTGATTCCTCCCAGCCAGCACCAAAGCGGTGCAAGTTGTTCAATTTTATGGCTGCTCCAGCTCCCTCTACAGCTCCTCAGAACCCTATTGTCAGCCAGGTGGACAGCTACCTTGACCAGCCCTGCATTGATGAGAACTGCAATCCCCAGACATGGTGGAGGGACAATGCACATCTGTATCCTGATGTATCTGTTCTTACTGCCAAGCATCTTTGCATCCCTGCCTCCAGTGCACCGGTGGAGCACTTATTCAGTATATTCAGTATTGTAATGATCATTACAATGATAATGAAGGGCTTGTAATGATAATGTAATTATAATGAAACAAAAATGCTGTAATGATAATGAAAAATTTCTGGTACCAGGAGGTAAAGGAGTAGGCATCAGAAGTACAACTCAACAATCACCAAAGATGAGGAACAGAGGCAATTCCTCCTCCACACAGTTGACCTCCACTGGAAGTCCATGCTAACACCTTGGAAATTGGACCTCAAGATTCAAACCTAGATGGATGGCATTGAAATGTCCTGTATTTTAGTCATTTGTCTTGCCTAGTATAATAAAAATTCATTGTTACTACCTTCCTCCTCCTAATGTCACCTTTACAAGAATTTTGAAGATTTCCATTTTTTCATTCCAATACAGTAATACCTTGAACATCATTGTTTTAAACATCATCGTTTTGTGGTTTTGTCATTGCTATGCTTATGATAAGATTTACATCATCTTCGTTTTGCTATTTCGTCGTCTTAACCTGCCAGCATCACCCTTCCTCTCTGCACAGAAGTAACAAGTGCGGCCAAGGTGCCAAATTGGACAAATTTTTTATTAAAATATAATTTCCAATTTCATTTTTCCATTCGTATTATAAATTTTCATGTTTAATAAAAGGTTTGAATTGAACAGCAGGCAAATGTTTTGCTTAAAAATAATTTCCAATTTCATTTTTTCCTTCATATTATAAATTTTTGTGTTTAAATAAAAGGTTTGAATTGAACAGTTTCTTATTGATGTTTTTCCTGTGATTGAGCTGTTAAAATGAGTGTATTTGTACTGTATTTGTAATGCAAAACTCCTGATTTTGACACAAAAAAAAAAAATGAGAATGGAACCTCTTATTTCCCATAGGTGACATTCTTTGAACATTGTTGTTTTGAATATTGTCGCCTTTTCCAGGAACACATTAGCGACGATGTTCGAGGTATTGCTGTATACAAAAAGTCATCTTTTGGCGTGACCCCTAAATATTCCTTGGGTGATACCTAACAAGGGTGGCTACAACTATGATTGAAATGCTATCTTTCAGGACCACTTCCTCCCCCGTATAGTGGGTGTAAGTTATAACACATCCACGCTCCCATTCTGGCAAAATGTTTTAATTTCATGAGTAAAATAATATATTTTAGCAATATAGGATTGTGAAGAAAAAATAACTAAAGTGCTCATATCTTAAAATTTTAAATTGTATTAAAAAAATGTGAATAATTTAGATGTTTATTACAATACTTGGTAGCTCTCAGAAGTTACTATATTTCCTATAGTCTTTGCTGAGATGAAGCCTCAAGCAGTTATGAGGAGAAGGGTACCTTAAACTGATAGTTCAGGTTTGAATTTTCAAGTTTTCATTTGTATGGTGTGGAGTTTTGTTGAAAGTACACCTTTCTACCCTAGGTATGGGGGAGGGATATTTTTGGAATCATACAGGGTCCCCCTCAAAAGTTTAATCATCATATTTCATTACGGAAATACGAAAATTTGGTTTTAAATAAGTATAACCCCCCTGTACATAGCCTTTGAAGTTGGGTAGCCCCCAAATTAGCAATTTTTTTTTTTCATAATAATAAAAGCAGCACTGCATCTTTTATCATATTTTATCAAAATTATCTGTTAAAAAATTCAAACAACTTTTGCTAATAATTAGCATTTGATCAATATTCAGAATGTGTTTTAGACCTTAAAATTAGGAAATAGGCAAATGTATGAACACGAAATAACTGTGTTACATTTGCAAACAATATATTTCTCATGATCTAAGATAACATGACATCAATGGCATTGTTGAAATCCTTGAAGATTTCATCTGCCTTTGAGGAAACATTCAGAAGATAAGTTTAAGGTCCACAGCATATGTAATGGCTGGAAGCTTTTTGTGATTTCTCATAAGCCTGAAGATGTCATTGCCTTTGGGGACAGAGGGATGTATCAAGAGCATACTGAATTTGCAAATACATTCTTTGTTCCTTTGTCATCTGCATCACTTTCCATGTGCTCATCAACCTCCCTTGAAGAGGTGAAAGGTCCTCCCCATACCCTTCAAAGCAACAAGGTCCTTGTTTCACCACTTGTCTACAGCAAGGTTGGCAATCTCCTTGTGTTGTAGCTCAGAGGTGGGGAGTCGGGAGTCGGTAAAAACGACCGACTCCCGACTCTTTGATTCAATTTCTATATGCCAACAATTTACCAGAATACTACTCTGCCCTAAATAAATATCTTCCTGAACTAATTCTAGATTCACATTTCCACATTTGATTTATTGTTCTGGTAAATCTTAGCAAATGAATTTCATATTTCTATTTTAGGATACTAGGTACCATATAAAAATTAGCAATATATTAATTATTAATTTAATTAGCCCCTATTAGTAATGAGTCGTGGGCCTAGTAGAAAATCAGCAGTCTTTCAATATTTTAAGCTAAATGAGGATGAAAGTATTTTTATTTGTCAAGTAGAAAAGGATGGTAAAGAGTGTAATGCAAAAATTAGTGCTTACACTGGGAAACATGCTAATGCTCCAACTAGAGCCTCAAACTTGAAACGCCATCTACGAAACAAACATCCCAATATTTATAAGGTTGTAGATCAGCATGATAAGGAAAGAGTCCGGAGTCGGAGTCGGTTTTTAAAAATACCGACTCAGGAGTCGGTTGTTTTTGGCCGACTCCCCATCCCTGGGTCACTTGTAGTCCTTGCATTTGTACTTCTTGCTGCTTGGCTTTCCATGCAATCATTATCCCTGGGATTCTGCCACCCTTCCTGACTAGAGAACTGTCAACTGATGCTGATGGTTCTAAAATATCAGTGTTAATCAACTCCATGCTGATGTGTCCCTCCTCGCATGACTGTTCTGTACTACTACTACTACTAGACTCATCGTACTTTATCAGTTGCATCATCTCCTCTCTCTCTCTGCTATTTCCTCCTCCTTTTCTATAGATTGTAGATCTCTCTTTCTTTTCTCCATGGATTTCATCCATTTTTTATTAAAATCTTCAAAGTATGTTTTTCTTTCGGCTTTCTGGTCTTCAAGAAACTTCCACTCTATCTGTCATCTTTATTCCATGTGATTGCTCGAGCTTTTTCCATACCACATCATCATAGCAGAACACATCAAATAGAATACTTGCATGTTTATTGAAGTCATTGACTTTTTTATTGCAACTAATTTTATCTCTGCTTCCTTGTCTGTACTAATGTTGTGAACTTATAAAATTCAAGATGTTTTTCTTCATATACTTTGTTGTCACTATATAGATTGCAGAATATCCAGTGCTCTTGTAAAACATTGGCTAGAAGTAGAGCTGCATCATCATTAGAATGCTGAACCTGACCTGCACATTTTGGCCTGAGGAGGTAGAGGATATTCTGGATAATGTCTTTCTGGGTTGGGAGTCTGCCATGTGAAAATCTGCCTCCTCAACATAGTCAGTGATTCCCAGTATCTCTTTGCTTCTGGACTGTGTGACAAACTGTAGTCTATCCAGTGCTTGAGCCATGTTCATGACTAGTTAATTACCCAAAACAGAAAAGAGGATGTACCACCACCAAAGTTTTATGTGCTGCACTAATGTGCTAAGATGATACGGTCTATTATATAAATAAGAATACTACTAATGCCATAATGACAAAGCTAATAAGACATCAACTATCAATTTCTATGGCATAAATTTATCTTAATCTCTGCTTGTTGCATTATTACACTATCGGGTATTTCCTAATTCTAATCCTTCTTTATATACTAAAGAGAAAAATGGTATATCTGTATAAAACATAACGACCTCAAACACAAACCAAGTCTCCAAGAAACATTAGTGGTTTCTTACTGTAATAGGTCCATATCTGGGCTCCATTTACTTCATGAGTTCATAGTATCTTCCAATTATAATATATTTTATGTACAATACATGAATAAATATGTATTTAACAATTAATTTCATGCACATTCATAGGACTAGGGCAGCGGTTCCCATCTGATGGGCCATGGCCCACTTGCTTGTCTTTTAGCACTGTTAATAAGTGTTAATAACAAAAATGTACTTATTAAACTTTATGTAAACATGATAGCAGCTTAGCAGTATGGGCCATGAGTTATTCAAATCAGCTCTAGTGGGCTGACGCCTAAAAATGGTTGGGAACCACTGGAGTAGGACTTGTTTTAAAGTTAAATAAACATATATATTCAAGTACATGAAAAACTGTTAAATATACCAAAAATACTCATAAATGCCAATTTTCAGGGGGGTTTAAGCTAGAGCATGGTTCTGATTAATAATTTAATCATTGTATCAAATTTAATCATTAATTAATCAAAAAATATTTTTAGAAAATGATGGGAAATTATTAATTTTCCTCATAATTTCACCATCATTTTACCTTAAATTATGTATCATTTGAATTTGGCACCTTTCTGCATGTATGAACTGTCTAATCCACCCATGCCTGATTTCTTGAATTGCAAACTAAATGTTTGAGCAAAATGTTTTCTTCAGTCGAATCTCGCGCAACAGAAACAATAAAGCTCTTTCTTACTCTTTTGAGAAGTATTTAATTTTTAATCAGTTAGCTAATCATTGCTTAATTAGAAAATTTAATCAATCATCACTTTTTTCCTAAAAATGATTAATTAACCATGCCCTAGGTTTAACCCTTTCAACCATACAAAAATTGTCATTTTCCTCCATGTTTTTGGGAGGGGCCAAAAATATATCGGACTTTTTCAATTAACACCCCTCCCTACTATAGGCCTAGACATTTTCAAGTGGTAGTAGCAAACCATCTTTAAAATTCCTGGTATGGAATTGATTTTTTTTTTATGTATACTGTGTCTAGAACAGTGGTTCCCAATCTCGGGTCACTGGGGTTCTCAAGTATGGTCGCTATTCACTATTTCTTAATTCAATTTATATTTATATACATTATCATATTTAAATTTTATCATAAGCCCGAGGGTTGGGAGGTCCTGTTGGTGGCCAATTTAGGGTTGCGACTAAAAAGGTTGGGAACCACCGGTCTAGAAAGTCTTTTTAGCTAGCTAGCTAAAAGTCATCATTCATTCAAAGTAATAAATAGCTACAGGAAAAGATGTAACTGTTTTTAGTATTTATATTAGGGTGTCACTTAAATGCAAAGTTTGAAATTTTCATGCTGACACCCCGCGAATCTATTCCATTGGTAAAAAAAACATGGTGACTGAAAAATCTTTTTATTTGAATAACTATAAAAGGTCGCCCCCGCCTTCCAAAGTTTAATGCTTGCGCGGCGTCTCCATAATCGTTCATTAGATATCTATATATCTCTATATATGTGTGTGTGTGTATCTGTGTGTGTCTGAATATCTGAGAAATAAAGTGAACAATACTTAACGATTCACCGTTTCTCATTTCAGCTACGTGATTTCTGGTGATGGAAACCCGGAAGTGTATATACCTATTAGGGGCAGCGGTTGATGAGGTGAAAGGATGCAAGCTTTCTTCCTACAGGCAAGCATTCGGTTACTTCCTTTACCTTCACCATGAAAAGAAAATGACAATACGTGACGCGTTGAGGAAGTCACTTCGAGCAGTGATGTCCTTCTGGGAGAAAGCTCACATTCCAACCAGACTCGAGACACACTGCGTCAGCAAACTGGATAAAGTCTTCGAGGAGTGGAAAGGACTCAAAAACACGCCTCAAGGACGAGCGATTCACACAAGACGAAAGAAAAATAATTCATTGAACGCCTCGATCGTCTCTTTGACATCGCCCACGCTGATTGTGAGAAATTGGTCAAGTACCCAGAGGATTGGGAGTTCCTTCAGCAGCAGCGCCAGAAAGGACGTCCAGGTTCAATGGCAGGTTTGGACATGACCCATCAGCGCCAAGTCAAAGATTGTACTCGACGTCGGGAGGAAGAGGAGAAACGAAGAAAGCGATCAGCAGCTGAAATGGAGGCAGTATCCAACGAAGCGGTTTTGGAGTCCTCATCCTCCAGCTCAGATGATAGCGAAGAAAAAGGAGCATGTGGTGGTTCGTTAGCGTCTAAACAAAGAGCAACGAAGAACATCATGACATCGGAATTGGCGGCAGCGCTTGATCGCACGCAACTCTCGTCAAGAAAGGCCACATATCTGCTGTTTGAGGCAGCTTCCAGCTTAGGGCATGATGCTAGCGACTACAACATCAATCGTGGATCCATTCATCGTCAGCGTGAAAAATTCCGTACCCTTAAGGCTCGGCAACTGAAGAGCGAGTTCCAAGGCAATAGTCCGTTGACTGTTCACTGGGACGGAAAACTCATGCAAGATCTGACGTCACGAGAATATGTTGACCGCTTACCTATTCTTGTATCTGGCTCCGGGACAGAGCAGCTCCTCGGGGTGCCAAAACTTCTGTCAGGAACCGCGCTGGCACAAACAAATGCCATCATAGATTGCCTGAATGAATGGGGAGTGACCGATCATGTCAAATCTATGTGTTTCGACACAACCGCGACAAACACAGGCCACCGTGGAGGAACTTGTGTTCTTCTGGAAGAAAAAGTTGGACGTGACATGTTACACTGCGCGTGTATTCAGTATCTACCGGTCCAGAAATTCTGCTTTTCAAGCGCTTCCATGATTATTGGACCCGCATTGACCAGCAACAGTTCCAAACTGCGGACACAGATGCGTTCACCAAAGCAGCTATTTTTAAGCATAGAACGGAGCTCATTGACTTTGCAAAATCACAAGCACTTCAAGTTCGTGATGACTATCAGGAATTCCTCGATCTTTCCGTCATCTTTCTTGGAGGAGTTCCATACAAGGGACTAAACTTCCGCGCCCCTGGTGCTATGCACCGGGCGAGATGGATGGCTAAGGGGCTCTATGCCATCAAGATCTGGCTCTTCCGAAGACAGTTTAAACTGACGAACACTGAGGAACGCGGAATTCGAGATATCTGCCTCTTTTCTGTTCTAGTTTACATGAAAGCGTGGGCAACAGCTCATCTGTCCATCGAAGCTCCGCTGAATGATTGGGAATTGATGAGGACGCTCCTTCGATACCCGCACAAGAAGATCTCTGATGGTACCACCAAGAAGCTGTCTGCGCACCTGTGGTACCATTCGGAGGAGGCAGTGGGTCTGGCGTTCTTTGATGAGAGGATATCGATGGAAGTGAAGTGCAGCATGGTTGCAGCGTTAGATCAAGAAGCCCCTCACATGCCGCCAAAACGACCTTTGGTTCTTGATACTATGTTCCTCAGTGACAGCAAAGGACTGGAGCAACTGATCACAAAGAACACCCGAGGATTCTTCTCAAAACTTCAGTTGCCAGATTGCTTTCTGCTCCACCATCCCAGTTCATGGACGTCAAACTCTGAATACGTGCAAGCTCGGGATGTGGTCTCCAAACTTGCAGTGGTGAACGACAGAGCAGAACGGGCCGTGGCTCTGGTGAAGGAGCTGAACGGAAAGTTGACAGTGAAAGAAGAACAGCTCCAGTTCCTCGTTCAAGTTGTCACTGACCACAGAAAGCAACACCCAGCTCCGAACAAATCAGCATTAGTGAGGACGCGAAAGAACTAATCACTGATCAGCGTATGAGCACCAATTATTCTGCTACTGTATATGTATTTTATTTCTCAAAGTTTTGCTTTTGTTGCTTCTCCATTTTGTACCATTATTCGCCAAATTATGTCTTCTATTTTGATTATATAATACTGTTTGTATTCTTTGCGTTTTTAAGTGTCTTACTTTCGTTATTTCACCAAATTGCTTTGTTTTTTATTATCTGGTTCGGCCCAAGCTGTGAACACTGAACAGCTTGTTGACGTCAACAAATGGGTCTTGTTTTCAGTGACGAGGGCGACCTTTAAATGATGACCAATCAGGACCAAATTTCTCTTCCGTATGTTTTACACCAAATGGAACAATTTTAGGGGGTGTCATAGGAAAATATCCATCGTTTAATTTTCCCCCTATTACCTAGTGACACCCTAATTTATATGTTGGTCAAACTTTTTAAAAAAATTTAAAATAGAAGATTGGATGAATTCCACTTCAGAAGGTTTATTAGCAACTCTGTAAAATTATGTACCATACACTCACCAGGTCAAGGCCTACTAGTGTCACCAGGGGTGAGTTTAACCATTTCAAGAACCAGGGTGAGTTTGACCATTTTGAATAAAACTTTCAAAAATGTAAAAATAGCCCTGTTCAACAGCCAAGTCCTTAGTTTAAATCCCCTTAAATTATGGAAAGTTATTACATTCCAGCCCCAACAATAACTTTTCCAGAGAAATTTAAAGTGTGTGTGTGTATGTTTGTGCGTGCGTGTATGTGTATGTGTATGTGTATGTGTGAGAGGAGAAAGAACGAGCCAAAAATCTGTTTGCTTGTTTTTTTGTTTCTGCACCTTTTTATAGCTACTTTGTACTGTTGCTAAACCATACACTGAATGTAAAAATTTGCATACCTGTACCTTATGATGTTTAGTTTGTGGCTGTAATATGTCATTTTTGTATCTTTCATATTTTTTCATTTTCCTTGAATATAAAGTGCAGTGAGTTTCTTGCTTATTATTGTAATACATTTTTTTTTAGAATTTTTTGCATACCTATGCTTCAATTATGTCAAGAAAGTATTAGCAGAATATATTTACTACTGGTGTATGATGGACACGTCTCATTTATCACTCGATCTGAGGAAAGCGAGAGAAGAGGAGATTGTAGACCAATCAAACAGGGAAGTATTCTGGGGGTGATGTTAGGCAGGAGACAGGGAGTGCTGGAAATCTTATTTCTCATGTCACTGTCCCCTTCAGCTGATTTTTTCTCTCTCTCACCTACCCCGTGAGCAATCCAGTATGCTCTCAGACACACGCTTTTCCCTCTATTTTTCAGTGCACATACGCGCATTTTACGCAATACACAATCCTTTTCAAAATTTACGAAAAGAGAATGGTATTATTATGAGCCTTTGAGACATTGATTTCAGCTCTCCCCTACTTACATTGGGGGGTATTTTTGCTGGCATTTTCCTTTGGCCCCGCCTTCCCGCATAAAAGAATAAGAAGAAAACTATTATGAAAGTCCCTCCTCACACTACAGATAGGTTATAACCATTGGATGTTTTCCGCTTCCAGCCTTTGAAGAGCAAATGGGCTAAATGCGTAGCGCAATATCATCATACTCATCACGCTTCTCATATAAACAAATCTTCGTTGATTTTGATGGATCAGTATGGGATGAAGTATTTTCCGTCTCAAAAATTTTATCAGCCCTCAGTAAACCTGGAATATATTCCACCGAAGCGTTTGATCCTAATCCGCTCGCTTTATACCGAGCAATGAGACCACTCGATGAACCAACAACAACAGGAAATGAACTGAAATGATTGATATTGGGAGATAATATTTACGTTGAGGGAAATCTTTGTTTACTGTGAAACACAAGTTATTTATGCAGAAACTTTAAATATATTTACAGTATTACGTCGATACAATATATGAGAAAGAGAAAACTTCATCAACTTGAGTAGTCTAAGCATCATCATCCTATGAGAATAAAAACCCACTCTAATAGACAGAGTTTATTTCCACGACAGTGTGAATTTCTTAAATGTCTCTGGATTGGAATGTTTCCTTACTCGCTTTTAGTAAATGTAATAATGGAAGTAATTAATGTGGAAATAAATATATGCAGTAATTATGTCAAAACATTAGGATCTGTATGTATAGAACAAGAAGATATTTTTAATTTGTGGAAATGTAGTTATAAGCTGACCCTGTAATAAAATGCCCTTCTGGTTTCGGGAGAACGATATCTAACCTAGGTGCGAATTTCTCAATGGTCTCTGGATTATTTCCTAATCGCCTGTTTTCATTCGTTTTTCGGTTTATAATTTCTGTATAATAAACAACAATGTAATAACCAATGTAATAATAAATTTATAATTTCTGTAATTAATAATTATGCAATATTAAATGTAATAAATTTAATTATAAATGTAATAATTATGTAAAAATAATAGAATCTGTATGTTTAGAACAGGAAGATAGTTTAAAAAAAAAAAAAAAAAAATTTGTGCGAATGTACTTAATGAAAATGCCCCTCCTGTCTCGAGAGAATGGAATCCAACCTAGGTGCGAATTTCTTAACGGTCGATCCCTGAACTGTTTTTCCCTCTTGTCTTGTTTCATTTGTGTTTCTGTATCCACCCGAGGAGGATGCCAGTGGGCGTCGAAACTGTCGTGGAAATAAACTCTGTCTATTAGAGTGGGTTTTTATTCTCATATTTTGACCTTCACGTAAAAAAAAGTGAAGTTTTTTGCATTCATCATCATCCTGTTTGCATATACGTTTTGTGTTTCGTATTTATCAATTATTACGAAAGAATTCTTTTATAACTTGAAGAGCCTAATCATTTTCATTAATCAGTAAAGTAACATAAATATCATCAACTGTTGCTGCAAAATAGAAGTCAACATCTTCCTTCCTTGACTAATCAATTTTAAAATTAGAAAGAGCCGTGTTGAGCAGAAAACTGAGATTTGTTTATAAAAAACGTCTGAACAGGTAGCGAGAACAACGTGAAAAAAGTGTTAGCAGCTGACGAGGAAGCTTCTAAACAGTGGCTGCATCCTCCAGCGCAGGACACGTCAACGCGAAGAGGCGACGTCAAACCAAAACATCAACGCGCTGGTGGCCAAACTTCCTCAAATCTCCGTGCAGCGGGCTGTCTACGGTTGGCCAGACTGGCAGTCGACGGCCTGTTGCGTGGCACGGTCAGAGTGCCGATCGGCTCCCGGGGCCGGACCTATTCTCAGCGTGCTATTTTTTCAATTACAGGGAACAATTGCGTGATCCCCGAACTACTCTTACTCTCTGGCGACATTAAGACTAATCCAGGCCCCACTACAACTTACACATGTCACCATACACAAAGACATAGACACAATAGCACCATGAGACACATACAGAAGTATAATATTAACATATTACAGTACAACGTAGATGGCCTCACAAACAAAATCATGCAGCTTAGGGAATTCGTACACAAACAAAACATTCACATAGCACTTATACAAGAAACAAAACTAAAACGCACACACAAAACACCCACCATCCCTGACTTCACGGCGATCCGTCAAGATCGTACTGGGGGTAACGGGGGTGGACTCATCACTTACATACGTAAAAGCATTAGCTACACTGATGCTACCCAAAACATTACAAACACAATCCAAGCAGATAACACGATAGAAATACAGGCAGTTAACATTAAAACACGCGCAAAACACAACACCACACTAATCAACATTTACATCCCACCAGATAGTTCACCTCAGGTGCCAGCCAATTACAATCCACAGTTACACAATCTTGCCTCTCTCACTAATGTCATCTTAGGAGGAGACTTCAACGCCAAAGACACTAGTTGGTACCTGCACAACCAAAACAACACCAGAGGCGCCAACATAGCCACACAACTAAACAGCCTCTTCATTCTTAACAATACAGAAGAACATACACACATACCACATCAAGCAGGATACTCAAACTCCTCCCCAGACATAACGTTCTGTTCCCCCTCACTAGCAACACATACACAATGGAGAACAGAAAAACAACTGTCATCAGACCACCTGCCCATCATCATTACAACACATTCTACACTCTGCCCCAACAGCCTTAGGCACACTTACAGAAATTACAAGAAAGCTGATTGGGAACAGTTCAAAATACAGACTGAGGAACAATTCACCACATTAAACAGCACACCCATCATAAACATCGATACAACACTCAAGACATTTAATCAGATTATCAATAATGCAAACAAATACATACCCAAGGGCAACATTAGGAAATACAACCCAAATTACACTAGAGAAATAGCCCACCTCATAAGGCAACGTAACAACCTCAAACATAACACACAAACACCACACACAGAAGCCATAAAGCAGCAGATACAACAGCTCAACGCAGAAATAAACAACAAACTCAAAGAAAAACAAACAGAAACATTCAGGGAATTCATAACAACACTAAACCACTCCACAGATACATACAGGCTATACAAGACTATAAACAGCATTACCCACTCTAACAGCGGCATTCACACCTCACACGCGGCTATCTGTCGCAGCCAAAATAATATCCCAACATACACACAACAAGCTAACATTCTAGTTAATCACTACGCAAAGATAAGTCACTTAAACAGAGACAACAACCAGAAACACGCAGACAGACAAACAGCCAGACACAAGAAAACCTACAGACTCGACACGACCATTACACCCTTCAATACAGACCAGACCACCAAGATCATCAAAAACATTAAAAATTCGAAGGCTACTGGACCAGACAACATATCTAACATACACCTTAAACACTTGGGCCCACAAGGAATACTAGCTCTCACAAATATCAGCACATATTCATACCAACACTGTATTATTCCTGACATATGGAAACAAGGTAAAATTATTACACTACTCAAACCAAACAAAAATCCAACAGAACCAGCTTCCTATAGACCCATTACTTTACTATGCACACCTTCCAAAGTAACAGAAAGACTAATCTTACAAATCACCAACCCACACATACCACTATCGCCTACTCAACATGGATTCAGACCTCACCACTCAACCACGACATTACTCACTAACCTGACGCAGCACATCATGGATGGCATCAACTCTAGAAGACCAGCTCAACGTACACTATTAGCAACAATAGACATTAGTAAAGCATTTGATGCTATCCCACGCTTCCCTCTCATAAACAAAATACTCAACACAAACATGCACAATAACACCAAAAGGTGGCTGAGCAACTATCTCTCAGGAAGATACTCACATGTCACATTTAATGGCAAGTCATCCAAAAACAAGCTTTTTCCAAACGGGGTCCCTCAAGGCTCTGTTCTCTCACCAACACTCTTCAACTTATACATGCATGACATTCCAACACCCATAGATAACAAGCTTACCTTATCATCATATGCAGATGATATCACTCTAACATCCACCCACAACAACATCGACACCGCTACAAATAACCTACAAACATACATAAACAGTATACAAGACTGGCTCACACACAATAGACTCAAAGTAGCGCCCACAAAATCAACCATCACCTTGCTTACAAGCAACACAAAAGAACACCAGGTAATTCCACAACTTACACTAAACAACATCAACATTCCACACACTCACAGAACCAAAATACTAGGTGTCACATACAACACATCATTATCTTTTGCAAACCACATTCAGGACATTAAAAACAAATGTACGTCAAGACTTAACACGCTTAGGGTACTAACAGGCACAAACTTTGGACACCAGCAGGAAACAACATCACTCATCTACAAACAATATATTCGCTCAGTTATGGACTATGCTAGCCCATGCTGGGCACCCATTATCTCAAACACACACATAAACACCTTACAAACAATACAAAACAACGCACTTCGTATCATTACAGGATGCACTCAAACAACACCAATAGAACACCTGCACACAGAAACAAAAATACTAAAAGTTAGGGAACATTTAGACATGAGGGGAACACAATTCATGGCAGCAGCGACAACTAACCCACAACACCCTTGCCACTACATGTACAATCATGCACCAACACCTCGCACCATTAAGGTAACACCAGAGAGACATTATAACCAAATACTCCATTCCATACCACGCCCCACAGACATCACACAGTACAGAAAACACATACACACACACCTAACCCACAAAGCACTGACACGACTCGGTCCGAATGCGGTCCTAGGTGCGAAGCCGCCGCCCATTAACAGGTCAGAGATCAGCCTGAGCAGATCGGATCGAGTTAACTTAGCACGATTCCGATGTGGACATCACCCCAACTTACGGACATATAAACACAGACTAGACAACTCCATAGACGACACCTGCCACCTGTGCCAAGACACACCACAAACAATTGAACACATTATGACGGACTGTACCGCTCTAGCACAACAACGAACACAACACAACATCACGAGTGCGCTGAACCTCTGGTCCACTCCGGAGAGGGCGATCGGTTACCTGCGTGCCGCCGGCTTGCTCGATCAGGGTGGGCTGATCGGCTAAACAACAACAACAACAACATCAACTGGTACTTCCATGAGTCCTAAGAAAATAACACCTGGCTTTGAGCAGATACTGGCTGACAACATTTCTCTAAGGATGTTCAAGCAGTGCTGGTGTTTGTTGTAAAACAGATCAGCACACAGCACACACAACACACACACCACACACACACACACACACACACACACACACACACCTGCAGAGGATGACTTCTTTCAAGCTATAAAAAAAAAGAAGGGGAAAAAAAGACTAGATGAAGAAAAACTACGAGACTTTGAAAACGTAGATGATCCAGATGAGCTTGAGAATGAAGATTTGTCAGTGATTGATGATGAGGAAGAAATGAGTAGAATAAGATCAAAATATAAAGAAGTGCGAGTGAATATACGAGAAAATGAGTATTAGGTATGCTGTGAATTATGGTGATAAGTATTACGTTGGAAGAGTTTTAAAAGTAAAGAAAGCAACAGCTGAAACAAAATTCTCGTGAAAATACCATAGTGGATACGAGTGGCCAAAACATAATGACATTGAAAATATCCAACCACTTTATATTTTCAGTGGTCCACTCGTCATTGCGAATATTTTGCCTTTTAAGAAAAGCAAAATGTAATGCGAAGCATTATGTCTTTCAGTGTTATGTATTTGTAGCTACTTAAGAAAATAATTGTTAATTTTATCAGTACATCATTAATTTTATTTAAAGCGTAAGAAAATTTGCTTCAGATGTTTAATGAATGAATCATAAACGGAATGTTAATGTTATTCAATATCCAAAATATACATAAATATATAAAAAATTACGGGTGGTCAAACTCACTCCATACGTGGTATGAACCTTCTTCAGTTCATCTGCGCGAGTCTGACTGCGCTTATTTCATTATAAATTGGTTAATATTAAGATTAACTATTTGATTTTCCCCGTGATTATTATTATTATAGTCTACATAAAGGTTAATATTCAGGGAACGTATGAACTTTTACACCGCAAAAACTTTTGAAATTATAGTAAAATTTTCATTTTGATGGTAAAACTCACCCTGGCTGATGTTACACTTCAAATCACTTAAAGAAGTACAGTACCATCTTTAAATTTTGAGAATGCACTCGCTCGCTTTTTACGGGTAACTCACCAGTTGGTGAATGGGAGTGTGTATTTTTACAGCCCTGTTTATTAGTTACGTGGCTAAAGACCTAACAGCTTATAAATTGTACAGTCAGTTTGATCAGTCTCAGTCATCATCCGTTTCTTACTGACCAACGTTGGTAAGAAATTTAGAGTTTCACAACGGGACATTTTGAATTCATCGTCGAGTAAACTATTTTTAAGTGATACTGACAGTGTCACGTAGTGTAGTGTAGATAGTAAAAATATTTATTTTTAAAATAAAACTTTAAAGTAGTTAAGCTTTTACGCGAATTTCGGTTAAAGTTTTGTAAATTTTTAAAATTCAGAAAATGTACTGTGGTTTTAAAAGTTAACTTTGATTTTGATTAGTAATCAATAAAAATTAATCCTCCTAGCAACATAGGACTGGAGAAGGTGAACACTCGGTATGAATAGCAAATTAAAGAAGAAAACGTACTACAACAGATAATAAAGGGTCCTTGAAACTCTAATTAAATGCGGGACAAGAAAGGAATAAATATTAGCTATATGAGGCTTGCGACAAAGGTAGGACTTGGAGGTGGGGGTAAGAACTAGAGAAGCATCACTGGTAAATTTCTAATAGCCACTCGAGATCAAAAAGGGTCGTGTAGAAATGATTTTGAAGATCATTTTATGGAAAGAATAAGAAAAAATTGGAGAAATCAGTCTGAATTTCAAAACATCTCCCATAAAATGCAAACTCCAATAGCTTCATAAATAGGGTTCATATACTTCAGAATTTCCAGATCAATCACTTCGGAAGTATTGTTGTTGTCGTCATCCGTTTAAATTTTCAGATTCTAAAGAACAAGAGCAAATGTAGAGGGCAATACATTGAATGTTTCAAAGTACTAAAATGTGGTCAGATTATTATTTCCCAAACCCTCCAAAATGGATATGAAGTAATCAAAAAATAAAATATTCTTCATTACTATAGATACTGGAGTGGTACAGAAAATTGTTTTTAAAATACAATTTAATGATATGCCAAAGTTAATACCGAACAATAGCAGTTAGGCCTGGACTGTCCCGAAATAAACTGTTCAGAGAGAGTCAGGGTTGGCTTGATTGGGAACAAATTCAGTTGTTTCATCTCCCCTCCTTTTTTCCTCCCTCAGGAAAAACAATTCGGGAGCGGGGTACCAAAACCATAAGAATTTTTTTATATATATAGGTATATAGAAACTATTTTACTACTAGCAAAGATATTATAATAATAATGTAATGTAGTATATCGTTTTAGTCTTATCATATACCGGTATGTATAGGTTAAAAAATTATCAGTTTAGAGGTTTACGTACTATACTTTAATAAGATAATTTATACGTACAGTATTACAAAACAGAGAATATATAATTGGTATGGGAATTTTGGTTGTACTGTAGTACCGTACTGAAACTGTAGACTTCTCTTCCGGCTCTCGTAAAATAAAAAATGACCAAAGTATCTTATAGATATTTCTATGAAAGCTATAGTAGACCAGATATACAGCGTAATCATTGATGTACCAATTATTTTTTTAATTTTTGCCTCCAACATTATTTTTCGTTTAGTAGACCTATTTAATATCCAAACAGTTAGCATATAGCAAATTTCCAGTAGAAGCAGCAGCAAAGCCTTACAAAATGTAGATACAATAATACAAAAATTACCTACATTAATTGAAAATGGTAAAACCAAAACAAAATTTGGATTTTTTTCATAAAGTTATATATTGGAAAAAAAAAAAAAATTTGCAAATCCATTTTAAATATTTTGATGAATTTACTTAAATGGTACAGTTAAACGTTTGCTGCTGTTCATATTTTAATATTTAGCTTTTCCTATTTCCTTCCCTGAACCTTAAAAATTATTAGGCTACCTACTTAAAATTTTTAGTTTGTAAAGAGATATAGGAAAGGTTTGTTTTCAAATTGTCATAATGGTCATTTAATTTACAAAAAATTAAAACTCTTAACTTATTTTTCAGAAAATGTCCATTGAAACATTTAAATGAATCCTTTAATACAAATTTTATACGTTTATTAAATTTATAACGTCAGTTAATAAATTTTAACTTTCAAATTTGATAAAGATAAAATTTGAGTATTTTTTTGAAGCTGAAATAAAAGCATTTGAATAGCTCGGGACTTCGAGAAATAACCCTTAAAATTTTACTGGAACTATAAAGCCTTAATTAGAAACTCTTTATTACGTTTAATTTATTTACATTCTTTCTCCAGCTCATTTATCGTGACCGTATCGTATCTCCTTCACTTAGGAATAATTTTAATAATTTCTTCCGCTCGTGAAAGCTTTATAGTCGAAAGTATTTAAGTAGAGTTGCGGGGATTGTGAAATGGTATGAAAGGAACGTAACATTTAATATAATTTCTAATTTTATTAGAATCACTTAAAACGGCACCGAGTTTTCTTTTCGTCTCAGTTAACGTGAGACTGAGACGTGAGTAGTCGAATGGTCCATCGATGTAGCCTTTAGTTTATTTACTCTTAACTTAATCTGACCTAACTGGTGACCGTTTTTAGCATCCGGATGATGTAGCGACCAGGCATGGGGTAATTGTAGTTGATTAATTACATTTTTCGCGTAATTGGTAAGTAATTGTAATTAATTACATTAGGAAACCGAGGTAATTGATACAATTACTTTCAGTTACACGAATATTGAAGTTAATGGGTCATACGTATAGTTTAAACTACTCGCTCATCATGTCTCAGGGAGCTTTCTTTCGAAATAGTGTCGCAATTACTTCAAATGTTCCTCACTAAAGTGCCATTTGTTTGCCCTTATTATTTTGGTAAAGTAAATGCCACTTCTTTTGTCATAGTATTTTTTTTTAGTGCCTTATCTTTGGTTTCATTAGACGATATCACATACATATGTCCAATGTCAGTTGTCCATAGCAAGAACTGCTTGATGAAAAATAGTTCCGTGCAACGTTAAAAAAGAGTACATTTTATTGACCTAATATTATATAATTTTCATTGAAGATGATGGCTAAAACTGAAAATGGAATTGAAATAATTAGGTAGAAGAGCATGACCTAAATCAAATTGTGTATTTATGAAAAAATGCAATTCTTTCTAAATGTAATTGTAATCGAGTATTTCACCATCTACAGTAATTGTAATTAATTACATTGACCAAGTAATTGCCCTCATGCCTGATAGCGATCCGAAGATGGTTCGACTCTCGCGTAAAGCCGTAGGGCCCTCAGTCACGTGACCTTTGCCGTTATGAAGGCGATAAAACGACTGTAAAAAATTGTTTCGTTTTTAGTAACATTCGTTCGCTGTTTGTCCGTTCTGAAGAATTTTAGCAGTTGGACAAATGATTCGATTGTCATATTGAAAGTAATACGTGTATAGCCTCTTTTTTATTCATTTACTATGACGCAGTAATTAAATTACGCATGAGGAAGGTCATATTAATTGTAAATTCACACATGACTTAAAATAGTTTTAAAAATATTAACATTATTCTACTTTTAAAACGAAGTTAACGTAACTTATTATATATATATATATATATATATTATATATATATATATATAATATATATATATATATATATATATATATATTACAGGGTGTCCCATAAGTCCGGCATCATAGGAGAAATTCATATTTTTCCATTTCTACAAACCATAATTCATATTTTTCTCTTTCAAATACAGGCCATAATGTCTGTGAGCAAGGAAGGGAAGAATGAATCCAGATAATTCTACTCATAGGAAATCGGAGTCAGAGAGAGGCCGCTGCTGAATTTAACAGACTGCATCCAGACCGCGAGCCAATAACACAGAGTTGTGTTAGCAGACTTGTTGCAAAGTTTAAGGAAACAGGATCCATAGAAGATAAACCACGCAGTGGACCTTCAAGGAGGTCCACTGACGATGATACAGCGACTGCTATCCTGGCTCATTTTAACAGAAGTCCCAATAAGTCTCTTCGGCGATTGTCCGCCGAGACAGGAGTGTCAAAAAGTAGCATCCATCGCATTCTTCAGGCTCACAAATGGCATCCATATAAACTTCAGGTCCTACAGAAATTAAGCGAAGATGATGATCCCGACCGGCGGATGGAATTTTGTGAATGGGCTACAGAACAATATGCTCGGGATGCCAATTTCCCGTCCACCATTCTGTTCAGTGACGAGGCTGTTTTTTATGGAAATGGTGAGGTAAATCGACAGAACACCCGCTACTGGTCTCAAAACAACCCTCGCTGGTATACCTCTTCAAAGGAACAAGATGCATCTCGGGTGATGGTATGGTGTGGCACTTGGAAGGATCGCATCATAGGCCCCCTCTTTTTCGATGAACATGTCACTGGAGGCACCTACCTACGTATGCTCAAGGAAGAAGCATTTCCCAGTGTCTTGAACGAAGAAGGAAATTTCCCAACATGGTTCCAGCAAGACGGCGCTCCTGCACATTACAGCACCCAAGTAAAGGAATACCTGTACCAACAATTCCATGGTCATTGGATAGGACGTCGAGGGCCTGTGGAATGGCCAGCTAGAAGCCCGGATCTCACGCTAGATTTTTATCTCTGGGGCCACTTGAAAGCGCTGGTATACGCAGAGAAAATTAGGAGTGTTGAACATTTGCGGCAGCGCATTATTGGGGCATGTAACACCATTACTCCTGACATCATTCACCGTGTGCTTGCTGACTGGGTATCACGTCTGAATTTGTGTATTGAAAACAATGGTGGACATATTGAGCACGTTCTGTAAATAAAAGCTTTTGTTTTGCCTTTTTTTATTATTTTTCCTATGATGCCGGACTTATGGGACACCCTGTATATATATATATATATATATATATATATATATATATATATATATATATATATATATATAAAGAACGACGCTTGTATAGAAGAACGTTCCGCACAAGACGAGAAAGAACGAACAAATGAAAAATGAGGTAACCACCCGGGAATCGAACCCGGGATCTTCCGATTGCCGGTTAGATATGCTAACCACTACACCATGGGCCCTGAGGGGGCACCTCTCGCATGTCGCACATATATACATTTTAACTGCAAACAACACACAGTATAATTAATGTAAAGAACGACGCTTGTATAGAAGAACGTCCCGCATTTGTTTGTTCTTTCTCCTCATCTTGTGCGGAACGTTCTTCTATACAAGCGTCATTCTTTACATTAATTACACTGTGTGTTGTTTGCAGTTAAAAATATATATATACACAGGGTGTCCCAGGAGGAAATGTCAAGAATGCACCATTTGACTCTGGGTATTTCTAAGTAGAAAGTATTATATCGACATGTGCCTGATTCCCAACCGTTACCGAGATACAGGCCTCTACATTTGGGTTACTAAAACATAATAAAAAGCCGATCATAAACCTCAGAAATGAACTTCCGCGTTTTCCTTGGCGGGACTCGATGGATCGGAGGCTCGCTGCGTGCATTGAAGAAGGAGGGGGTCACTTTGAAACCATTCTGCAATAGTGTATTGTATGTTTGTACTTTTTGTAAACCGCAAGTGTCATTAAATAGTATCTAAGATCGCCTTTTTATTATGTTTTAATTACCCAAATGTAGAGGCCTGTATCTCGGTAACGGTTGGGAATCAGACCCATACCTATCGATATAATACTTTCTACTTAGAAATACCCAAAGAGTCAAATGGTGCATTCTTGACATTTCCTCCTGGGACACCCTGTATATGCAAACCCACAAGGAAAAAGAAAAATTATTCCAAGCTCTTTCGTGTATTCAGAAGTACACCTCGTCAGGGAATGACGAGGTGTACTTCTAAATACACGAAAGGCCTTGGGATCATTTTTCTTTTTATATACTGTATATATTTTAGTTTTAGCCAATTTACCATCGTAATTACACTGGAATCCTCTTTATCCGACATTCATTATGTAATGGCGACTTTTTTTTTTCTTTTTCCCTGATAAGTTCTTGTCACAGTTAGACATCAAATTAGAGGGAGACGAAAATCGTGGAAAATTTTGTTCGCTGTTAATTTTCGATTTTGGTTAGTTTAAGATAAATGTTTGGATTGTTTCAAAATAGACGCTTGTTTTATAATACACATACACAGTACTCATTTACTTAACGTTATTGTAAGTGTGTCTGTGTGTTGTTATTTTTGTGCATGTTTCAGACATTTTTTAACAATACCCTTCGATCAGTCAGTGACACTAATCCGATGTTAATGCCTGAACAGACCCCATCACATCAATAGTGTGTGTGTGTGTGTGTATATATATATATATATATATATATATATATATATATATATATATATATATATATATATTAGGGTGGTCCTCCCTTATAGAGGCGATATTTTTTTTGGTAATTTACATGCTCCCACCGAATAAAGTTGTTCCACTTAATAAGAAAATAATTCTGCTTCAATTTGAGCTCGATCGGATAATAATTAGAGGTGGCTGTCGAAGCTTGAAGTTAACACAAAACTGCAAGGTGGGGGTTTTCTAATGACCCCCTGAACAATCTCAGTTGGCCCCCAGGGATCCATGGATCACCATTTGGGAACCACTGATATAATGTGTAGTTAAAAGATTTTTATTTTGCATATATATTTTAAATTATAAGCGTTATACATAACACTGATGACATACTATTTTGAATCGTCATGGCTGGCAAGACCACTCACTGTAGCTCACTGTTTAAGATCATCTTAGTAGGTTCAGGATATTTCTTCCTGTGTTGCTCCACGACTTTCAATAGGTATTGAAGTTGTTCTTCATTCTTAGTGTGTTTTCCACTATAATCCTGGATAAGTGCAATCCTGCGTTCAGCATTGTCGTTCATGACCTTGATGTTTTCAACTTTCCGAAGAGCCTCTTGAAACTCATCATCTGAGTCCCATGTTGACGGGTCTTTTTGCATAAATGCAGTATTGATATTGAGGGCCCGTATAAGCTTGAAAGAGTTTCTCGTGCTCAAGGAATCAAATGTTGGGAGATGATCTTGACGAAGGCTCACACGTTTAGGACATTTTAGGGTGCCTTCTGTCTCATTAATTCCCTTTACAATTAATCTTTTTGTGTCTACTGATACAGAAGCATCAAACAGTGCCAATCCCACCATTTCCTCAGATAGGTACCACAAGTGGCCAGCAAATTTAGATGCTGCAGATTTTGCCCATTTTAAGGATTTCGTTCAAAATTTAAAGTTTGACAGCCACCCCTAAATATTATCGGATCTGGTAAAAACTTTGCCAAAATAATTTTTTTATGAAGTGGAACTACTTTACGGGTGGGAGCACTAAAAATAAAAAAATCGTTTTTGAGGACCACCCTAATATTATATATATATATATATATATATATATATATATATATATATATATATATATATATATATATATGAATAAAACCACGAAGGAAAGGAAACACAAAATGGTGCTCAAGCGCTTTCGTCTAATGACATCCTCAGGAACACTGAAGTACATAAAAAGGTTAAGCCTATATATAGGTTACAGAAAGAAAAAAGAAAACATAAATAACATACATACACACATATATATATATATATATATATATATAGGGTGGTCCAAAAGTTAAAGCATCGACTAAGTTCTCTCCACAAGGTTGGTTTTATGCCTCTTGGTGTGGACAGTATTTGTGCAAAGTTTCACGTTATTCGGTTAATATTTAGGGGTCGCCCCACTTGCCCCCTTTTTGAAAATTTGGGAAAATATAGATAACTGAATAACTAAATTTTTTTTTGGTTCTCAAAGAATATGAAAGAAAACAGTAAGACAATAGGACATGATAATGGGTGTATCTTCATTATTTCTTCTGCATCAGAGTCGCCTTGGATGGTATTGGTATCTGTTTTCGGTGGGCGGCTACGAGTTGTAGGAGGTACTGCTTCTGGTCCTCGTTTCGTGTCAGTGTCATTGTAGCGTTGTGCGAGAGCAATACCTCGCTCGGCAGCATCATTGACGACTTTCATCTTTAAGGCGCGATCTCTAAGTTCCCTGTAGTTCTTGTCATTTGGCCATTCCCGTGGATCTTTTTGAAGTAACTGGCGCGCTTCCTCCTTACCTCCAACTTTCAAGGCATCAAAGAGGGTCAATGTCCTTTTCGTGACGAAGGATGCCACATCATTTTCAACACCAGCTTCCGCCATGTCGATTCGTCGGGGGCAGCCATTCTTTTGGGGATGTTGGAGGTGTTGAACCATTCTCCTTTTGGTATCAGGATCGATCCTATTATCGAAGAAGGCCAGTCCAATCAGATGCTCCGACAAGTACCACAGGTGGCGTCTTAGAGCTGTCTTCGCCGCTTGTGCAGCTCCTCCGTGTGGATATTTTTCCAGAAGATGCAGCATTTTGAGATCATTGAGAGGAGCTTGTGTCCCCATTGGCGCTTCATGCCAGTACTTGACGTAAATCAGACTGACAAATAAAGCCAGCTGAGTCACGTTTCGTTCTTCGCGTGCTGTGAGCTTGAATTGATAGTGAAAGAGGTAGATTTTGAGCGCATAAATCGCCTTCGCCATCCATCGCGTGGTGCATGGGACCCGGAGCTCGGATAAAGAGTTGACCACCAGTCTTTCCCCCCAGGAAGAGCAAAGATAGTTCAAGGAACTCCTTGTAGTCGTCACGAGGTTGGCTTGCCTGAAGAGCGTTAGGTAAGTAAGTGAGCATCTCTTTTCTCATCTCTTGGAGTTGAGGGTTCTCGAACAAGCTGTCCGATGCTGAGACAAATGCTTCGTGGGAGAGAGATGGCTATTCCTTTTGAAATCGCTTAAAAAGGCCTGTTTCAGGACTTCCTGTTGAGCCAAATATTGAGGCAAAGACATCAGCAAGTACGACTTCAAGTATATGATGTCGACAACCGATCCAAACTAGCTCGTGACCCAATGCTTCTTCAATCCTGACACAGGCTCCGCGATGTAAACCCGTGTTTGACGCAGTGGTATCGAAGACGAGACCTCTCACATGCTGTTCCACGTTCCATAATTTCATAGTTTGAAGGCATGCCTGTGCCTGTGCTTCTCCAGTTCCTTGTTTCATCTTTGGGACACCAAGCAGCTTCTCCTGTCCATTGAATGTTATAAGGATTGCTATCCGATGCACATTCGTCTTCCCTTCAATGCCGGGGAGAAGCTTTCCGTCCCAATGGAGAAGGACAGGGTCTTCTAGAGAGAATGATTCTAGGTCTTCTCGAGCTGCCTGTTCTCGCCCACTTTCTCTGTAGCGATGAATAGAGCTCCGAGAGCACGTCATCCCAGACAGATCATGCCCCGCGGCCTGTAATACAGCTCCAGTTACGAAAACAGCATTCCGGTCAGAAAGATTGGTGCGATCCATTGCTCCAATGACTTCTGGAGATTGGAAAATGTTCGTAACCTTGTTCTTGGGACGCTTTGGTGCCGGAGCTTCAGACGAAGAAGGAATCGGAACCGATGGTCTATAGTCGTCGTCGTCTTGCGAAAAAAGGGAAGAAGAAGAAGAGGAAAGATCAATTGATGACACTCCTGCTTCTTCCAAATCTTTCTGTGTTGCTTCATGCCTTGCCTTCCTCTTGGCTTCCTTCTCCATTCTGGATCGCTTTCTGTCCTCTTGTGTAGTCGTTTCCTTATCAATGCCGCCATGCTGCAAGAATTGACGTCCTTGCGCTGCATGGACAGGAAATTTCGGTCCTCAACGTTGACGATTGTGCTCATGGCATCACTGGTTGCGATGTCAAACAGTTCCTGGATGTCCGCTTTGAAGATGTCTTCATTCATTCTATCGCTGGCACGTTGCCTGGTCCTGTGCTTCTTGAGTGTTTTGTAGCGGTCTAAAAGCTTTGAAAGCTTACGGACACAGGAGTCGATCCGTTGAGTTGGGATCCGCGCTCGGGTCCAGACTTCAATCACCCTCTGGCATGCCTGGTTCAGACTGTCGGAGGTGGTTTGCTTTTGATTGATGTGGTGGTATTGCCCCAAGAGGAGGGCGTCAAGGCATGTAGGGAGCCTTGACGTGGATAAAGTTCCAGTTGCCATCCCTAGAAGCCAAACTTTTGGAATTGATCGAGTTTGAGCCATCGGACCTACGGAAGAAAAAGTACATTATATAATATATATTCAGAGTGGGGCGACCTCTAAATATTCACCAATCACGCTGCAATTTTGCACAGACCATGTGGACACTAAATGGACAAAAACCACACTTGTGGAGACTATCTAAGACAATTTTGAAATTTCCCCCTATGGATTTGGACCACCCTAATATATATATATATATATATATATATATATATATATATATATACATATATATACAAATACATACATACATACATACATATATATACAATAAACAGAGAAGTAAAAATAAAAAATAAAAAATTAAAACCTTAAGGATTACCAGTGAGGCGTACAGATTTGTAAGGAAAAATATCGATTTTTAGCACAAGATCAAATGGATTATAAAAACAAATTTATACTGGAACTCTGCCCGGGTTTAACACATTGCTGCCTATGGTCAGGTTTCGATATATATAAAAAAATAAAATGCAAATTAAAAGTTAATAAAGTTGAAGACAAGTTTACCAAAGATTTAATGTTTTACCCTTCTTATTTAAATCTGTTTTAAAGGAATTCAAAATAACAGGATCGAGTTGAAAAAGACCTTTGCTTATGTTGAAGTTATTTGAAAGTTGGATAATGGCAGACTCAAGAATATTTCTATTAACAATGTTGCTTGAATGAATAAAACTGAAGCATTATTCCAATCAATACAGTGGGCTAACTCTGACAAATGGACAAAAAGGGCACTGGAAAACTGTCCTGTTCTAACGGAATATTGATGCTGTTTTATACGTGTGTGCAAATCCTTTCCCGTCTGACCTATGTAAAAGGAATCACATTGTTTACACCAATTTTATAGATAATGCCTGAATTATTGGTAGGGCTATTTTTTACTATGATATTTTTCACAATATTGTTATATGAAAATACTACATTAATATCCAAAAGTTTAAGTACATTAGCAATGCCCAAAAAGCCCGGGAAAAATGGAAGTACTAAAATATTTTTTGACAAAGTACGAGTGTTAATATTGACACGATAGAAAGTTCGTTTTGCCTTGTTGAGACAAGATTCCATAAACGCAGATGGATAACACAAATCACTTCCAATACCGTTGATTTTTTCCAATTCGACATCGATGTATTCCGGACTGGCGATCCTAAGGGCGCGGAGAAACATTGATGAAAATATGGCCTTCTTGGTGGGGGTATCATGTCCCGAGTAAAAGTGTACGTAGGACAAATTGTTTGTCGTTTTCCGATAGATACTAAACTTAAAACCTGGGCTTTCCCTATGTACACGCACATCCAAAAATGGGATTGAATTGTCTTGCTCAACTTCTAAAGTAAACTTAATGGAGGGGACTTGATCATTTAACTGAAGGAGGAAGCTATCCAGGTCACGATTCATGGGCCAGATACACAAAATATCGTCGACGTACCGCAACCAAGGGATGCCAACCCCCAGGATTCTCGGAATATAGTAATTTCGAAAAACTCCATATAAATATTGGAGAGGAGGGGCGATAAGGGGTTGCCCATAGCCATCCCAAAACTTGTTGATAATACTCGTTATTGAAAGTGAATTTACAGTCTTTGATGCAAAGCTTAATGAGTTCCAAAACAATGTGTGAAGGTAGTGGCAGGTCATACTTATGTAATTCTTGGGAGAGAAAGTCAAGCATATCGTCAATCGGCACTTTTGTAAACAATGAACAAACATCAAAACTGATCAATTTATCGTTAGTTTCAGTACGTGCATTATTCAATTTTTCCGTAAGATCCATGGAATTTTTTACATGTGAATCAGAGATAGTTCCGAGAATGGGGGACAAGACTTTGACAAGCCATTTGGAGAGTTTATAAGTAATAGAGCCCACCGAGCTAATAATAGGGCGCATAGGGTTACCAGGTTTGTGGGTTTTAATAAGACCGTAAAGGTAGGGCAGAGCAGGTGAAGTGGACATGAAAAGCGGAATTAAGTCCTTATGATCTTTGAGAAGGCGTTTCAAGCCACTATTAAATGATTTGATGACGTCATCCTGCGGGTTCTTCCTAAGTTTGGTGTATGTGGCGGGGTCCTGGAGAAGCTCGTTCATCTTTCCGATGTAGTCCACTTTGTCCATAATGACTGGTGTTAGCCTTGTCTGCTTTAGTAATATGGAGCTCCCCATCTTTTTTTAATTGTGAGAGGCTATTGCGAAAACGTTTAGGAAAGTTATTTTCGTAATTACCATTCGCCGCACTATAAACGAGGCCTTTAACTATGTTAAACAAATACTGAGGGAGATTACACTGTTTTTCAAAACACGCGAGACTAACAAATTTGTAAAGCCGAAGGTTTTTTAACAATAAAAAAGGACATACCATAACCAAGGGCACTTTTTGCCGGGATTTTTGGGCATTGCTAATGTACTTAAACTTTTGGATATTAATGTAGTATTTTCATATAACAATATTGTGAAAAATATCATAGTAAAAAATAGCCCTACCAATAATTCAGGCATTATCTATAAAATTGGTTGTAAACAATGTGATTCCTTTTACATAGGTCAGACGGGAAAGGATTTGCACACACGTATAAAACAGCATCAATATTCCGTTAGAACAGGACAGTTTTCCAGTGCCCTTTTTGTCCATTTGTCAGAGTTAGCCCACTGTATTGATTGGAATAATGCTTCAGTTTTATTCCATTCAAGCAACATTGTTAATAGAAATATTCTTGAGTCTGCCATTATCCAACTTTCAAATAACTTCAACATAAGCAAAGGTCTTTTTCAACTCGATCCTGTTATTTGAATTCCTTTAAAACAGATTTAAATAAGAAGGGTAAAACATTAAATCTTTGGTAAACTTGTCTTCAACTTTATTAACTTTTAATTTGCATTTTATTTTTTTATATATATCGAAACCTGACCATAGGCAGCAGTGTGTTAAAACCCGGGCAGAGTTCCAGTATAAATTTGTATTTTTATAATCCATTTGATCTTGTGCTAAAAATCGATATTTTTCCTTACAAATCTGTACGCCTCACTGGTAATCCTTTAAGGTTTTAATTTTTTATTTTTTATTTTTACTTCTCTGTTTATTGTATATATATGTATGTATGTATGTATTTGTATGTATATATATATTATATATATATATATATATATATATATATATATATATATATATATATATATGTGTGTGTGTGTGTGTGTATGTATGTTATTTATTTTTTCTTTTTTCTTTCTGTAACCTATATATAGGCTTAACCTTTTTATGTACTTCAGTGTTCCTGAGGATGTCATTAGACGAAAGCGCTTGAGCACCATTTTGTGTTTCCTTTCCTTCGTGGTTTTATTCATCATAAATATTTTTCACGTGTTACTTTCGTGAAATAATTTTCATATATATATATATATATATATATATATATATATATATATATGTATATATATATATATATATATATTAGGGTGTCCCAGCCTCACATGTGAAAATAAAAATTTGCAAGAGTCAAATCGCACACCCCTTTAATTAATTACAATTGAAGAAAGGAAAAAATGGGCGAAATTTCATTGGCCTATTAGCTGGGCACTTGCGTTTTTTCGCGCGTTTTTTTGCGGTACTGCGGTACTACTACCGCACTACCAAACCGGTACCGCATAACGCAGTACCGCAAAGGATCGCTGAAAGTACAGCAGTACCGCTACCGCATTCAAATTTCCCGCGGTACTTTCCGCGGTACCGACCAACACGGTAGTACCGCAGTACCGCAAAAAAAACCGCAAGTGCCCAGCTCTGCGGGCCGGGGCCGGATTAGTAGGGGAAGGGTCCCCTCATTGACCTTGTTTATTCGACCCTATATGAACAAACGTAAATGCTCAGCATTAATCATTCTAGAATGGAAGAATGAAATGTAAATTCTTTCTAATGACTAAATTAAAGGAAATGGAAATTCTTCCTAATGGCACATTTCATTTCGGGGGACAGAGAATCTTTTTGTCTGCTGAGGGGAACTGCTGGCGGTGGTATTCGACGACTTGGTACACGAGCTGCCGTTCCTCCTCGTTTTTTGTCAGGCCCTCTTTGAAATCTTCCGCCAGTTTCACCGCCCGTTCTCCGCGTCGTTCACAGACTTCAACGATGGTGCACATCCTTCGAGATCTTTGGGGGTTTTTGGAACCGGCAGCTTCAGGCAATGAAAAAGGTTTTGAGTCCTTTTCGTGACCAAGGTGCTCAAATCCGACCGTCTCACGGTCAAGACACACTTTCCCTCCAGCCGACGCAGATCTTTTGGGTTTTCGGTCTTCTTGTGCAGGTTTTGGAGCATGGCCGTCTTCTCTGCATCGGTGGTTTTGGAGGAGAACATAGCGAGTCCGGCTAAATCTTCGCTTAGGTACCAGAGGTGGCCCCGGAATTTCGTCAATGCGGCGGTACCTACATCATGATCCACCACCTTGTACCGCTCTAGGTCCTCCAACAGCTCCAGGTCATTGACGGGCGCGTCCGCCGTCAATGGAGCCTCGAACCACCTCTGGAGGTAGATGGTGACGGCAAAGACGTTTATCCTGCGTAGTGACCGGACCTCGTGAGCGGTCAGGTGGAATTGGCTTCGGAAGATGAACATCTTAAGACAGTAAATGCCTTTGGCCATCCACCTGGCCCGGTGGTATGCTCCATGACGATTGTACCGGAGATCTCGTTTGCCATGACCATCGAGGAAGACCAGAGCGAGGATCAGGAACTCCCGGTAATTGTCTCTTGGGTGGCCAACTTCAAGCTGGTCTTCAATGAAGTGGACAATCTGCTCTTTTTTCAACGCCACCCATTCCGAAAGGATGTCGCTTGGGCCATCGCCGTTGAACGGAGAAGCCTGCTTCTGGTCGATGAACTCCCATTGGGATTTGAAGCGAGCGAACAGCGCAATTTCGGGGCCAGAAGACCTGAAGAACAGGTCAAAGACTGAGGTGATTACCAATTCCATCATGTGGTGTCTGCAAGCCAGGAAAAGAACGCGGCGGTCCATTTGGTCCTGGATAATCGTACAAGCGCCGTTGTGAATACCGGTATTCGCCGCTGTTGTGTCGAAGCAGAGACCGGCAATCCATGGTTGAACTTGCGGCCAATCATCCAGCGCCTTCAGAACAGCTCCAGCCATCCGCTGTCCCGTGCTGTCAGGGATTTTTGGGATCGCCAACAACTTCTCAAGATTCTTCCCGCTGACCAACACTGGTATGCGATCCGATTTCCCTCCATCCGAATCAGGGAGGAGTTTGCCATCAAAGTGGACGACAAGCGGCGTATCAGGATTGAACTCGGTCTTGATTCCGGCTGCCAAGTTCTTCCTGGACTTCTGCCGTGAACGGTGAAGACTTGATTTGGACAAGGTGACCGAGGATAACTCAACTCCCGCGGCAGCGAGTGCTGGAGCCACAATGTGCATCGCTTGGCGTACTGAAGTTCCAGTTCGATCCAGGGCTGCAGCAAAATTGGGATATTGGATGATCCTCCTTGCCGACACTTGGCCGTCCTTGGGAGCGGATCGAGGAGCCGAAGGACCAGGAGAGGAATATTGGACATCATCATTGGATGCTTCGGCCATGGACTCCGAAGAAGAAGAAGACCCACTTTTCACCGTTCCTTTTGCTTGCAGTGAGTCCATCTCTTCGCGGCTTTTCTTCTTCCTCTTCTCTTCAGCTGCTCGGCGTTTCTCCCGCTCCGCTGCCCTGCGAGCAAACTCCAGGTCCTCTCCTCCGATGTACATCTTCCGCACGGTTCGCTGGTCATTCAGCAAGTCTCGATCTTCGGGGACTTTGATGAGTTTCATGGCGTTGGCATGAGCTGTTTCGAACAGTGTATTCAGGTTGGCTTGGAATCCCTTTTCCCGCTCCAGTTGCTTCTCTCCCCCACGGTTTCGGTTTCTGGCAACCTTCTCGTAGTCCGTGGAGAGGGCCTTGATCCTCTCGACGCACTTGGGCTTGTGGGAGGTCGGAATAGATGCCCGAGCCCACACCGCCATAACCTCATCAGCTACCACATTGGCAGCTTCCGCCGTGGACGTTTTTTTCTTCCGAGTGAAGAACAACAGACGTCGAAGAACATCTCCCACTGTCGGGAGTTGACACAGCGTTTCCAGGGGTTCATTTCGCAACACCCCCACCAACCACACAGTCTCCTGCTTTCTTGTATCCATAACCTGAAAAGAAATATGTTACAATTAGTATAAGGTAGAGAGTAGCCGTTCAGCAATAGTAACACATCGTTTGAGGGGACCCTTAAAATTAAAGAACACGAATGAAATTCATCTTGCTGGCATGTTTTCACGAGTGGAAGAAATTAGGGGTGTGTGCATGACAAACTTCAGGAACAAAAAAAATTGGGACACACTAATATATATATATATATACACGGTGAACCAAAAGTAGGTGGACAGTAGGTTGAATACGGTTTGTGTTATATTATATTATAACTATGGTGTTCATTATAACTATGGTGTTTGTGTTATATTATATTAAATATTATAACTAAATTTATTTAAATTTTATTTTGTATTATAGTATACAAAAAAATTAAATATGTATTCTCAAAATAAACGTTATCATTTACTGTCCACCTACATTTGGTTCATCCTATATATATATATATATATATATATATAATATATAATATATATATTATATATATATATATATATATATATATATATTAGACCGTTTCAAGATTATATGGTAATTTTTCAAATTGAATTTTGATAAACGCACACACTTTTATTTTTTATATAAAGGAAGAAAAACAAATAGACAAAATATCATTTTATTTGACTGATAAAAAGGCACCCCTCAGATGGCACTTCTTTTACATTAATGGATAATTAGAGCAAATATAAGACTGAACGAAAAATATGTTTTAAAACAAAGCGACTTAAATTCTATTTAAGACATATATTGATTAAGAATATAGGGATTTCAGTGGCTGAGGGACCTCCTTTCTCTGATTTTCAATGATTTGAAAGGCCAGTTGTCTCTCTTCCTCACTCTTTGTGAGCTTCTCATTAAACTCTGTAGCCAGTTTGACTCCTCGTTCAGCAAAGTCGTTGATTACTTTGACTGCCATGACCGATTACGGTGCTCCTCAATGTCTTCAAGTTTCTTGGGAATTTCTATTTTCAAACACTTGAAGAAGTCTTGTATTTGAGTTGTGATAAAACTGGTAATCTTTAAGTCATTGAGGTTTTGCAACATTCGGGGGTCCACCTTTCTTGCCCTCACTTTTCGAGGAGGCGCGTGGTGAAGGTTGTGGAGCATTAGAACTTTATCATCTTCAGTCACGAGGTTAGAAAAAGCCAAATCCTACAAGATCCTCACTCAAGTACCAACCATGGTTCTGAAGTTTTTTGAGGGCTCTAGCACCCACTTCCTTATCAACCTGGATCTTGTAGATATGTAGCATCTTGAGGAGGGCCAAATCATTTGCTGGAGCATCAATTCCAACTGGAGATGTATACCAAGCTTGAAGATAAACTGTCACTGAAAAGGCGTTTATTCGTATCAGAGCTTGTTTTTCATGAGGGGTGAGAAGGAATTGGTTCCTAAATAAGTAAATTTTTAAGGAATAGATGCCCTTTCCCATCCATCTAGCTCTGCTGTAAGCTCCTGGGTAGTGGAATCTGCTATCAGAGCCTTTATTTGTTTTAGGCATTGGACAACCAAGGAAGATAAGTGCAAGTTCTAAGTATTCCCTGTAGTCACCTCGAGTGTGGCCCTCTTGAAGTTTGGAGTTGATGAAAGAAATAAGCTTGTCTCTGTGCTTCAAGATCCAATGATCTAAAGATTCTGAGGTGAGATCATTGGGTTCATAGGGCTTGTAATTCTGCTGATCAATGTTATCCCAACAATCTCTGAATCGATTGAATAAGGGAATTTGTGGACCCGAAGAAGAGAAAAACATGTCAAAAACTGCAGTGATAAGAAGCTCGTGGATATGGTGGCAACAGGCCAGAAAAAGGAGTGATCTCTGAAGGGCCTTTTGGATGATGGTACAAGCCCCAGCATGGATACCTGTATTGCTTGCAGTAGTATCAAAACAAAGGCCTGCTACCCACTCATTTACTTGTGGCCATTGCTTCAAGACATCTAAAACTGCTCTCCCCATTTCTTCTCCCGTTCCAGAAATAAGCTTTGGAATAGACAGTAATTTTTCTAATTCGCCTGCACCAGTCACAACAATGGGCATTACATCAATCTTACCCCCATGCATGGATGGAAGAAGCTTTCCATCAAAATGAATTATTAAAGGGGTATTTGGTTGGAAACTGGCTTTAATGTCTTCTCCCATCTGCATCCGTGTTGATCGCCGAGACCTGTAGATAGAGGATGATGAAAGTGTGATCTCTTCAATTTCCACTCCAGCAGCTGAAAGGGCAGGTGCCACAATGTGCATAGCAGCTCTTGCAGATGTTCCAGTGCGGTCCAGAGCAGCTAAGAACTTTTTATCCCTAACAATTACACCTGGTTCAAGCTTCTCCTTTTTTGAAGATGATGATGAGAGTGCTCTGTAGAACAATTCACCACCAGATGATTCTTCACTTCCTCCTGAACCGGAATTTTCACATTGGTTGAGATCCACAACCTTTGTCAATTGCCTCATTTCTTCCTTTGATTTCCTGCGAAGTTTTTCCATTCTTTCCATGCTTATCTGTCTTGCTTTTGCCTTTCTTGAAAACTCCTTGTCTTCTGGACCCATAATCATTTTCCGATCGTTCCTTTGATCCTTAAGAAAATCTTTATCCTCCTGCAATTTTATTTCTGTTTCCACTTCTGAATGAGCTACATCGAAAAGCTTCTTTAAGCTGGTGACAAATTCTGCTTCATTCTTCTCTTGGGTAGGAGTTCGTCGAGTTCGGTTCTCGACCAGCCCTTCATGCTTATTGTAAAGCCTTTTAAGCTTTGAGACAATATAAGGCTTGTGGGATGTAATTAAGGAGGCTTTTTCCCACATAGCAATAACTTCGTTGGCTACAGTTGCGCAAGCTACAGATACATTTTGCTTTCCCACCTTAATGTGATAAAAAAGACGTTTAAGGACATCACTGTTAGTTGGAAGCTGCTTCTCAGAAAAACCCTCTTCCAGCACTTGTCCGACCAACCAGACTTCACACTTGTTTCTGGTTTTTGCCATAATTCTGAGGGAAAAAGTTTTACCACCTGTTAGTCTTAATAATATAATATAATCATTAATCACTCACCTAAATTATATTATGACTTGATTACTGTAAGAAAGTTGTAAAGTAACATGAAGTAACCTTTCTAGAACAGTAAACTTGTGAAAATATCAGTAATTATAGATGAAAAAGCAAATAAAACATCATATAATCCATAAAGGGAAAAAATGGAAATTCTAGAATAGTTATCCTGAAGGAAGAATTTTCTAGAATTCTCTCTAAAGAATATAGGGGGGTTACTGGACCATTCCTGAAAATGACCTACTTATCTTCCAATTTTATTTATGAATTTTATATACCAAATTTAAGAGGACATCACAAAATAAATAAATATATTTGCCAGAAAAATGAAAATTTTCTCATGAGGGGTAAAATAGATATGCATTGAGGGGTGGGATAACAATAAGCTCTTGTCTTAATATTTTGCATGAAGTCTTTATTCATGACATATTACTTTTTTAGTATGTGTGCGTTGAGCCATCATAAATTTCGATTTTTCGAAACGGCCTAATATATATATAACCTTGGTTTTGCTTCCGCCGGAGTTTTTCATTCTGACGAAGGTTAAGCTTGTCACTCCATCTTAGACCTACAGTTTAACGTGGAATCCGAACCACGCCCCACCAGCAGCCCAGCGTCTTAACCACTAGGCTACCCAGGGTACCCCTTTATCTACCAAGCAAATTTTTTTATTGTGTGGAAGGATGAACAGCAGGGTTTTGCTGCTTGCCGTCACCGGGTCTTGATCCCGGGGTCAATGGATTCGTAGTCAGCGACGCTAACCACTACACACTGAGGCGCGCGCGTACACACACCACACACACACACACACACACACACACACACTTTTAGAAGGTTCGAACGACGGTTCAGGATCGACGTGCGGTCGTCCCCTCTGCAGCATCCCGCCTCATTTGCCAGATTTGGAGGAGAGAAATGGTTTCTGCTCTCCTGTCCTCGTAGCCAGCCACGCATGGCTGGTCAGGGACTTTGTACAGGAACCTGTCCAGCTGATTCCTGAGATTATTTAGGTTGGTCTGCTGGAGGTTTCTTAGTTCTGTGTGCAGGACATTAGTGTTTTGGGCCTGTATTCTGAAGATATTTTCAATCCTCGTTTTCATGGTCCTCTGGCCCACCGCAGCTGGGATAGTGAAGAATCTGCCTCTTCTCTCATTCCAGTGCGTTTCTATTTCATTTCGAGTATTTTCCATACGTATATTCCTGTATTATGTATCGTTCGCGTCTTTTCAGGGAGTAGAGTTTCAGGGTTTGTCGTCGAGACAAGTAGTCTTCATCTTCCTGTATTTTAGACAAAAGTCGTTTGTATGGCTTCTACGCTTGCAGTCTTGTTTTCTGTATGGGCTTGTGAGTACTGAGCAATTCTCAATTATTGGTAGGACTAAGCTCGTCTATAATTTTAGCATAATGTTTGCTTTTCTGCCCTGGAATCTCCTCTAGATAATTCCCACTACTTTTCTAGCTGTTGTGATTTTAATGTTATGGTGCTTTCTGAATTCTGCATCTGATGACATTACTCCCAAGATTCCTGATTTGTTGGTTTGGCGTTATCTGTTTGGCTTGCAGTGTTTTGTGCCTTTTATTTCTGTACTGCCTTGTTACCATATCTCATAAGTTGGAATTTTTCTTCGCTGAATTTCATATTGTTGTCTTCTGCCCATTCGAATAATGTTTCAATATTCTGTAATTTTTCTATCACCTTCACTTGATATTTCTTTGCGTATCTTTGGGTCATCCGCGAAACTCAATATGAAACTTGTTAATATTTGCATCAATGTCTGCACTTATTATTATAAATGACAAGGAAGCTACTACTATAGCTACCTTGTGATAATATATATATATATATATATATATATATTAGTGGCGGACCGGATATCCGCATCCGCATCATTTTTAACATCCGCATCCGCACTTCTGACTGCGGATATTACCTCTAATAAATTATGCAATTTACAATTAAATTAGCTTATAAAGTAGCTTATAAGGCCCAGTCATGCACATTTCATGTAAAGTATTAATTATTAATGAACAAACAAATATATAAACCTCAAAATATAAATACATGGTAACACAGAAAATTGAATGAAACTTGTTTCATTCAATTTTCTGTGGCTGAAACTCTTGAGAAAGTTATTATTTTTATCATAATGAAAACATTAATATTAATTTTAATTCTTTGGCATTGCCTGCCATAATAGTAATATCATGAAATTTGAAAAATTGTCATATATTCATAATTCTATATTATATTGCTAGATTAAATATCCGCATCCGCGGATGTTGAAAAACTGACATCTGGTCCACCATATATATATATATATATATATATATATATATATATATATATATATATATATAGTGGTGTACCGATTAATCGGCATTGGCAGAATCGGCCATTTGGGGGCATCGGGATCGGCCAAACTTAGCCGATTCTCTCGCCGATTCTTTGAAATTTTAAAATTTTCATTAGAAAATAAAATAATTTATAGAAAACTAAACAAACAAAAACCACTATTTATGATAATTTATACTCATTTCAAAGTGTAATTACATAAAAATATTTTACATTCACGAAAAATGCAAAGCTAAATAAGTTAGTTGCCCATAAATTTAAATTTTCTTTAACTAGCTAATCTCTAAATATTACAAACTATTGTAATCTCCTACTCTATATTAAGTTGTACTTTATTATTTGTATATTAAGCAATCTTATTATGTTGACCTTATTTTAAGTATTTTAATAATTTTATAAACCATTTACAGTATATATACATTTTATATATACACATTTTGTTTTATTCAAATTGGCCACCAGGGACTTGAAATTTTGATGAAAACTTTTGTTGCTGTTGACATTGTTGAAGAAAGAAAATACCTTCAATACAAAATGACAATTACTTTAAATAATGGTATTCAATTTATGAAACTAAAATAAAATTATTTTTTCATTTTACTGAGTAATAAAACTTTTCAACATCATTTTAGCTGCGATATACGAGTAACAATTTCTGGCGCTTTATGTTGTGGAGTGAGCTTAAGGAAAAGCATTCAAACAAATTTGAAATATAAAAATATGAAAATTGAAAGTTTTCACATTAGATTAGTAAAATTTATGAAGGGAATTGAATTTTAAAATATAGGTAAAGAATCGGTATCAGCATCGGCTAAATTTTGGAATTGGTGTGTGTGTGTGTGTGTGTGTGTGTGTGTATATATATATATATATATATATATATATATATATATATATATGCATTTAACTGCAATGACCACGCAGTATATAAATGAATAGAAACGACGTAAATAAGGAGCGTCTCTGCACACGGGGAAGAGAAATAACGAATAAATGAAAAATGAGGCGAACCGCCCGGGAATCGAACCCAAGGCCTTCCAATTGCCGGTTGGATGCGCTACCATTACACCACGGACCTCGATCAATCATAAATCGAAATTCTCCTACATAGGGCAGAAACCAATGCCCTGAGAGGGCACCCTCGCAAATCGTAAATATGTGCATTTAACTGCAATGACCACGCAGTATATAAATGAATAGAAACGACGTAAATAAGGAGCGTCTCTGCACACGGGGAAGAGAAATAACGAATAAATGAAAAATGAGGCGAACCGCCCGGGAATCGAACCCAGGGCCTTCCAATTGCCGGTTGGATGCGCTACCATTAGGAGAATTTCGATTTATGATTGATCGAGGTCCGTGGTGTAATGGTAGCGCATCCAACCGGCAATTGGAAGGCCTTGGGTTCGATTCCCGGGCGGTTCGCCTCATTTTTCATTTATTCGTTATTTCTCTTCCCCGTGTGCAGAGACGCTCCTTATTTACGTCGTTTCTATTCATTTATATACTGCGTGGTCATTGCAGTTAAATGCACATATTCACGATTTGCGAGGGTGCCCTCTCAGGGCATTGGTTTCTGCCCTATGTAGGAGAATTTCGATTTATGATTGGTCGAGGTCCGTGGTGTAATGGTAGCGCATCCAACCGGCAATTGGAAGGCCTTGGGTTCGATTCCCGGGCGGTTCGCCTCATTTTTCATTTATTCGTTATTTCTCTTCCCCGTGTGCAGAGACGCTCCTTATTTACGTCGTTTCTATTCATTTATATACTGCGTGGTCATTGCAGTTAAATGCACATATTCACGATTTGCGAGGGTGCCCTCTCAGGGCATTGGTTTCTGCCCTATGTAGGAGAATTTCGATTTATGATTGATCGAGGTCCGTGGTGTAATGGTAGCGCATCCAACCGGCAATTGGAAGGCCTTGGGTTCGATTCCCGGGCGGTTCGCCTCATTTTTCATTTATTCGTTATTTCTCTTCCCCGTGTGCAGAGACGCTCCTTATTTACGTCGTTTCTATTCATATATATATATATATATATATATATATAATATATATATATATATAATATACACACACCTTACCTTACAAAGGTTCCGCGCGATGATTTCTCATTTCGCGAAGGTCAAGCTTGTCGCCCCTCCTCTCGAGTTGGCCTGGTGAAGTAGTGAGTTGGATTCTTGCGCTCTCCACCTCACATAGCCAGGTACGCCCGGCTCATCGGGGATTGTTCTGAGCCAGGCGTCTAGTCTTCTTTTGAAGATTTCCACTGCAACTCCCTTCGTGTTTCTTAGGTCTTTGGGCAACTGATTAAACAGTTTTGGTCCTCTCACTACAAAACTATTTTCTTTCAGGGTCAAGGATGTTCCCTGTCTCGCCTTCAATTTGGGAATACGACACAGTCTACCGCTTCTACTTTCCATCGTTGTTTGGGGAGTTATGGGATTCAGAGTAAGATTAGGGACTAGTTTCTCCATTATTTTCCAAGTGTAAATAATGGTGTATATCTCTCTTCTCCTTTCCAGTGAATATAGGTCTAGTTCTCGTAACCTTTCCCAGTAATTTAGTTCTTTGCACCCATTGATCTTGGCTGTGAAGCTTCTTTGGATCCCCTCCAGCTGTCTGTCTTCTTTTTTATATGGGGAAGTTAGGACCGAGCAGTATTCTAATTTGGGTATGATCAGGGTTTTCAGTAGAGGAATCATTACATTCCTATCCCTTCGTTTAAAGGTTCTCAATATCTGACCCGTTATTCTCTTTGCTCTGTTTACTGCTATCTTATTTTGTGCTTCAAATTTCGCATCATCTGTCATTACAACCCCTAAATCTTTTGCTCTGGAATTTCTCTGAATTTCCTGTCCATTTGGGGTATAATATTCCATGCACTTTAGGTCTTCTCTTTTTCCGTACCGTAATAGCTGAAATTTCTCGGTGTTAAACTTCATATTGTTGTCTTCAGTCCACTTGTAGATTTTGTTTATGTCGGTTTGTAGAGATCCTATGTCTTCTGGGTTTCTTATTTTTCTACTGATCTTTGTGTCATCCGCAAAGGATGTTACTGTGCTGTCTCTGGTAACGTCCTCATCTATGTCAGTTAGCATGATTATGAAGAGTAGTGGAGCTAATACTGTTCCTTGTGGTACTGAGCTGAGGACCTCTGATTCTGATGAAGATACTCCTTGTACTGTAACGACTTGCCTCCGCTCACTAAGGAAATTATATATCCATTTCCCTACTTTTCCTGTTATTCCCATATATTTCAGTTTATGTATTATGATTCCGTGGTCACACTTGTCGAACGCTTTAGCAAAGTCTGTGTATAGTACATCATAGTTTTCATTACTTTCAAGTGAATCAATAATGTTGTTGTAGTGTTCCATTAGTTGTGATAGGCATGATCTGCCTGATCGAAACCTGTGTTGGTTATCATTGAATTTTTTCTGAGTTTCCAAAAAGTCATAGATTTTCTGTCTAACTATTCTTTCAAATATTTTAGTGAGATGAGATGTAAGCGACACTGGCCTATAGTTTTTGGCCTGGGATCGATCTCCTCCTTTATATATTGGGACTATGTTCGCGCTCTTCAGGATGCCCGGTATTTCTCCCGTGTCTAATGATCGTCTCCATATCCAGTATAGGGGCTCAGCAATTGCATTCTTGCAGTTTTTGATCAGTGTGGCATTCCATTTATCCGGTCCTGCCGCTGAGTGTGTTTTTAGTTTCCCTATGGCTTGTGTAATATCATCCGTCGTAAAGTCGAAATCCGTTATACTTTCCCCTTGTGGTTCTTCTTCAAAGAACGCGTTTCTATCGCAAATCAATTTGTCAGTTTTTTGGGATACTGAAAGATGATTCATACTGAGCTTTTAATATTTCAGATACTTCTGTTAGATCATCAGATAAATCACTGTTCTCATTTTTTAAAGGTCCGATAGTCGCTTGGTTTTTCGACTTTCTTTTTGCGAAATTATAGAAGTACTTTGAGTTAACCTTTATCGCTTCTATAGCGTCATCATCTTCTTTTTCTGTATGCTTCTCGATTTGTTCCTGTATGACGACATCGATACTTTGTAGTTTATCATTTAATATTTTTCTGATGTTGTTATCTTTACAATTACTTAATTTTGCAGTCACTCTTTTTCTCTTTCAGAACAATGCCCTCTTTTGTCTTTCGAACCTGCTTCTCTTTCCTCTTTGTTGTATCTTTGGGACATGTTTTTCCACAATTCCTAACGTCGTCTCCTCTAACGTCATTAGCATCTCTTCCGTTGTCTGGCCTCGAAAATGGTTTTCCAATCTATTACTTCCATGCTGGATGTCACATCTTCCCAGTTTATAGCTTTGGAGTGAAAATTAAAAATTTCGAATTTGCTTCGTTCTGTTGTGCGTGTTCTTTCCTTTCCTGTTGCCTTTATATTAGTTGTTATTTCAATGATATTGTGGTCTGATATCATAGTTGGGGAGATTTCTACATTATCAATTAGATTACTGTTGTTTGTGAATACCAAATCTAGGCAGTTGTTTTTTCTTGTGTTTTCTGTTATTTCTTGCGTTAACATAAATTCATCAGCTAAAGCTAGTAGCATTTTTACCTGCTCATATATATATGAAATTTAGTTATTGAAAATACTACTCGGTGCCGCCTTTGAATTGGCAAAATGACCACTTAGTTTAACCAGCTTAGGACCCTGTTTTTAGCCAAACAATCATGTATTTATTACTCTTCGTGTTTTTGAAGAGCAAAAATTCCAATAAGTTTTCGATTAGAAATCGTCTCCCAAGTTTTATAAATGTGTCCCTCGACGACGCTACTGTAATTTTTTCCTCATTTCATTGAGCTCATAACCCCCCCACATTTCGGTGCAGCCTTGAGTCTCACCCATTCATTCATTTGGTTAAAAGAAAGGAAAAAATATTTTCATCTCTTTAAGTAACTGTTCCACCTTTCGGGTTCATGGCAGAAGGAATCCTAACTTGAATGTAACTACTTTTAATATGTATATATATGAAAGTTTAAAAAAAAAATTGTTGATCGTGACCCATAGTTTTCATTGTTATTGTTTGGCCCGTATCGTAAATAATGTACTTCAAACAACAATAATTTTGAAATTAGAGTGAAAGCATTTTAAGCAACCCGTTGCCAAGGGATACTTATAAAAAAGTTATTTAAGTTCTTAAACCTCCTACATTCTCATTAATTTCCGCAATTACCATCATTATCGTTATCAAACAGGGACAGACAGACTATCGATGTAAACGAACTTTAAAAAGGCTGGTAATGCGATGGACGTACCTTACCTTCCTTCCTTCGCTTTACCGACTGATTGCATTAAATTGATGGAGTGATGTCGAGGGAACTGTTAATAATAACATCGTAGTATTGCCTATGTTTATTTTAAATTTTTCTTGAAGTTGGACACGATTTAATTCTTATGTTCGTCTTTTGCGTATTTTGTTAAAATTACAAAAATAATTTTAAAAAATGTATTTACTTAAAAGAAAAAAAAAGTGGAGTGAAGTGTTTTTTAAATGTCAATTTTAATAATACGTCGAAAGCGAAACTAAGGAAATGTTTTCAGCAGCCTACAATTGGGAGAAATTATTAAATTTTCCCCCCTTTCCCCCCTCTTTGAAGGGTGTAACTTTATACCCGCTAACTCTTAAGTGGGTTCGGCCCCGCTTTGTCGACTGAATTCCCGCGCGCGAGAATTGAGGGTGCCTCTAATCTTTTTCCGAAGTTTTTTCACCGCGTTTTTTCGCTAAAATTACGACATCGTCTGGCGAATTCTTCACCGTTACTCTTAACCTGGAAACGTGACAACACTACTCATACTCGCATCATACTCGGAGACACCTCCTCCCCTTCCCCACCCTTTCTCTATACATTGGTTCTTTCACCCTTCTGTCACTTCTCCCCCTGCTCCCACTCCCCTATTCAAGGGCCCCATCTCCCCGAAAAAGGTGTAGGAGAATTGGAAAGTATTGTAACAAGCATTCCTATTCTCGTTTTAAATTTGGGGGTTCTTTCTATTATTTTAGTATCAGAAAGTTACACACACACACACACTGTATGTATATTTTGAAGGAGACCGGCACAAACTGCTTATTTCCCGAATGTGGTAATACGTATTGTTTTTGAAACGTTAGTCTTCATATATTGTACATTTCGAGTATTATTGTTTCATTCACTCACACACTATATATACACCGTATATATATATATATATATATATATATATATATGTGTGTGTGTGTGTGTGTGTGTACACGTAAGTTCAAAGATGTGATTGAATAATATACTGTTTTATTGTTTTTAATTGTTTTGTTGAGAGACCATTCAAGGCTCAACTAGTTGTACAACCCCGTTATAATGAATGTAAACTGACTACGCGCGTGTTCGCTAGCTACAAGTTGACACATTTCAGTAACAAATAAACAAAAAAAAAAACCATGTTTTTGTTGTTTTTGTGAAATGGCGGAAATATATTTGGTCTCATTACTATAATTTATTTTTTATTATTATTTGGTACATTCGTGAGTTCACTCGTTCTCGCTTGAATTCCATTTAGGTCGTTTACCTGGATGAAACTTTCACGATGTACTCTCGTGATGAGGAGAAAAGTGTTCCATTGATTTCGCGTTAATATGGTTATATGCTTTCGGAAAGATCGTTTTCCCTACAACACGTAAATGAATAAGCCTAAGTACGAGATTCATCAAAATGGGTCGAATTTTTACATCAGTTACTTATAATAATAATAATAATAATAATAATTAATAATAATAATAATAATTTCCTCTGAAAACTTGAGAAACCGAGGCATCTTTTGTTTCTTTAAACGATTTGTAGACACTTGTAATTCGGTAATTATCGGGCCTCGGAATCTCATTTGTTACTGGTTTATTGTAGTTAGGAAACTTATTAAAACAAGGACATCACTCGCGGTTTATGTCTTTGTAAGAAACGCGTGTCCATCAGTCTAGAAATACTGTAAAAAAATAACATTTAGAAGAGTTCGTTGACCCCCTTTTTTTTTATTTTGAGGTGAATTGGATATGATGATGATGATGATGGTACTCCGTGTGACCTTTCGATCGATATTTGTATCGAGGTTGATCGCGTCTTGTCGCGTTAAATTATTTACCCAGAAAATCATCGGCCCTTAACGGAGACCGCCGCTGATCATCATATTCCTTCCTCATTGCTTCAAAGACCAGCACCAGCACCAGCACCGTTGCGAGCGAACACGAACCAGTTGGTTGTCTGTTCACTGTCGATACGCTTCGTAGTCGTTTTCGCATCTCTCATTCACCCACACATCCCTACGATGTTCTTTTGTTGCTCGAATCCCCCACCCCCTCACTAACCCCCTTCGTACTTTCGGTTTCCAAGATTCATCTCATCTGCTCGAGTTGGTAGCCTTGGTGTGGTTAGTTATAGGAAGGGCAAGGAGGCGGATTCGAATTTCTTTTTTCGTCATTCTCGCCATTAAAAGGACGAAAATTAAAGAATTGTGAACACCTTTAAGGGCTTTTCTCCTGTAGGCATGGGTGAAAACTACTTTACTGTAGTACTAAAAGTATTATGGCAGTATGCCGTCGGTAGCATCAGCAGTAGCTGCCCTATCGATAAACTTAAAAAAAAAAGTCTAGATATAAAGGAGAAGGTTAATTTCGAATATGATCCTCCGATCCGTCGCTCCTTTTAAAAGTAGTACGATTGAGGTTTTAATAGCGTTGTTTGCCACACTGGACTCGCTAGCAACAAACGGTGATGGTGTTGGTGATTGCTTAAAGCCCCAGCCACGGTCGGTGATTAAGGGGTGCAAGGTTCCGTTGCAGCGGGGGTGCGGCTCCTGCGTCACCCCTTTTCCCATCAGTCTCCCCCCCTCCACCCCGTTTTTTCCGGCACACACGCATCTAATCCTTTAACACCCGATCCGCTCCTGGAATCTCGGAGAGGTAGATGCGGAGGAAATTGGCCTTTGGTGAGGGAATGCCCCTTCGCTCGTTCATTTGCCTTAAACGGAGGAGGGTTATTCAACCTCGTAAGGAAAGGAAAATTGGGAAAAGGGCCCTTAATAATCGAGAATGAGATTCACTGATGAGCCTATTTACCTTCTTTAGAAGAGACATTTTTAACGTCATTACGCTATCAGGGTTTCATTGCAAGCAGTTCTTTTTAACTATTCAACCGGAATCTGATGGATGCATTCGGAACTTGGTTTCAAATAATTTTTTTTATCGACTGTTTGTAGGTTTCAAAAGATTTTGCAAAACCTACAGAATTATTATTAGTTAGATTAATAAGTAGATTTCTTTTTATGCAGGTTTATTCGTTATACATTTTTGACGTAATGAACTAGATCTTTTATTACATTTTCATTAAGGAATTCTATAAGTATTTAAGCTTTTTTAAATACTTTCTCATTGATAATAATTATTCTAATTTGGCGCGAGAGAAGTGTCATTGAACTTTCCTGTTCGCTCAGATGTGAAAAAATTATTTTAACGAACGAGACTGAATACTGTACACTTTATTTAAGTCTTCAGAAGAATAGTTTGGGAAAGGATTTATAATTTTCATTTCGGAATTTTGGGGCTCACAGGCTCTTTCATCATAATGCAGTTGATAAGGATATTTAGATAGCCATCTGCGTACGTGGCTCGTGGTTTACTAGAATATACGATACGGAAATATGTTTTTTTTACTTCTGCATTACCCCGACTTATTTCAAGTAATTGAAACTGAAGTAGTCTCAACCGTACTTATATATATATAAGCAAAGAACCACGGAAAAGGAAACATGAAGTCCGAGCGCTTTCGCGATATATATTCACATCTTCAGGACAAGAAAGAAATAAGCGCTCGGACTTCGTGTTTCCTTTTCCGTCTTTCTTTGCTTATTAAAAAGATCACATGTTGCTTTGTGATTTCTTTGCATATATATATATATATAATATATATATATATATATATATATTATGGAAGTACCGTAAGAGTCCGCTTGTTTTCGTCCAAATAACATTTTTGAATACTTATAATATTAGGCTGTTTTAAACGTGCATCAATATCACTTTGTTCTTGAGAGTGCATGCTTTGTGAAGAGTTGGCGTGGACAAGTTCGGAGGGAGTGAAGGGGTGGAGGGAAGTGTGCGGGAGGGCGTGACCTTGCCGATTCGTGCATTGGGCAGTCATTGCAGCTTCCTCCCACGAGGTTAACCTCTGCTTTGTGACCGCTCGGGCGCTGGGCGTCGTGCCCCACCTCCTCCTCCTCCTCCTCCTGTACAAAAAAAACTGCCGAGTCCTCTCTAACTGGCGTACGTGCACCTCCAGGAGAGGTTTAGGTAAGACCGGTCCATTGCAACAGCCATGACGATTAAACCCGCTTCGGATCACCGCTTCGTATACCGTAGTTTTAGAAGCTTCGCTAACCTCGATATTTTGTGAATTGGAGAAGCTAAATCGGTAGCATTCCGTTGATTACAGAATATGAATATGGGAAGGTTTCTATCATTTTAGGAGGGAAGTGATGGGTCTTTTATTTAAAATGTCGATTAATTGTACACAAAATTAAGGCATACGGTACTGAATACTGATACATTTATTTTATACGCCAAATCTTGTTAGTCAAATGCAAAAATACATAGGTGATTGGTTGAAATGTGTAATTTATCTAAAAGATCGCAGTTGGTGCTCGAGGAAATATAAATTTAAAACTATTTTATTATGCTCAAATTAAACTAATAAATTTTCAAAATAAACCGAAAGTCAGATGACGCATATCCATCGCTAAAGTATTAGAAATATCTTCAAATATTAAACCTTCGTATCACCACCTGGTGTTTCGTGTGGCAATGAATTTAATCATTAATAATACGTATTAAAAATGTCCACACTTCTTCGATGTTGTTACCAATTTGGAGGTTAAAACTCTCGTAACATTCAGTTTAGTACCGAATGCAACTAAATAAAATCTTATTAAAATTTAAGTTATTAATTTTTTTTTTTTTTTTTCCTTCTAAAGTGAACTGGTGATGTACTAGGAAACGCATGATATTGCCTCAACAGCTTTCGAATGATTGCGTATTAGTTACATTATCATATTTAATATAGCTTCAGGCTGTGAATAATCTACATATTGCCCCCCCCCCCCCCCCCCCCCCAAAGGGAAAGTAGAAATTGATGGCGTTTCTTTCTGTGCTAGTGCCAAAATTTCTTGTAATCGGCCAAGTATTTAGGCAACTCAATTATAATCCATAATTTATGTATCCTGTTCTCTTATAAGGATTGTGTTAATCTATCTTATTTTGCAACAACTGTAAACTGTCCTATATAGTTACTGATTGCTAAACGGAAGTAATGATTGCTTTCATATGAAAGCATGGTGAAAGGGGGTGGGAAATCATTTTTAAAATGCCTATTTTGTGTGGCGAGATTGTCGCTGCATTATCGGTATTATCTTTGAAAATACCAGGTGGATCCGTCTTCACTTAAAGCTCACCCAACCACTTTTTTTTTTTTATTATTATTTATATATTTTTTTAATGGCCTACTTTTTCTTTGTATGTATGTGCCATATGTAATTCGTAACACCACCATTTGTCAGCAGTCATGGTGACGCACGATTACGTGATAATAGACGGCTTGTTACGTAATGATTACACGATAGATACAATTTTATATTGCTGACGCTAAATTCTGTTTACATAATTATTGTGTGACGCGGATCTCGTCCAATTAAGCGCTTCTTTCAGATTACGAGAGTAGCGCTTTTGTTTTACGCAAGAAATTAAAAAGTTAGTTAAATTTTGGTTTTGTGTTTTTACCATATGAAGTTCGACCAAATATTTAATTATTATTAATCTTTATAAGTGTACATCAATTAGTTCTGAAATTTTTTGTATATTTAGCGGTAGGTATATTGTCAAAAATTGTTGTAAATGTTGACTGAATGCCCTTTCTCTCTCCCTCTCCCTCCGCAGACTGATTTGTGCGGTATCAAATGGCGTGTGTTCACCTGGAAGAGCAATGGGGAGGCGGACCCGTTGGAGGACCCCGTTCTACTCTCCTACTCAAGATGTCTCTCCCGACGTGTTGTGCGTATGGCGACGCACGTGGCAAGGGCAACAAACCCCATCCTCAGCGGGGCTCGACTTGCCGGGGGTGTTGCCGCCTCATGCCACGTCTCAGGGGAACTCCCAGTCGTACCGCCATACGGTCAGGCACAGTCCCAAGGAACTCTGGGTATTTTGGTACGGCGATGAGCCCGACCTTTCTTCGCTCGTCTCTCCCGAGCTCACGAAGGATGGTGAGTCACTCATTACAGACGTAGTGCACTAATCAAGAGAGGCTTTTTGGGGGGTTGGGGCGGTTCTCCTTTTGCAGTTTAAAATCTTTCATTTTCATAGAGTGAAAGGAAGATGAGAAGATAATCATTATACATATACATATACACACACACACACACACACATATATATATATATATATATGAAAATTATTTCACGAAAGTAACACGTGAAAAATATTTATGATGAATCAAACCACGAAGGAAAGGAAACAGATGGTGCTCAAGCGCTTTCGTCTAATGACATCCTCAGGAACACTGAAGTACATAAAGAATTACAGCCTATATATAGGTTACAGAAAGAGAAAAAAAAATAATATATATATATATATATATATATATCAGCAAACAACCACAGGGAAAAGGAAACACAAAGTCCGAGCGCTTTCGTGATATATTCACATTATCAAGGAGGAACAGAAAATATTCTGTTCCTCCTTGATAATGTGAATATATCACGAAAGCGCTCGGACTTTGTTTCCTTTTCCCTGTGGTTGTTTGCTGATTAATAAGGTCACGTGTTATTTTGTGATTTTAGTGCATATATATATATATATATATATATATATATATATACCTTCAACTGCAAAGAACACAGTATAAATAACGTAAAGAAACGACGCTTGTATAGGAGATATTCCGCGCAAGACGAGAGAGAGAGAGCGGAACAAATGAAAAAATGAGGTAACCACCTGGGAATCGAACCCGGGATCTTCCGATTGCCGGTCAGACGCGATACCATTACACCATGGACCTCACTCTTCCGTTCTCTCTCTCTCGTCTTGCGCGGAATATCTCCTATACAAGCGTCGTTTCTTTACGATATATATATATATATATAATAAACGGAGAAACGAAATTAAAGGATTGTGGAAGGGGCACACAAATTTATAAGGAAAAACTATCGATTTTTAGCACAAGATTAAGATTTGTTTCCAAACAATGTTATAGATTAAAAAAAAAAAAAAAAAAAAAAAAAAATATATATATACAAATTTATACTGGAAATCTGCCCGGGTTTTAGCTCTCTGCCCTATTTTTTTGTATATAAAAATTGAAAAATAAAAGTTATTAGGGTGGCATACAAATTTTACCAAAGATTTAGGGTTCTACCTTTCTTATCTAAATCTGTTCTGAAGGAATTCAAAACAACAGGATCGAGTTGAAAAAGACCTTTGCTTATGTTGAAGTTATTTGTTAGTTGGATAATGGCAGACTCAAGAATATTTCTATTAACAATGTTGCTAGAGTGGAATAAAACTGAAGCATTGTTCCAATCAATACAGTGGGATAACTCTGACAAATGGACAAAAAGGGCACTGGACAATTGTCCTGTTCTAACGGAATATTGATGCTGTTTTATACGTGTGTGCAAATCCTTTCCCGTCTGACCTATGTAAAAGGAATCACATTGTTTACAACCAATTTTATAGATAGGTAATGCCTGAATTATTGGTAGGGCTATTTTTTACTATGATATTTTTCACAATATTGTTATATGAAAATACTACATTAATATCAAAAAGTTTAAATACATTAGCAATGCCTAAAAAGCCCGGGAAAAATGGAAGTACTAAAATATTTTTTGACAAAGTACGAGTGTTGTTATTGACGCGATAGAAAGTTCGTTTTGCCTTGTTGAGACAAGATTCCATAAACGCAGATGGATAACACAGATCACTTCCAATACCGTTGATTTTTTCTAATTCGGCATCGATGTATTCCGGACTGGCGATCCTAAGGGCGCGGAGAAACATTGAAGAAAAAATGGCCTTAGTGGGGGTGTCATGTCCCGAGTAAAAGTGTACGTAGGACAAATTGTTTGTTTTTTTCCGATAGATACTAAACTTAAAACCTGGGCTTTCCCTATTTAGTATCTATCGGAAAAAAAAAACCAATTTGTCCTACGTACACTTTTACTCGGGACATGACACCCCCACTAAGAAGGCCATTTTTTCTTCAATGTTTCTCCGCGCCCTTAGGATCGCCAGTCCGGAATACATCGATGCCGAATTAGAAAAAATCAACGGTATTGGAAGTGATCTGTGTTATCCATCTGCGTTTATGGAATCTTGTCTCAACAAGGCAAAACGAACTTTCTATCGCGTCAATAATAAAACACTACTTTGTCAAAAAATATTTTGGTACTTCCATTTTCCCGGGCTTTTTAGGCATTGCTAATGTATTTAAACTTTTGGATATTAATGTAGTATTTTCATATAACAATATTGTGAAAAATATTACCTTAAAGCGCTTCTGCCTCAAGGGTGCGCTGCTCCCACGAAGTCCACTCAGCGCCTCCTGAGGCGGGGCCACGACGGGGTCGCCACCCTTCTTTTCTCTTGCTCCTGCCATACGATTTGGTCCCCTATTGAATTTGTGGGGGCTGGTCTGGCAGAGGAATACCCTGACACTGTGGGTTGGTCGGGTATGTTGGCTAAAAACATGTCCAAGTGTTTTTTAAAAGTATCTACTGGGACTGCACTTATATCTCTAAGGTACTGAGGCAAGGAGTTAAACAGGCGAGAACCCTGCCTAGAGATACTATTATATTGAAGGGTTTGAATCCTTCTCAGACTGTTTGGTGGGAGGTGATATTTTTTACACATTCTGCCAGTTCTTGTTAAGGTGGGCACAATTGGTTCAGTATTGGGGGCAACTAAAAGCCCTTCTAGAATTTTCCAGGTGTAGATTAGGATGTATCTCTCAAACCTTCTCTCTATGGAATAAAGGTTGAGGCCTCTAAGCCTATCCCAGTAGTTTAATTTGTTTTTACTCACCTGTTGCCCATCAGGTTGTTTAATATACGAGGTAAAGGTTCTTTGTAGGCCCTCAATTTTTTGCAATTCATTCTGTTTGTGGGGAAACCATAATTGAGAGCAGTAGTCAATGCGTGGAAGGACAAGTGATTTCCACAGGGTAAGCATGGTCATACTGTCCCTAGTTCTGAATGTCCTCAGTATATATCCTATTAGTTGTTTGCATGATGAGGTTACTTTGTCAATGTGCCTGTTGAATGTTGCATCTTCAGATAATATAATCCCTAGATCCCTGACATGATCAGTTTGTGCAATATCTTTTCCTGTGGGTCCAGTGTAGTTGAATTGTTCTTTCAGGTATTTATTTGGTCCATACTTAATTAGTTCAAATTTGTCTTCATTGAAGGCCATATTGTTTGCATCTGCCCATGCATATATAGTTTGTAGATCTTTTTGTAGCTCTACACAGTCTTCTTTTTCTGTAATTGGTCTTAGTATTCTGGTATCATCTGCGAATGACAGGAGAGAGCTTCCTAGGTTACAGTTTATATTGTTTAGCATTATAATGAATAGAATTGGTCCTAGTACTGTGCCTTGCGGCACTCCACTAATCACTTCTTTTTCTATAGATCTTGCTCCATTTACAGTTGTTATTTGTTTTCTGTCAGAGAGAAAGGCATGGATCCATTTTCCTACTTTTCCACAAATACCAAGTTCTTTTAGTTTATGGAATAATATACCATGGTCAACCTTGTCAAAAGCTTTTGCAAAGTCTAGATAGATGACATCAACATTGTGGTTTTCTCCCAAGTATTGTAGGATTGTATTGCAATGGTCTATAAGTTCAGTAAGGCAGGATCTCTTGTGTCTGAAGCCATGTTGAAAGTCTTCTAAGAGATGTTCATTTTCTATAAAACTGACAATGTGCCTTTTCAGGACTTTCTCAAATATTTTAATAATATGGGAAGTCAAAGATATGGGTCTATAGTTCTTGGCTTCCTTTCTTTTGCCTCCTTTGTAGATTGGGGTAATATTTGCTTGTTTCATGATTGGTGGTATTCTACTGGTGTCTAGTGAGGATCTCCACAGGATTTTCAAAGGCAGAGATAAAGTATGTTTGCATTCCTTAAGAATCTTGGCTCCAATTCCATCTGGACCAGGGGCTGAACTCCCCGGTAGCTCTGTTATTGCCTGTTGTATATCTCTAGTGGTTATTTGTATATCTTCCAATAATGGTCTGTCTTGGTCATTTTCTTCTCTATCAAAAAATGCTGTAGTTTTTATTTTCTTTGCTACTACAGGGGTACTCCAGCTTAAAGCATATTGAGATTGTAAAATGTTTGCCATTTCCTGTGTATTAGATGTGAGAGTTAGTCCATCTTTAGCAAGCAATGGGCCAATGCTCGTTTTGATAACTGCTTTGCGTTTAGCATAGCTAAAGAAGAATTTGCTATTTTCCTTTATAGTGCCAATAGCTTTGTGTTCATTATCAATATTCTCTCTTATGGTTGACTCCTTTATTTTAAGTTCTAACATCAGTATCTGATTCCGGATGTTACTATGTCTTGTATCACTTAATTGCTTTGTCAGTTGTTTAGATAGCTTTGTTCTCTTTCTCATAAGTGTCCTTCTGTATCTGTGCTCTTTTGTCCGGTGCTTCTGTGCACTATCGTTTTTCTTTGGTGTGTGTTTGTATAATGCTGATGACAGCAGGTATTGTATTCTACTCCAGCATTCTTCTGGCTTTAGGTTTTCTAATTCATCTTCCCAGTTTATTTCTCCCAGACAGTTATTTATTGATGTCCAGTCTGACTTGTGCAGGTTTAGGTCAGAGTATGGCAAGTTCGTTTGGCATGGGTCTTGCTTACATTTGTGGAGGGACAAGTTTGTGAATATGTGCATGACATTGTGGTCGGAGTGTATAGTTGGTGTTATAACAATGTGGTCAATTGTAGTTGCATTATTTGTCAGCACTAAATCTAGGATATTATTTTTTCTAGTTGGGCAGTGGACATGTTGTACTAGGAGCAGTTTTTCCATAAACTCATTCAGGTGTTTTGATTTGGACCTTTTTGTCCCTGATTTCATACCACCATATTGGTTCCAGGTGCAATTTGGGAGATTAAAGTCTCTGTTGAGTCTACAATAGCTGGGCATTGCCTGATTTTTTCCAGAACTTCAGTGAGCTCTAGATGGGAGCTATCTGGGGGGCTATAGATATTCACTAGTATTATGTCTTCTTTATTTATGCTGAGCATGATGATTAGGAGTTCACAGGCTCCATTTGAGTATGCCATGAGCAGTTCACTTTGAATGTTTTCAGGGATGTACATCAGGACACCACCATTTAGACGGTCTTCTCTGTCACATCTATGGGTGGTGTACCCTTTGATTGCAATTTCACTACTCATGATCATGGGGTTCAGGTGTGTTTCTGTGAGGGCTATAACTGTGCTAGTAGTGTGTTCCACTAGGCTCTTTAGGTAAGGTACTTTGGTATGGTTTGAGTTTGGGTAAAGGCCCTGGATGTTTAAGTAAATTATTGATACATTTGTGGAGCCATTTGTTTCATCTCCCACATATAGGGCATTTGAAGGGTTCCTGCTGGGGTTCTCGTTTGCTTTTGTATGAGGAGCCCAAGTGAGCTTTGAATGTCTTGTATTTGTTTTATGAGGTGGTAAAACCCCAATGGGGTTTCATGGTTGCTTGCTGTACTATTTTCACCAGTGGGCTTACCTGGACCCGCTACATCAGCATAAGATCTGGGTGCAGGAATGGTATTTGGTCTTGGGTTTTCTTGCACCCCTTGGGCCAAATAGTGCTGAGGGATAGTAGGCTCACTATCCTGGTATTCTCTCCGTTGAGTTTGATGTGGTTGGAATCGGATTGTTCCCTTCAGGTGGGCCAGATTGCAGTTCTCTTTAAAACAACTTCTTTCCCACCATGAGCTCTGGCAAATTTGGGGATGAAAATAGGGACATCTTGCATTGGATCTACATCCAGAAATGCCATTCCCATCGTGTATAAATTTTTTGCAGAGTGGTGGGTGAGCAAATGGGCATTCTCTTCCCTTAAGTCCATATTTACACAAGCCCCTCCTGTAATACTTGCATACTGGCTTCTTGTTTTCACTTTTGGCTTTTTGGTGACTATGTACAGTGGGGTTGTTCACTTTGTTGAAGGTCTTAATGTCTATTTCCTGTTCTTGTTTTTGTTTTGTCTCTTTTGGTGCCCTTTTTGCTTGCAGTGTCCCTCTCTCTAGGGTCTCATCCTGAGGGTTTCTCACTTTTTCAGCAAGCTCTGCATTTGCAATGATAATTTCCTCCTCCTGTAACTCACCTGCCACTTCTACTTCAAGCTCTTCAAATTGTCTGTCATAGTCATCGCAAATTTGACGAGCACATTTAAAGCATGAGAATTTCCTTTTTGAATTTTGAAGGATGAGTAGGAAATAAATAGGTAGTTCACTACATTTGTAGTGTATCCATAGTCTGCATTCATCACATTTTAATGCATGTAGGCTGCAGTCTAATGCACATTTTATGCATGGGTTTCTGTTTTTGTTTCCTTCCTCTGCCATGTTGACTTGCATACTGGTTTTAGTGTGGAGCGTAGATATTAAAATATTTTGCAAAGGTTTAAGTTTATTGTTTATTTTGTAATTTTCTATAATGAAACGTGCCCACCCAAATTATTTATTTATTTATTTATTTTATTTTTTATTTTTGGTTTCTGTTTCCTTTCTTTCGATGTTTCGATGGTCGGGTGTATTTCGAGAGGTTTCTGACCTAGTAAAAAATAGCCCTACCAATAATTCAGGCATTATCTATAAAATTGGTTGTAAACAATGTGATTCCTTTTACATAGGTCAGACGGGAAAGGATTTGCACACACGTATAAAACAGCATCAATCTTCCGTTAGAACAGGACAATTGTCCAGTGCCCTTTTTGTCCATTTGTCAGAGTTATCCCACTGTATTGATTGGAACAATGCTTCAGTTTTATTCCACTCTAGCAACATTGTTAATAGAAATATTCTTGAGTCTGCCATTATCCAACTAACAAATAACTTCAACATAAGCAAAGGTCTTTTTCAACTCGATCCTGTTGTTTCGAATTCCTTCAGAACAGATTTAGATAAGAAAGGTAGAACCCTAAATCTTTGGTAAAATTTGTATGCCACCCTAATAACTTTTTTTAATTTTTATATACAAAAAATAGGGCAGAGAGCTAAAACCCAGGCAGATTTCCAGTATAAATTTGTATATATATATATTTTTTTTTTATCTATAACATTGTTTGGAAACAAATCTTTTAATCTTGTGCTAAAAATCGATAATTGTTCAATTTATATATACAAAAAGAGCAGAGTGCTAAAACTTGGGCAGATTTCCAGTATAAATTTGTATATATATATTTTAATTTTTTTTTTTTTTTTTATCTATAACATTGTTTGGAAACAAATCTTAATCTTGTGCTAAAAATCGATAGTTTTTCCTTATAAATTTGTGTGCCCCCTTCCACAATCCTTTAATTTCGTTTCTCCGTTTATTGTATATACCGGGTGTCCCGTAAGTCTGGACCCATAGGGATTTATAATATATTTTTTATTGTTTATTATTATTTTTTATTTTTTTATTATGATCTTACTCCGCTGGAGTTTTATTTGTGGGGCCACTTGAAAGCCAAAGTGTACGAGGTCAAACTTCAGAACATTTTCCACCTTAAAGCACGCATTGTGGAGGCGTGTCAAGAAATTTCTGCGACTGACTCAGAAAGTGCTGTCGCAGTGGAGATTGCGTCTTCAACTATGTGTGCGACACAACGGCGGACACTTTGAACAGATTATGTAATAAATTTTTGGACTATTTTGTAATTTTATTATTTTTCCCTATGGGTCCAGACTTACGGGACACCCTGTGTGTGTATATATATATATATTTTTTTTTTATTTTTTTTCTGTAACCTATATATAGGCTGTAATTCTTTATGTACTTCAGTGTTCCTGAGGATGTCATTAGACGAAAGCGCTTGAGCACCATCTGTGTTCCTTTCCTTCATGGTTTGATTCATCATATATATATATATATATATATATACTTTTTATTTTATTTAAGTACATAAGAACGCTTTTCTTCATTTATGAATCGAATCGTCTTCAGCTGAAATACCACCTGTAACAGTAATGAAGCGCGCGCGCGCACACAACAGTGTACTTTGGAAATACATACATTAGCGATTGTCGTAGCTTGATGAACTGTTTCCTTCTCTTCACGCAGAGCACGAAGCAGGTCTGAATTTGGGAGACGTGTTGTGCATAAAATTTTGTTTCATCAGAATATATATACTATATATATATATATATATATATATTTTATATATATTATATATATATATATTTTTATATATATATATATATTTATATATATATATTTTTATATATATATATATATTATATATATATATATATATATATATATAATATATATATATATATATATATATATATTTTATATATATATATTATATATTTTTATATATATATATATTTTATATATATATATATATATATATATATAATATATATATATATATATATATATATATATATATATATAAAGGAATATCTTTTAATCAGAAAAGAATTTGTTAGTCGTATTAAAATATTTTGAGTCTTACTCACTTGATTCTGAGTATTGATTGCCGCCTCGTTGATATTGTTGAAGTTTTTGTAATAATAATCATATAATCGTTAGGCATATGACCGTCAATTGCTGTCGATCATAGGTATTATTTTGTGAAACAGTATACCGTAACTGGAAATCGCCTTTGATTGGTCATTAAGACAAGATCGGGAAAGTTTCCCAATAAATGCATCGCGGAGCCAGGGGAACTATTTGCCTCTGGCAGAAGACGTTTGAACCCGAGTTACGTCTTAATTATTCATATAGGTTCGTAATTATTACGCGCACATTCATTAACTAAATGCGGGGTATTGCGTACGAGTAATAGGTAAAAATGCCCTAATGTTAAACGGTTAGTGACCTTTTAAACTATGGAGTGAGTTAGGAACGGGTGCTATTTTATTGGTATTCACTCGCTTGTTCTCGAATCCGTTTCGGTGTAAAACGAGTGAACTTGGCGGTTGAATTCCGTCGTGGTCCCTCCTCTCTCCTTATTGATCAAAACGCATCTTCTCGTGAGCGCCCCCCCCCCCCCCCTGCACCCTGCGTGTGTTTAACGATGCGTACCTCTTCCACTCTGTCAGTGGGCGTGTTGACGCGTTTTTCCTACCCCTCCACGCCTCTCGAACGCCCAAAAACCATCCATCCATCGTGCCCTATAGTTAGCCTTCTTTTCCTGAGCAAAGAAGGCCGATGGAAGTCGCTCTCTTGACAGTTCTCGCTGCCTCTGTTTCCTCGCCTAATTTGTGTTTTGTACTTTACTCACCATTAGTCCGATTTTGTTGTGTCTGTTCTGAAAAGCGTAAAACGTCCTTGACAATCTTTTACTCGGGGACCGCGCCTTCAAACTTGGTTAAAATTATCCTACCACGTGCCGGCACATTAAAACTCATTTCTCCGGGCTCAAAGGCCAATAATGTATCATTAACTCAGACACTTAGTCTGATTGAAGTCTTCAGGATATATTTAATGCGCAGCAACCGAGAGAGAAAGAATAAATATATATATATATATATTTATATACTGCGCGGTCATTGCAGTTATTTGCATATATATATATATATATATCACACACACACACACACTATAATTAATATAAAGAACGACGCTTGTAGAAAAGCGTTCTGCACAAGATGAGGATAGAGAACGAACGAATGAAAAATGAGGTATAACCCGGGATCATCCGATTGCCGGTCAGATATGCTATCCACTACACCATGGACCTCGATCAATCAGAAGTCGTAATTCTGCCCCTCACGGCATTGGTTTCTGCTCGTATGTCATTAGACGAAAGCGCTTGAGCACCATTCTGCACGTTTCCTTCGTGGTTTTATTCATCATATATATATGTATGTGTGTGTGTGTTAAGGAAGGCAGACCGTGTCTGAATTTGAAGCGAATGGTTTTTTCCTCCCGATACGATAATTAAAATGTTTATATAACCTACTGATTTCGATACTTTTATCCGAATGTTTTCCTAATACTGCCAAGCCGATGGAGGTGCCAAAACGTTCTCAGTTTATAATATTAATGTAACGTTCAATGCCTCACGATTACGATGTGAATTTGTTCAGCGATTGTTGTTTGTTGAAACGAGCCGAATTGGTTAGTTGGTTGATGTGACCGGGGAGGAGGAGGAGGAGGAGGCGGCGGCTTGGGTATCCGCCTCTATCCCAAATCTGTTTCCCCTTCTCCGAAGTAGGTTTGCCTTTCTTTTATTGATAGATTTTCTTCCTGACTTGACCTCGAATACCCCGCCTTCGATGGCCCGCTTCCCCTGTTCTCTTAAACTCTCCGTCCCTCCCTCTCCTCTCCTTATTGATCTTGAATGTCCTCTATTTTTTCCCCTTATCCTTTCTCACGCTCTCACCTCGAGTACTTAAGCATAATATTGAGAAGCGACAATCATTCCCCAACAGCGACACGCTTAACGAGTTCTTAGCAACCTCTTAAAACTGCCTATTACCAATCCGTTTATTCTTTCCCTCTCCCTTCAGTTTCATGCGAGCATTGTTCTCTGTTGTCTTGGAGACAATTCAGTTCAGATTGGGTTTGCATAAAGCTCCGCATACCATACGTTCGTCCGTGCGTTACGTCGTTCGTCCTTGCTGCTGCTGCTTGTCGGGGAAGGGGGGAGGAGGGGAGCTAGCGGATGCGAAGAGAGTTTCAACTACGAAAATTGTGTAGAAGAGAGAGGCTCGGCGTAGTTTTAGTAAGGGAGGGACAAGGGGTTGGAATGGGGTAGAATGCGTGGTGGGTTTAAAGGGTGGGGGTAGACAGGCCCGGTGTGGGAAACTCGAACTACGAAAAGAACACTTGGAATGAACGAATAACTGAAAGAAAAGCCGGAAGCGCTTCTAATTTAGAGATTATTTTTTGCAATTTAGATATCAAAGAGCGCAGACGGACGAAACAGTAGCGGGTTTTTGTGTCCAATTCCAACAGGAAGAAATAAAAATATAAATTGCTGGAGTTTAAAAGGCTCGTAATATAGTTACGTTGAGTGCTGATAAAACAATGTACAGGGTGTCCCGTAAGTCTGGACCCATAGGGAAAAATAATAAAATTACAAAATAGTCCAAAAATTTATTACATAATCTGTTCAAAGTGTCCGCCGTTGTGTCGCACACATAGTTGAAGACGCAATCTCCACTGCGACAGCACTTTCTGAATCACAGTCGCAGAAATTTCTTGACACGCCTCCACAATGCGTGCTTTAAGGTGGAAAATGTTCTGAAGTTTGACCTCGTACACTTTGGCTTTCAAGTGGCCCCACAAATAAAACTCCAGCGGAGTAAGATCATAATAAAAAAATAAAAATAATAATAAAAAAAAATATATATATATATTATAAATAAATTTTTGGACTATTTTGTAATTTTATTATTTTTCCCTATGGGTCCAGACTTACGGGACACCCTGTAGTATACTCTCTCTGTTTCCAAGATAGACGGCTTCATTTTCAATTCACTTTTTCGTATTATTGGTCTTCACTCTTCGTGTAACTTAGTAACGAGAGATAATGACTTTAGAACTATGGAACTCGAAGAGCGATTTTAACTCGCATCACGAAAAGTTATTTACTCTGAAAGTAGTTTGGTACTTTTCCGTTATACTCCCACAATTTCTTCTTTCCCGGTTAGGTCAACTGTACGCCCTTGACAATTATTTAGGTCAAGTCGTGATATTTTCGTTAAAATATTCGTTAGTATTTCGTTAAATATTCGTTAATTTTAACGAAAATATCACGACTTAACCTAACCAATTGTCAAGGGCGTACAGTTGATCTAACCGGGAAAGAAGAAATTGCGGGGTGTAACGGAAAAGTACCATAATTTTATTTCGTGTCTTTATCCTTACCATAAAATCATTAGTTTTATTATTTAAGTTTAAATCTTACTTTTTTGTTTTACGGCACTCGTTATTTCAACTTTTCTCTAAAATTCCTGTTGACTCCAAAGTTCGAATGTACGCTAAATTATGTATCTAAATTAAGCCATTTTCAAAATAAATGTTACTCAGATTTTGTATCTAGTCCAACCTAAATACCACAAAACCAATTGGCTAACCAGTATTGAAAAAAAAAAATTAACTCCAAATGATGCAGAAACTGAGCGTAATAAAGAAGAGTAAAATTAATGTGAACTGTAAGCAGTAAATTTGGATGGTCTTCATCTTGATTTGTTATTCGCTCTTCTGTTTAATAAGATTCATTTATTTTATTTATTTTTTCTTAGTAATAGCCAAGTGGGATTCGTAACGCAGTCCATTGGGTATGTACATGGAATGGTATGTAGATGGGAGACTATATAATGTTTAAGAGGTAATACTGTACTTAGCTTCTCTTAAAATAATGGTTATGATTCAGTCAATTCTGGTAAAAACGGCTATTTAAAAAGTAATTGCAGCCTTATTTTATAAGGTTATTTTTTATATTTGTTTTGATTAATGAACGGCTTGGCAGTGTGTGAAGCGAGTCAGATGACGGAATGTTTTTGGAAATAGGAAACATAGTTTTAAGGGAATTCATTACCAAGGTTTATTCAGTCCGCAACTTAGTTGTATGAGAAACATTTAACTTATGTACGGTGTTGCGTACGCGACATGACTTTAAATAATATATATATATATAATATATATATATATATATATATATATATATATATATATATATATATATATATATATATATATACCTTATGAACCTTATGTTGTTTCGTGCGTTGGTCTCTCTTCACACGGAGGTCAAGCTGGTGGCCCCGCCTCTAGGTCTGGCCTGTGTAGGAGTGAGTTGCTTTCTTGCGCCTCCACCGTACATATCCAGGCACGCCCGGCTCGTCTGGTACTGTCCTTAGCCAGGCATCAGTCTTTTCTTGAAGACTTCAACTTTGACCCCCATTACGTTTCTGAGGTCCTTTGGAAGCTGGTTGAAAAGTCTTGGCTCCCTGACAACCAGCTATGTTTCCTTCAGGTTGAGGAGGTCCCTTGTCGGGCCCTTTAATTTGGGAACACTACACATTCTGCCTTTCCTACTTTCCAGTGTTGTTTGAATGGTAATTGGGTTTAGTTTTAGGTTTGGTACCAGTTTTTCGATCATTTTCCATATGTAATTATGATGTACCTCTCTTCTTCTTTCCAGTGAGTACAGATTAGTTTACGTTGTCTTTCCCAGTAGTTCTTTGCAGCCATCATCTTGGCTTTGAAATGCCTTTGCGTTTCTTCTAGTTTATTAGTTTCTTCCTTTTTATATGGGACGTCAAAACTGAGCAGTATTCAAGTTTTGTATAATCAGTGTTTTTAGCAGGGGAATCATTACTGTCCTGTCCCTTCTCTTGAACGTTCTTAGAACCTGTCCGGCGACTCTTTTTGCTTTATTTATCGCTATCTGATTTGTGTTTCGAATTTCGCATCATCTGTCATTATTATCCCGAGATCAGTCGCTTTCATGCTTCTCTGACTTTCCTGTCTATCTGGAGCATAATATGCAGTCTGTTTAAGTTCTTCTTTTCTACCATATCTCAACAGCTGAAATTTCTCGGCGTTGAATGACATGTTGTTGTCTTCTGACCATTTGTATATTTTGTTCGTGTCCCTCTGCAAGGCCTCCACGTCATGTACATCGCTGATTTTTCTGCTGATCTTTATCGTCTGCAAAGGATGTTACTATACTATTGCTGTTTACTCCGCTGTCTATGTCTGTTAGCATGATAATGAACAGGAGTGGGGCCAGTACTGTCCCTTGTGGTACTGAGCTGCGTACTTCCGATTTGATGATGATATACCTTGAATTTTGACGACCTGCAGACGATCACGAAGGAAGTTGTAGATCCATTTTCCCACTTTGCCTGTTATTCCCATATCTTTAATTTTATGTGCTATTATACCATGGTCACATTTATCGAAAGCTTTAGCAAAATCTGTGTATATAACATCGTAGTTGTCATTGCCTTCCAATGCATCTAGGATATTGTTGTAGTGCTCTATTAGTTGTGATAGGCATGATCTACCTGATCGGAATCCATGCTGATTTTCGTTGAATCTTTCCCGTGTCTCCAGGAAATCATAAATTTTCTCTCTAACTATATATATATATATGATGAATAAAACCACGAAGGAAAGGAAACACAAAAAGGTGCTCAAGCGCTTTCGTCTAATGACATCCTCAGGAACACTGAAGTACATAAAAGGTTACGGCCTATATATAGGTTATATTTCATATAACAATATTGTGAAAAATATCATAGTAAAAAATAGCCCTACCAATAATTCAGGCATTATCTATAAAATTGGGTGTAAACAATGTGATTCCTTTTACATAGGTCAGACGGGAAAGGATTTGCACACACGTATAAAACAGCATCAATATTCCGTTAGAACAGGACAGTTGTCCAGTGCTCTTTTTGTCCATTTGTCAGAGTTATCCCACTGTATTGATTGGAATAATGCTTCAGTTTTATTTCATTCTAGCAACATTGTCAATAGAAAATTCTGAGTCTGCCATTATCCAACTTTCAAATAACTTCAACATAAGCAAAGGTCTTTTTCAACTCGTTCCTGTTGTTTTGAATTCCTTCAAAACAAATTTAGATAAAAAGGGTAGGACGCTAAATCTTTGGTAAACTTGTACGCTGCTTTATTAACTTTTAATCTTCATTTTATTTTATATATATCGAAACTTGACTCTAAAAGGCAAAGTGTTAAAACCCGGGTAGATTTCCAGTATAAATTTGTATTTTTAATTCATTTGATCTTGTGCTAAAAATCGATATTTTTCCTTACAAATCTGTATGCCTCTCTGTTAATCCTCTAATCTTTAATTTTTAATTTTATTTTTACTTCTCCGTTTATTGCATATATATATATATATATATATATATGTGTGTGTGTGTGATCTATATATATATATATTATATATATATATATATATATATATATTTATGATGAATAAAACCACGAAGGAAAGGAAACACAAAATGGTGCTCAAGCGCTTTCGTCTAATGACATCCTCAGGAACACTGAAGTACATAAAAGGTTAAGCCTATATATAGGTTACAGAAAGAAAAAATAAATAACACATACACACACACATATATATATATATATATATATATACATACATATCTATATATACAAATACATACATACATACATACATATATATACAATAAACAGAGAAGTAAAAATAAAAAATTAAAAATTAAAACCTTAAATATTACCAGTGAGGCGTACAGATTTGTAAGGAAAAATATCGATTTTTAGCACAAGATCAAATGGATTATAAAAAATACAAATTTATACTGGAACTCTGCCCGGGTTTTTAACACACTGCTGCCTATGGTCAGGTTTCGATATATATAAAAAAAAAAAAAAATGCAAATTAAAAGTTAATCGATTTTTAGCACAAGATCAAATGGATTATAAAAATACAAATTTATACTGGAACTCTGCCCGGGTTTTTAACACACTGCTGCCTATGGTCAGGTTTCGATATATATAAAAAAATAAAATGCAAATTAAAAGTTAATAAAGTAGAAGACAAGTTTACCAAAGATTTAATGTTTTACCCTTCTTATCTAAATCTGTTTTAAAGGAATTCAAAATAACAGGATCGAGTTGAAAAGACCTTTGCTTATGTTGAAGTTATTGTTAGTTGGATAATGCAGACTCAAGAATATTTCTATTAACAATGTTGCTAGAGTGGAATAAAACTGAAGCATTGTTCCAATCATACAGTGGGATAACTCTGACAAATGGACAAAAAGGGCACTGGACAATTGTCCTGTTCTAACGGAATATTGATGCTGTTTATACGTGTGTGCAAATCCTTCCCGTCTGACCTATGTAAAAGGAATCACATTGTTACAACCAATTTTATAGATAATGCCTGAATTATTGGTAGGGCTATTTTTTACTATGATATTTTTCACAATATTGTTATATGAAAATACTACATTAATATCCAAAAGTTTAAGTACATTAGCAATGCCTAAAAAGCCCGGGAAAAATGGAAGTACTAAAAATATTTTTTGACAAAGTACGAGTGTTAATATTGACACGATAGAAAGTTCGTTTTGCCTTGTGGAGACAAGATTCCATAAACGCAGATGGATAACACAAATCTTGGGCGTCTGCCATTATCCAACTTTCAAATAACTTCAACATAAACAAAGGTCTTTTTCAACTCGATCCTGTTATTTTGAATTCCTTTAAAACAGATTTAGATAAGAAGGGTAAAATTAAATCTTTTGGTAAACTTGTCTTCTACTTTATTAACTTTTAATTTGCATTTTATTTTTTTATATATATCGAAACCTGACCATAGGCAGCAGTGTGTTAAAACCCGGGCAGAGTTCCAGTATAAATTTGTATTTTATAATCCATTTGATCTTGTGCTAAAAATCGATTAACTTTTAATTTGCATTTATTTTTTTTATATATATCGAAACCTGACCATAGGAGCAGTGTGTTAAACCCGGGCAGAGTTCCGTATAAATTTGTATTTTTATAATCCATTTGATCTTGTGCTAAAAATCGATATTTTTCCTTACAAATCTGTACGCCTCACTGGTAATCCTTTAAGGTTTTAATTTTTAATTTTTTATTTTTACTTCTCTGTTTATTGTATATATATATGTATGTATGTATGTATGTATGTATGTATGTATTTGTATATATAGATATGTATGTATATATATATATATATATGTATATGTGTGTGTGTATGTATGTTATTTATTTTTCTTTTTTTCTTTCTGTAACCTATATATAGGCTTAACTTTTTATGTACTTCAGTGTTCCTGAGGATGTCATTAGACGAAAGCGCTTGAGCACCATTTTGTGTTTCCTTTCCTTCGTGGTTTTATTCATCATAATATTTTTCACGTGTTGCTTTCGTGAAATAATTTTCATATATATATATATATATATATATATATATATATATATATATTATATATATATAACAGGGTGGGCCGTAAGTTTCCATACATAGGAAAAATAAAAAAAATTTATGGACAACCATTTTATTTATAATATGCTCTACATGGTTGCCATTGTTTGAAAACCATTTCAATACGTGTTCCCCACTGTTGATGAACACGCATTAGCACAGTTGACGTTATGCTTGTAATGGCTTGGTGATACGTTCCTTTAGATGATTTATGTCTCGTATCTTTTCCTGATACACCATGGCCTTCAAGTGCCCCCAAAGATAGAAATCAAGGGGGTGAGATCTGGGGATCTGGGAGGCCACTCCACAGGACCACGCCGACCAATCCAAGCATCCGGAAACTGCTGATCCAAATACCGACGCACGTGAAGACCATAATGAGGTGGAGCTCCATCTTGCTGGAAGTAATCTGGAAGTTACCTTCCTCGTTTAGCAGGGATGGGAAAATCTCTTCTTGCAACATGTTAAGATACCTTCGGCATTAAGATTTCCACTGACAAAAATTGGTCCAATAATTCTGTCACCCCATATCCCGGCCCACACCATCACTTTACCGGCACCTTGCATCTTCGTCGGACTCAGCCAGTTAGGGTTAGCATTACTCCAATAACGTATGTTTTGCCGATTAACCTCTCCATTGACGTAAAATTTTGCTTCATCAGTAAACAAGATCTTACGTCAAACGCATATTCTTAGGGTATCTGAAACATAAAAACAAACGTTTAATTTTTCCTATGTATGGAAACTTACGGCCCACCCTGTATATATATATATATATGTGTGTGTGTGTGTGTATATGTTGTTTATTTTTTTTTTTTTCTTGCTGTAACTTATATATAGGCCGTAACCTTTATGTACTTCAGTGTTCCTGAGGATGTCATTACTCATTAGACGAAAGCGCTTGAGCACCTTTTTGTGTTTCCTTTCCTTCGTGGTTTTATTCATCATAAATATTTTTCACGTGTTACTTTCGTGAATAATTTTCATATATATATAATATGATGAATAAAACCACGAAGGAAAGGAAACACAAAATGGTGCTCAAGCGCTTTCGTCTAATGACATCCTCAGGAACACTGAAGTATATAAAAAGGTTAAGCCTATATATAGGTTACAGAAAGAAAAAAGAAAAAATAAATAACATACATACACACAAACACACATATATATATATATATATATATATATATATATATACATACATATCTATATATACAAATACATACATACATACATACATACATATTATACAATAAACAGAGAAGTAAAAATAATAAAAAATTAAAAATTAAAACCTTAAAGGATTACCAATGAGGCGTACAGATTGTAAGGAAAAATATCGATTTTTAGCACAAGATCAAATGGATTATAAAAATACAAATTTATACTGGAACTCTGCCGGGTTTTAACACAATGCTGCCTATGGTCAGGTTTCGATATATATAAAAAATAAAAAAAATAAATAAAATGCAAATTAAAGTTAATCGATTTTTAGCACAAGATCAAATGGATTATAAAAATACAAATTTATACTAGAACTCTGTCCGGGTTTAACATATTGCTGCCTATGGTCAGGTTTCGATATATATAAAAAATAAAATGCAAATTAAAAGTTATAAAGTAGAAGACAAGTTTACCAAAGATTTAATGTTTTACACTTCTTATCTAAATCTGCTTAAAGGAATTCAACATAACAGGATCGAGTTGAAAAAGACCTTTGCTTATGTTGAAGTTATTTGAAAGTTGGATAATGGCAGACTCAAGAATATTTCTATTAACAATGTTGCTTGAATGGAATAAAACTGAAGCATTATTCCAATCAATACAGTGGGCTAACTCTGACAAATGGACAAAAAGGGCACTGGACAACTGTCCTGTTCTAACGGAATATTGATGCTGTTTTATACGTGTGTGCAAATCCTTTCCCGTCTGACCTATGTAAAAGGAATCACATTGTTACAACCAATTTTATAGAATAATGCCTGATTATTGGTAGGGCTATTTTTTACTATGATATTTTTCACAATATTGTTATATGAAAATACTACATTAATATCCAAAAGTTTAAGTACATTAGCAATGCCTAAAAAGCCCGGGAAAAATGGAAGTACTAAAATATTTTTTGACAAAGTACGAGTGTTAATATTGACACGATAGAAAGTTCGTTTTGCCTTGTTGAGACAAGATTCCATAAACGCAGATGGATAACACAAATCACTTCCAATACCGTTGATTTTTTCCAATTCGGCATCGATGTATTCCGGACTGGCGATCCTAAGGGCGCGGAGAAACATTGATGAAAATATGGCCTTCTTAATGGGGGTATCATGTCCCGAGTAAAAGTGTACGTAGGACAAATTGTTTGTCGTTTTCCGATAGATACTAAACTTAAAACCTGGGCTTAAGTTTAGTATCTATCGGAAAACGACAACAATTTGTCCTACGTACACTTTTACTCGGGACATGATACCCCCATTAAGAAGGCCATATTTTCATCAATGTTTCTCCACGCCCTTAGGATCGCAGTCCGGAATACATCGATGCCGAATTGGAAAAAATCAACGGTATTGGATGTGATTTGTGTTATCCATCTGCGTTTATGGAATCTTGTCTCAAACAAGGCAAAACGAACTTTCTATCGTGTCAATATTAACACTCGTACTTTGTCAAAAAATATTTTAGTACTTCCATTTTTCCCGGCTTTTTAGGCATTGCTAATGTACTTAAACTTTGGATATTAATGTAGTATTTTCATATAACAATATTGTGAAAAATATCATAGTAAAAAATAGCCCTACCATAATTCAGGCATTATCTATAAAATTGGTTGTAAACAATGTGATTCCTTTTACATAGGTCAGACGGGAAAGGATTTGCACACACGTATAAAACAGCATCAATATTCCGTTAGAACAGGACAGTTGTCCAGTGCCCTTTTGTCCATTTGTCAGAGTTAGCCCACTGTATTGATTGGAATAATGCTTCAGTTTTATTCCATTCAAGCAACATTGTTAATAGAAATATTCTTGAGTCTGCCATTATCCAACTTTCAAATAACTTCAACATAAGCAAAGGTCTTTTTCAACTCGATCCTGTTATGTTGAATTCCTTTAAAGCAGATTTAGATAAGAAGTGTAAAACATTAAATCTTTGGTAAACTTGTCTTCTACTTTATTAACTTTTAATTTGCATTTATTTTTTATATATATCGAAACCTGACCATAGGCAGCAATATGTTAAAACCCGGACAGAGTTCTAGTATAAATTTGTATTTTTATAATCCATTTGATCTTGTGCTAAAAATCGATTAACTTTTAATTTGCTTTTATTTATTTTTTTTTTTTATATATATATCGAAATCTGACCATAGGCAGCATTGTGCTAAAACCCGGCAGAGTTCCAGTATAAATTTGTATTTTTATAATCCATTTGATCTTGTGCTAAAAATCGATATTTTTCCTTACAATCTGTACGCCTCATTGGTAATCCTTTAAGGTTTTAATTTTTAATTTTTTATTATTTTTACTTCTCTGTTTATTGTATATATATGTATGTATGTATGTATGTATGTATTTGTATATATAGATATGTATGTATATTATATATATATATATATATGTGTGTTTGTGTGTATGTTATTTATTTTTTCTTTTTTTCTTCTGTAACCTATATATAGGCTTAACCTTTTATATACTTCAGTGTTCCTGAGGATGTCATTAGACGAAGCGCTGAGCACCATTTGTGTTTCCTTTCCTTCGTGGTTTTATTCATCATAAATATTTTTCACGTGTTACCTTCGTGAAATAATTTTAATATATATATATATATATATATTACACACAGCGTGTCCCAAAGAAATGTATACCCGCTTTGTTCGATAATACCAGCTATGAGGATAATAATATATTACTTTTTATACGTTTTTTAATAAAGAATTTTCTCCTGAATCTAAATATGTAATTATTTTATTAAAAATTGAAGAACAAAAAAGTTACAGATGTTTAAATTATAATTATTTTTTCGAGACTTCATGTGCGATATTTTCTAATATTTTAACCGACTGTTTTGAGATACTTAGTTTAGTGTTGATATTGAAGCATAAATGTTGTAATTATTAGTTAATTCAAAAAATTTACAAATTCCATGGTTAAATGACACTTTATCTAAGATGTTCGACGTCTTCCAGAACGTTGTTTTTGTAAGTTTTGCACAGTGCCGTCGGTTTCAAAACTTATCTCGTATACGTGCAAAAATATTAGAAAATATCGCACATGAAGTCTCGAAAATAATAATTTTAATTTAAACATCTGTAACTTTTTGTTTTTCAATTTTAATAAAAATAATTACATATTTAGATTCAGGAGAAAATTCTTTATTAAAAAACATATAAAAAGTAATATATTTATTATCCTCATAGCTGGTATTATCGAACAAAGTGGGTACATTTCTTTGGGACACGCTGTGTGTATATATATATATATATATATATATATATATATATATATATATATATATATATATATATAATATATATGGGATGAATTTCACAATAAAACACGTGAAATGAATGAATGCTGCAAACCCCACAAGGAAAAAGAAAAAAGATTCCAAGGCCTTTCGTGTATTCAAAGCTACACCTCGTCAGGGAATGAAGATAAAAGGCGAGATGCCCATAAATATATACAACCATATGTATAGATGTAACCACAGCATCAAGTAGGATAGTTCTAAAGCGCTTGTTAAAAACAGAGATATAATAGAAAGAAATATTCTAGAATGTGCATTTATTCATTTTAAAAACAATTTCAATAACAGTGCGGGGACGTATAAAATTGACGATATCATGTTAAAATTTCTTTTGGCTCATTAACCCTTGTTAAGTATGTGCTAATTGTTTTGTTTTTCCTGTACGTTGTATATATTTATGGGCATCTCGCCTTTTATCTTCATTCCCTGACGAAGTGTAGCTTTGAATACACGAAAGGCCTTGGAATCGTTTTTCTTTTTCCTTGTGGGTTTGCAGCATATATATATATATATATATTTTCATTTTTAACAGCAAATTATGAACTTGTTTGCGGGACAAAGGATTTTCAGTGTAGACCTTGGCCTGTTTTATGTAAATATAGGTAAAAAACCCCAATAATATACAAAAAATAAATGTCAATCTTTTAACTCCCCCATCTCCTCCCAGAAGTTACATTTTTTGTAATTGGTAAAAGTAAACCAAAATAGTTCGCAGTTTTTTGTTCATGAAGTTGAAGTTTTGACCCTTCTGCGCTCTTATATTTCAATGAGATGATTTACACCTATTTGGAAAGTTCGTGCGCATACGAAAGTTCGTGAGAAAAATACGCGTCGTAACCACTTTCACTATCCTTTTAGTAAGGATTTGCACCTTCCTTGATAGAATGAACTAAAACTTTGCTTACTCGTATGGCAAATGCTAATCTTCGCCAGCACCCACTAACGGTTCTATAGTTCTATGATAAGAAGCGAAAGTTAGCCTGCATGTCTTTAATTATTAATTTGAATTTTGGAAATTTTTGCAAAGAATCATTTTATGAAGCGCAATCGAGATGGAAGAATGTTCGAAATTGACATAAACTTCATTTTCATCGGAAGAGTTAAAAATTTGAAGTGACGGTTGAAGGATGCGAATCTCAAATTTCTCCGCTTGACTGACAAATTATCGACTGAATTTTTTTTAATTTTTCTGTAAAGGGCTGAAACTTCTAATGCGCTTTGTTGTTAGGTGTCTCGATCAGACGAACCCGACCCGTCCTGTCCTTTGCTCATTGACAACTCGAGTAACTTAATATTTAATCACCCTAACTTAACTTATAAATTTGGAACTCGTAAGAAAAGTTTGCGATGAAAGTTCCAACGTTCTAATCCGACTTCACAGCTATATTTAGTTAAGTAGAAACAAAGATCATTGTTTTAAAAAGCAATCACGTAATTGCATTATTGTCCTTTTTCTCAGTTCACAAGTTGACAAAATAAGAAAATTGAGAGTAGATATCATTACTTGGTCGGGACTTCGCGTTTCAGTATTGAGCAGTTGCTTCCAAACGGGCGTACTATAGGCGTATGAATGGTGGGAGAATCCTCCGGGCTGGGGTTTCGGGGAGAGGAGGAGGAGGAGGAGGAGGCTCGCGCTCCACCAGACTCGCATTGCACCTTTAACCCGGTGAAAGTCATACGCCATATGGATTCCTCCCGCTCATCCCCTTCGCGGGCTCTTTCAACGGAATAAAGTACGTCGCTTCACCGGAATCAAATGCGAACGGAAGCGACGTTCTCTCCACTGCGATTCCCGCCCGCGTATCACGCGAGAAGAATCCTGGACTCCTAATCTCACGCCGAAGAATCCTCTCGCATTTTTTGATTGGGTGCGGTGGCATCGGTAAAAAGTTGGAAGAAAACTAATTTCTCTCTCTCTCTCCCCCCCCCCCCCCCCCCCTAGTTAAACGGTGCAATGACACGTTTAACGGTACGATTTGATTTTTTATTTGTAATTTTACAATTATCGGTGTTAAAACTCGTTCGCGTCAAAAATGTTTGTCGCGTACAGACTGCGCATAATTTACAATTTAAATTGCAATGAGAGCGCAAATTGCAAAAGGAAATAGTAAAAAATATTAAGGTCGAGATCGAAGAAAAAAAAAGCCCAAAATAAATTCGTATGAAAGTTATTTTCTTCACTAGACGAAATCTTAAACCAGAGGAGGAATCCAGTGAAGACGTTTTTATGGCTGTCGACGGATGTTCTCGTGAAATGAATTTAATCAAACATTTACTCGTGAGGCGTCGTCGGGAAGCTTCTTCACCACTATGGATAAATATTTGGGTGAATCTCTCGCGCCCGCCTCTCTGCCACGACTATACAGATCCCCACTTCCTCCCCACTTTCATCCATTATCCCCCCTCCCCTGGACGACCGCACTGGGCTCTCCTTTCCCCCCACCTCTGCTCTCCCCTATTTGATCTGGTGGCTCACCTCCCACTTTTCGGCTGCACTGCCATGCACTTCTCCGCTCGCTTTTAGACAGCTGTTGCATGCTGGCTTTTCCATTCACGATGACATTTTAAAGACTCGGACTCGCGTCTTCCTTTCAATCAAAGCTCAAATCCGGCGACGCCTCCGATATTAAAGGGAAGAATTGGAGTGGGAACTAGGGCATGGTTAATTAATAATTTTTAGGAAAAAGTGATGATGATGAAATTTTCTAATTAATCACTGCTTAACTGATTAAAAATGATTAAAAATGAAATACTTCTGAAAAGAGTAAGAAAGAGCTTTATTGTTTCTGTTGCGTGAGATAAGACCGAAGAAAACATTTAGTTTGCTTTAGTTCAAGAAATCAGGCATGGGTGGATTAGACAGTTTATACACGCAAAAAGGTGCCAAATTCAAATGATACATTGCAAAATTTAAGGTAAAATGATGGTGAAAGTGTGAGGAAAATTAATTAATCATTTCCCACCATTTTCTAAAAATATTTTTTGATTAATTAATTATTAAATTCGAAACTGATTAACTGATTAACCAGAACCATGCCCTAGCGGGAACGATTACTAAGTATATTTTTAGTGGGTTTATTCGGGCTTATTGTCGTTGTAGGCTCGCGTGGAAGTCATTCTACTTACTTGTCACGCCCTGAACATCATCTTGAGATCGTGGGAAATGGTATCATTTGAAAGTTTATTTTAAGTACATTTATTTGAGATTCCTATTTCCTCATTTTGCAGTATTCAGTTCTTTGGAGCTGACTGAACCTTGTTTTCCAATATCGTGATCAGTCAAGATATCAAAGGGAATACTTTGAATTAATCCCCCACCGCCCAGTCCAGTTTTTTTTTTCACTTTAATCTGTAGCATGTTTCCACGGGCTCAGATGAGCATCAGAATTTTCACGAATAGCTTCCATAGGCTTCTTTAAAATAGGAACATTTTATGATATAAATTGGGATTTTCGTATGTGCTACATACGTCAACAAATTTTTGTATTTCAAAGGCTGTATACGAATACAAAGCTATTGAATAGAACGAATTTCTTTCTTTACAAGTTCATTCTTTTCTGGCATTTATCAGACTAACTGACTTATTACCAGAAAAACGGTTCTTCTATGAATTCGTTAACATTCCTACCGAGCGAGGTTAGCGCTTTGGCGAGGTAGGCATGTTAACGAATGGATCATTTTTCAACGTGTCGAAACACGAGAAGAGAGTTGTGGAATGTCGTATTTGGAGCCTTCCTCCGCGAATCTTAATTATTACTACTGCTAATTAATATTATTAATGTGGTAATTTTGAACATTAATGTACTTGGAATAATAATAATAATAATAATGATAATTATACTTTAAATAGTAGATAATACTGCGATAGTATGTCTAAAAGTGAGGGAGGTCGTCACTCCTGGGAGTTGACTCCACGACATTTTAATTAGCTAATTATTTTTATTTTTCTCTTTGTATTAATCACTAATGAAGTAAAATATTATGTATACGGTAGTTACTAAAATGTTGATGTCAGTATTTATAGTTAATTTAAATATATGTACTTAAAAGATATTTTTAACAATAAATAAATGAGAACGTTGGCATGAGGCCTGCCAGAATAAAATAGACCAATAATAAAATTGCCATGTTAAAAATAAAGCTTTTGATGCGTAGAAAGAGTTTGTAGATCATGAAGGTAGTTCATACAGTTGGTGCTCGTAATAAACGCCTATGAACATTTATCGTGGGTTGCTGACTGAACAGTCAGACTGTGGCCAAAGTTAGAAGTAGATACAGTAGTTTCGAATATCTGGCTTGTAAGTGGGACGGGTGTACACTTCATAACACCATCACAAATTTTGGTTGAACGAACGAAAAGGTAATTGTGAGAGAGAGAGAGTGAGTTACAAGGAGTTACAAGGAAAAGAAGTACCTCAAAAGGCCTTGCGGCCCATACCAAGGAGGTACCAATGGCAACGGGTGCCAGGGAAAATTTTCTACACACTCAAATAGTGTGCAAGATTTGGTCTAACCTTTTCTTGAACTGATCCACAGAGGAACTGTTCACAACTTCTGAAGGTAACCTGTTCCACGTGTCCCAGATCTTATACGTAAAGTAATTCCCACACACACTAGTCCTAAACCGCTTCAAATCCAACTTCCAACCATTGTTGCGAGTTGGGTTATCATTTAAACTAAACATGCTTCTAAAATCGACATCGTTGAACCCGCGTAAGAGCTTGAAAACTTCGATCAGTTGACCGCGCAGCCTCCGAGTTTCCAGCGAAAACAAGTTCAGGGCGCGTAACCGTCGATTGTAGCCCATATGCCTAACGGAAGGGATTAACTTTGTGGCCCTCGCCTGCACTCGCTCCAGCCTCTCAATAACTTTCCTGAGGGTGGGCGACCAGAACTGCACTGCATACTCCAGGTGCGGCCGAACCAAGGAATTGTACAGAGAGAGCACAATCTCCTTGTTCTGAAACTGAAATTGCCTCCTGATATAACCCAACAGCTTCTGCGCTTTCTTTTCCACCTCTACGCACTGTTTGGTAAACTTAAGGTCGCTGCTAATTAGCACACCCAAGTCCTTTTCCAAATCAGTCACCTTGATATTACTCCCCAACATCGAGTAGTCCGACTTGGGACTGGCGTAGCCAATGTGCATCACCTTGCATTTACCCAAGTTAAACGGCATTTGCCATTTTTCGGACCACTCTCCTATCCTACCTAGGTCCGCACGCAGTTGCTCGATCGCTTCGGGCGTCCCAACATTGGCCCCAAGCTTGGTGTCATCAGCGAATTTGGCGATCCGACTGACGATGCCACGGTCTATATCATTTATGTAAATGATAAACAACAGTGGCCCCAAAACGGAACTCTGAGGAACCCCACTAGTGACCGAGGCCCAACCCGAACTGGCCCCTTTAATTACAACCCTCTGCCGCCTATTCTTCAGCCAGTTTTCAATCCACCTACCTACTTCCCCACCGATACCCAGCGCGCGCACTTTCGCCATTAGCCGGCGGTGAGGTACCTTATCAAAGGCTTTCTGAAAGTCGAGATAAAGTATATCAATCGCCCTACTCTTATCATACTCACCCAACATGACGTGGAAAAACTCGAGCAAGTTGGTGACACGACCTATGCCGTCTAAACCCATGTTGGGAGTCCCCAAGCAGCTTGTAGGAATCCAAATGGTGAAACGATCCTATCGACTATTATCACCTCTAATAATTTACCTACAACTGAAGTGAGACTAATGGGACGATAGTTCCCTGGACTTTCGTGATCCCCTTTCTTAAAGATAGGTGTCACGTTGGCTTCCCTCCAGTCACCAGGCACCTGGCCCGTCTCCAACGATTTGTTGAAGACTGTAGCCAGGTGGGGAGAAATTGGTCTGGCCCAGGAGTCTTAAACGCGCTCAGTTTGTCTATTCTATCGGCAACGACTGTCGCGGTACATCGAACACTATCCAGGCCAGCACCTTCGTGCATCACGCCTGGCTCGGGGATAATGCGGGTGTCCTCCCTGGTGAACACTCCCGCAAAGTACTCATTAAGCACATTCGCGATGTCCGCGTCGGAGGTCCGCAGAACGCCGCTTCGGTCCTTTAACGAACCTATCATAGTTCTGATGGCTTTCTACTATTAACATAACTGAAGAACTCCTTAGGGTTCCCCTTGCAGAGGCTTGCCACCCGTAGTTCTTCGTTACGTTTCGCTAGTCTAACCTTCGCCTTCACTTCCCTACACAGGCGGACATAACCTTCAGTGTTCTCATGGGAACGATTGGCCTTCGCCCTCCTATACACTACTTTCCTACTTCGGATAGCCGAAGCGATGTCACGATTGAACCACTTAGGCTGCGTTAAAGCAGGGATGACCGGTTTTGAGGGTATGTCAGCAGACTGCAGCACCATAAACTCGTCCCGGAATGCACTCCACACTCGCTCAACATCGCCGCCGCCCTCTAACCCCATCCCACCTACGCTATCCCTGAGGCTAACAAAGTCCGCCCATCGGAGATCGAGCTTACTGCCTCTCGAGTTACTACGCTTCACCCGAGGGACGCACACATGGAACCTAATCAGACCGTGATCACTCCCGCCCAACGATTCGTCAACGGTGAGGCCAGTGACGAGGTTGTCTTCGGTCGTGAATACTAAGTCTAGAACGCTTTCGCCTCGTGTAGGCTCATTGACCCACTGAGTGAGGAAGTTCTCATCAGCAAAGTCAACTAGCCTCCTCCCTTCAGCATCAGCAGTCCTGTCTTCCCACTTTATGCCGCGACAGTTGGTCTCCTAAAACTACACACACCCTATCCCCTAGCAGGCTACTGAGTTCGGTGTACAGGGCTGTATCCTCCTCGAGGAGGAGATGCGGAGGTCTGTACACCAAGATTAACCTATAGCTCGTCCCTCCCACAAACAGAGAGAGAGAGAGCTCAAAAGGCCTTGCGGCCCATACCGAGGAGGTACCAATGGCAACGGGTGCCAGGGAAAATTTTCTACACACACAAATAGTGTGCAAGATTTGGACTAACCTTTTCTTGAAATGATCCACAGAGGAACTGTTCACCATGACTCCAGATTTGAAAAAATTTACTGGAGCACAGCTCTGAATTTACTTTTTTCCCCCTTACACCACTAGATAGGTTAATGATAGTAAACTCTTGAATTGACGACATACCAATTACAAATTGTTTTAGCTAAACATAATAATACAATAATGTACAGTTTATAACTCACCTTAAGTTTATTTATTCATTGCAGCAGCAACAGTGGACGATGTTAGACCTTGCATGTAGGCATTTGTTGTGAATTTACCGCCATGTATGCTTGGCCACTGATCAATGGCTTTGTGTGATCATTACAGCAGATCTAGTGCCTGGAGCTGGACCCTCCTTCACAATTCTGCACAGCTTAGTCAAATGAGATGGCTTAATGGATCCTGTGTGTTCAACAATGTAACCAAGAATGGAGAATGTCCCTTCAGCTGGTGCTTCACTCCAGGCAGTTGATCCATCTTTATCAAAATGCTTTAATCTCTGTGATTCCTTTCCACAGCTGTTCTATATATTCTGTCAGCCAATTTATCACTGAGTCTTTTGTAAAACTACTTTCAGATCTGGTTCTGGATGGTCTAGCAACTTCAGCAACCTGGTAGTAATCAGAACGTTTCTTGATGTATTTGTAAACTTCATTTAGGATGTAATCCTCAGCTGTTAGTTCCTTTTGCTGCCCTGTGGTATCGTGCTTAAATTCAGAAACTACATCATTTGCATTTCCTCCATTAGCTAATTTGGAAATTGTTTCCATCACTCTTAACATAACAGTTTTCCCTCCTTCTTTATAAAATATATTTTCTACAAATTCTGCACTAACTGTGGTTTTTTGAGCTACTTGCAACATAATCTTTGTTACATAGGAAATCAATACATAGAACTTGGCACTAATTTCTTTCTCTTGTGGATGATCAAAAAACACAATTTTCCACAAATCTGTCAAATTGATCAAATTCGTAATTAACCATGCGAGTATCAGATTTGAGTTTTGGTCTCTTAAAACCAATGATATTGTCAAGAACCATATTGGTATAGTCAAGGCCTGATCTCAGATTTGAAGAGTGATTCTGAATAAAGTCTAAAAGCTCACTTAGTTTACAAATTTTCTTCAGTGCATCAACGTGGGCTCTGTTCACAAGATGCATTAAGTCCCATCGAAATTTGAAATTTTCTCTAAACAACTTTTTCATTTCGTTTTTAAATGGCTCGTTGTCCTTACAAAAAGCCCCATCTCCAACATTCCAGATACCTTGGATTTAATTGCTTCTTCAGATAGTTTCAAGTGATTAGGAGACTTCAACACATCAAAAATTTCATTGGCCAAATAAACTCCTGATTTGCTGCGTACTAAATTTATCCCAGCAAGTTTGTCTTATCTTCTTCACTCATAACTAATACAACTAGCATGCTTAATCCCAAAATTGTTCCAATGTCAGCTGTTATTATTACTGAAGTTTGTTCTAAGAACCACTTTACAGTTTGTTCTTTAAGTTTATTATCTAATAGCTCACAAATTGTCTCGCACGCATGTGTGCTATGATTCAAATTTCCAACCTCACAACCTGACCTATGTAATACAGCTAGAAGTACTGGATATAGAGCCCATGCAGTGTTTGTTTTCATTATGTAGTGTAAGATGTTGCCACATAAGTCTTCTATGCGTTTAGTAGTGTTCCGAGAAGATGTTTTCATCACTTCATAAACAGCAGCTCTTTGATGATGCTGAAGTTTAATTAAATGTCTCTTCAGGTGGGTTTTCAGATTTCTAAACCATCTCTCTTGATTTTCTCCTTGTTTGCATACATAGGTTAAATCTTTAACATTGAAGTAACCAAGTTTATGTTAGAATGTTTGTCTGAAGCACATGCTTTGGGGTCTGTGCAAGCTATGCAATATAATGTAAACATTTTATCATCAGAAGCATCATCAATATCATCTTGATTATCATCATCTTCATCCTCAACAGCTATATCTACATCAGGCATATTAGTGTCACTATTTGCAATGTTTTCCATTATATCACTTGGTACTGAAAATGAATCATCAGCATGCCCTAGATCCTTCTTTTCCACCAATTTGAATGTAGATTTGATCAAATCATTGTTCAGGATTTCTTGTATTGATTTACACTTGCTTAAATGGGCTATGGAAATGTCAAATTTGTTGCTTTTTGCTTTATTAGATTTGGATGCAACACTTGAACTTGAAGGCATATTTTGACTCCTCTCTTTATTAACCACAACAGCTTGGTGAGTTTCTTTTGTTAGGCGCAAAATTGCATTCAATGTCTTCTGGATTTGGGAATTTTCAAATTCCTCTAAAGCAGTTTTGTTAGTCTGATGCGCAGATTCCTCACTTACCTTTTGTTTCTTAGGTGGAGGAGAAGCACTTTCTTCAGTCTGTGAAACATCTTGTGAAAAAGTTTCATTTTCTAGATTAGCAGTTGATGAAGTTGGTTCATTTTTCTGAGGTCTAGCACTAGCACATTTTGTGAACAAACTAAATGACTGCTTTGCTGTATCTCTTTGCTGCACTTCATCCTGGTATTTCTTTACTGCAATATCTAAGCTGTGGGCCCAAACTCTGGGACCTCTTGTATTGTAACAAATATTTTTTGGGGGATTAAAATGTTCCTCCCAGTTTTGCTTCTTTGAATATTTGTTCTTGCATTGACCACAAAAGTAACCCCTTTTAACACCCTCACTTTTCTCTCCAACTTCATCAATATTAGGATCCATTATTGATTATTGACTACCTGAAAAAATACAAAATAAGTAAAAGTTAGTAAATATAGTATGGTAAAAGTGAGTAAAAGTGAGTAAATATAGTACAATGAAAGTAAGTAAAAGTAAGTGCTTTAAACTTAGTAAAAGTAAGTAAGTTAAAGTAAGTAAAAGTAAGTTTAAACTTAACTAAACTTTGCAATTCTAGAGTCATGGTGGATTACTTAAAACCGCACAAGTAATTATCTGGCCAATTTATCAAACTTGGCCGAGATCAATGGAACATAGTCCAATCCTGATAATTTTATATTAAAAAAATATACGTTTTAATAAAATTTTAATTATCAAAACATTGAAGCTTAACAAAAAATAAAAATAATTGTTAAATATGGAATTACCAACTAAACTTAAAATAACTAAATTTGTAATTTAAAAAAATTGGTTTGTACAAGAACGTATACGCAAAAAAATTGCATAATGTAGCGGATGAACAAAACCCAAACCCAAATTTACTTTTTCTCATGGTCAAATTTACTGGAGCAATGCTCCCAAGATCCCAGGAATCTGGAGTCATGCTGTTCACAACTTCTGAAGGTAACCTGTTCCACGTGTCACAGATCTTATACGTAAAGTAATTCACACACACACACACACACACACACACACGTCCTAAACCGTTTCAAATCCAACTTCCAACCATTGTTGCGAGTTGGGTTATCATTTAAACTAAACATGCTTCTAAAATCGACATCGTTGAACCCGCGTAAGAGCTTGAAAACCTCGATCAGTTGACCGCGCAGCCTCCGAGTTTCCAGCGGAAACAAGTTCAGGGCGCGTAACCGTCGATTGTAGCCCATATGCCTAACGGAAGGGATTAACTTTGTGGCCCTCGCCTGCACTCGCTCCAGCCTCTCAATATCTTTCCTGAGGGTGGGCGACCAGAACTGCACTGCATACTCCAGGTGCGGCCGAACCAGGGAATTGTACAGAGAGAGCACAATCTCTCTGTTCCGAAACTGAAATTGCCTCCTGATATAACCCAACAGCTTCTGGGCTTTCTTTTCCACCTCTACGCACTGTTTGGTAAACTTAAGGTCGCTGCTAATTAGCACACCCAAGTCCTTTTCCAAATCAGTCACCTCGATATTACTCCCCAACATCGAGTAGTCCGACTTGGGACTGGCGTAGCCAATGTGCATCACCTTGCATTTACCCAAGTTAAACGGCATTTGCCATTTTTCGGACCACTTTCCTATCCTACCTAAGTCCGCACGCAGTTGCTCGATCGCCTCCGGCGTCCCAACATTGGCCCAAAGCTTGGTGTCATCAGCGAATTTGGCGATCCGACTGACGATGCCACCGTCTATATCATTTATGTAAATGATAGACAACAGCGGCCCCAAAACGGAACCCTGAGGAACCCCACTAGTGACCGAGGCCCAACCCGAACTGGCCCCTTTAATTACAACCCTCTGCCGCCTATTATTCAGCCAGTTTTCAATCCACCTACCTCACCGATACCCAGCGCGCGCACTTTCGCCATTAGCCGGCGGTGAGGTACCTTATCAAAGGCTTTCTGAAAGTCGAGATAAAGTATATCAATCGCCCTACTCTTATCATACTCACTCAACATGACGTGGAAAAACTCGAGCAAGTTGGTGAGACACGACCTATGCCGTCTAAACCCATGTTGGGAGTCCCCAAGCAGCTTGTAGGAATCCAAATGGTCAACGATCCTATCCGCTATTATCCTCTCTAATAATTTACCTACAACTGAAGTGAGACTAATGGGACGATAGTTCCCTGGACTTTCGTGATCCCCTTTCTTAAAGAAAGAGAGAGAAAAAAAGTTACAAGGAGCTACAAGGAAAAGAAGTACCTCAAAGGGCCTTGCGGCCCATACCGAGGAGGTACCAATGGCAACAGTGCCAGGGAAAATTTTCTACACCCTCAAATAGTGTGCAAGATTTGGTCTAACCTTTTCTTGAAATGATCCACAGAGGAACTGTTCACAACTTCTGAAGGTAACCTGTTCCACGTGTCACAGATCTTATACGTAAAGTAAGTCCCACACACACTCGTCCTAAACCGTTTCAAATTCAACTTCCAACCATTGTTGCGAGTTGGGTTATCATTTAAACTAAACATGCTTCTAAAATCGACATCGTTAAACGCGCGTAAGAGCTTGAAAACCTCGATCAGTTGACCGCGCAGCCTCCGAGTTTCCAGCGAAAACAAGTTCAGGGCGCGTAACCGTCGATTGTAGCCCATATGCCTAACGGAAGGGATTAACTTTGTGGCCCTCGCCTGCACTCGCTCCAGCCTCAATATCTTTCCTGAGGGTGGGCGACCAGAACTGCACAGCATACTCCAGGTTGCGGCTGAACCAGGGAATTATACAGTGAGAGCACAATCTCCTTGTTCCGAAACTGAAATTGCCTCCTGATATAACCCAACAGCTTCTGGGCTTTCTTTTCCACCTCTACGCACTGTTTGGTAAACTTAAGGTCGCTGCTAATTAGCACACCCAAGTCCTTTTCCAAATCAGTCACCTCGATATTACTCCCCAACATCGAGTAGTCCGACTTGGGATTGGCGTAGCCAATGTGCATCACCTTGCATTTACCCAAGTTAAACGGCATTTGCCATTTTTCGGACCACTCTCCTATCCTACCTAGGTCCGCACGCAGTTGCTCGATCGCCTCCGGCGTCCCAACATTGGCCCCAAGCTTGGTGTCATCAGCGAATTTGGCGATCCGACTGACGATGCCACCGTCTATATCATTTATGTAAATGATAAACAACAGCGGCCCCAAAACGGAACCCTGAGGAACCCCACTAGTGACCTAGGCCCAACCCGAACTAGCCCCTTTAATTACAACCCTCTGCCGCCTATTCTTCAGCCAGTTTTCAATCCACCTACCTACTTCCCCACCCATACCCAGCGCGCGCACTTTCGCCATTAGCCGGCTTTCTGAAAGTCGAGATAAAGTATATCAATCGCCCTACTCTTATCATACTCACTCAACATAACGTGGAAAAAGCCGAAACCGAAGCCGGCTTCAGCCCCATGTCTACCTGAGTGTATAGTAATTAGACCCCAATTGTTTTTACTTTCAGTACTGTCTACAGTGTTCTACGTTTCAAGTGTGTATTCATTGTCATAATAAAATTTACGTCTGTTCAAAGATGCTCATCCTGCGAGGTTTCGTAGTTTCAAAACTGAATTTCTTTTAGTGACTGAAAAGAACTATTCACAATCTGATCTTGAAACAGTATCAGAATGTAATTTTTAAAAAAAATAACTATTTGAACAGTATACGTTTAATAATAATGAGTGTAAATTTTCTAACACCTGTTTTGATGCAGACCTTAAGAAAAATATTTGACCTCAAAATTTATACACTAAAGTAAGGATTTCTTATTGTAATAATTTATTCAGCTTGTTTAACGTTTCAAACTAATGAAAGGTCTTTGTTAGATTACACTTCATGATTTGGTGCGACTCGACTCGCTCATGCCTAATTTAATTTGGAACTTTAATAATTTGAGCTTCGTTATCAGTGTAATTGCATATTTTATTTTTTTTTTTGTCAAAGAAATTGCCGTTCTTAAACAGCTGAAACACGTGATTGAGTCGCAAGGACACTGAAACCCATTTTGAAAAGTTTTAAAATATTTTTTTCCACAAATTATCGTCGTCATTTACGGTAACACCACAGGTGTTGAAAAAGACAGTACGGTACGCCTTACGCAGTTACATCAAGGAAAGTTTACGGGAGTTGCCTTTGGAGTCCTGTTTTTAATATGTAGTTTAATTTATTCTCACAATTGACTACGTCGTCGGCAAAAAATGGGAAGAGATTTGAGGTTCATTCGGAATAATAAAGAAGTAATTAGGTCACGCGAATAACTAACAAGTGTGTTCAGTTAGTGAAAATGAATATTCATAATTAAATTCTTCGATGGCTTCGTTTGTTTTTTTAATTCATTTTAAAGAGTGTGACTGTAAATTTTAATGAACGCGGTAAGGATTTCGCAAGTAATTAGTACTGTACGTGTTAAGTTCAATATAATATAATTCAATTTAATTTAGTTGGTACTGTAATAGTTATAAAGTTTAAAACGTTTAATGCCAGCATTGTTCTGTTCGATGAAGGTCATGCCGTTTCCTCGAATTCGTGAGCGTAGTTAACTCGTGTAACATTTTTTAGATGCACTCTCTTGGAAGGCCGATGTACATCTTTCGGATAACAACACATTTGAAATGTTTGCCCCCATTTAATTTTATTTTGGAGATTAGCTCGGGGGGCGGGGGCACGCGCGAACAATGTTTTGAGTGAAAGTTAATTTTGATTCTAGTCATACTTTCCACCACCTCACCCACCCACTTCCCCTTTTTTAAATAATAATTTTTGTATCCTGGAGTTTTGGGGCTTGGTAATTATTTTGAAGGCCAGATGAGGTATATATATATATATATATATATATATATATATAACGTAAAGAACGACGCTTGTATAGGAGATATTCCGCGCAAGACGAGAAAGAGAAAACAACAAATGAAAAAATGAAGTACCACCTGGGAATCGAACCCGGGATCTTCCGATTGCCGGTCAGACGCGATAACCACTACACCATGGACTTCACTCTTCCAAATGCCATAATTCCTCTACATACTCGCAGAAACCAATGCCCCAAGGGGGCACCTCCCGCATGCCGTAACATTATATACATTCAACTGCAAAGAACACGCAGTATAAATAACGTAAAGAACGACGCTTGTATAGGAGATATTCCGCGCAAGACGAGAAAGAGAAAACAACAAATGAAAAAATGAAGTACCACCTGGGAATCGAACCCGGGATCTTCCGATTGCCGGTCAGACGCGATAACCACTACACCATGGACTTCACTCTTCCAAATGCCATAATTCCTCTACATACTCGCAGAAACCAATGCCCCAAGGGGGCACCTCCCGCATGCCGTAACATTATATACATTCAACTGCAAAGAACACGCAGTATAAATAACGTAAAGAACGACGCTTGTATAGGAGATATTCCGCGCAAGACGAGAAAGAGAAAACAACAAATGAAAAAATGAAGTACCACCTGGGAATCGAACCCGGGATCTTCCGATTGCCGGTCAGACGCGATAACCACTACACCATGGACTTCACTCTTCCAAATGCCATAATTCCTCTACATACTCGCAGAAACCAGGTGGTACTTCATTTTTTCATTTGTTGTTTTCTCTTTCTCGTCTTGCGCGGAATATCTCCTATACAAGCGTCGTTCTTTACGTTATTTATACTGCGTGTTCTTTGCCGTTGAATGTATATAATGTTACGGCATGCGGGAGGTGCCCCTTTGGGGCATTGGTTTCTGCGAGTATGTAGAGGAATTATGGCATTTGGAAGAGTGAAGTCCATGGTGTAGTGGTTATCGCGTCTGACCGGCAATCGGAAGATCCCGGGTTCGATTCCCAGGTGGTACTTCATTTTTTCATTTGTTGTTTTCTCTTTCTCGTCTTGCGCGGAATATCTCCTATACAAGCGTCGTTCTTTACGTTATTTATACTGCGTGTTCTTTGCAGTTGAATGTATATAATGTTACGGCATGCGGGAGGTGCCCCCTTGGGGCATTGGTTTCTGCGAGTATGTAGAGGAATTATGGCATTTGGAAGAGTGAAGTCCATGGTGTAGTGGTTATCGCGTCTGACCGGCAATCGGAAGATCCCGGGTTCGATTCCCAGGTGGTACTTCAATTTTTCATTTGTTGTTTTCTCTTTCTCGTCTTGCGCGGAATATCTCCTATACAAGCGTCGTTCTTTACGTTATTTATACTGCGTGTTCTTTGCAGTTGAATGTATATATATATATATATATATATATATATATATATATATTAGGGTGGTCCAAAAGGTTAAAGCATCGACTAAGTTCTCTCCACAAGGTTGGTTTTATGCCTCTTGGTGTGGACAGTATTTGTGCAAAGTTTCACGTTATTCGGTTAATATTTAGGGGTCGCCCCACTTGCCCCCTTTTTGAAAATTTGGGAAAATATATAGACAACTGAATAACTAAATTTTTTTTTGGTTCTCAAAGAATATGAAAGAAACAGTAAGACAATAGGACATGATAATGGGTGTATCTTCATTATTTCTTCTGCATCAGAGTCGCCTTGGATGGTATTGGTATCTGTTTCGGTGGGCGGCTACGAGTTGTAGGAGGTACTGCTTCTGGTCCTCGTTTCGTGTCAAAGTGTCATTGTAGCGTTGTGCGAGAGCAATACCTCGCTCGGCAGCATCATTGACGACTTTCATCTTTAAGGCGCGATCTCTAAGTTCCCTGTAGTTCTTGTCATTTGGCCATTCCCGTGGATCTTTTTGAAGTAACTGGCGCGCTTCCTCCTTACCTCCAACTTTCAAGGCATCAAAGGGGTCAATGTCCTTTTCGTGACGAAGGATGCCACATCATTTTCAACACCAGCTTCCGCCATGTCGATTCGTCGGGGGCAGCCATTCTTTTGGGGATGTTGGAGGTGTTGAACCATTCTCCTTTTGGTATCAGGATCGATCCTATTAATTATCGAAGAAGGCCAGTCCAATCAGATGCTCCGACAAGTACCACAGGTGGCGTCTTAGAGCTGTCTTCGCCGCTTGTGCAGCTCCTCCGTGTGGATATTTTTCCAGAAGATGCAGCATTTTGAGATCATTGAGAGGAGCTTGTGTCCCCATTGGCGCTTCATGCCAGTACTTGACGTAAATCAGACTGACAAATAAAGCCAGCTGAGTCACGTTTCGTTCTTCGCGTGCTGTGAGCTTGAATTGATAGTGAAAGAGGTAGATTTTGAGCGCATAAATCGCCTTCGCCATCCATCTCGAGTGGTGCATGGGACCCGGAGCTCGGATAAAGAGTTGACCACCAGTCTTTCCCCCCAGGAAGAGCAAAGATAGTTCAAGGAACTCCTTGTAGTCGTCACGAGGTTGGCTTGCCTGAAGAGCGTTAGGTAAGTAAGTGAGCATCTCTTTTCTCATCTCTTGGAGTTGAGGGTTCTCGAACAAGCTGTCCGATGCTGAGACAAATGCTTCGTGGGAGAGAGATGGCCATTCCTTTTGAAATCGCTTAAAAAGGCCTGTTTCAGGACTTCCTGTTGAGCCAAATATTGAGGCAAAGACATCAGCAAGTACGACTTCAAGTATATGATGTCGACAACCGATCCAAACTAGCTCGTGACCCAATGCTTCTTCAATCCTGACACAGGCTCCGCGATGTAAACCCGTGTTTGACGCAGTGGTATCGAAGACGAGACCTCTCACATGCTGTTCCACGTTCCATAATTTCATAGTTTGAAGGCATGCCTGGGCCTGTGCTTCTCCAGTTCCTTGTTTCATCTTTGGGACACCAAGCAGCTTCTCCTGTCCATTGAATGTTATAAGGATTGCTATCCGATGCACATTCGTCTTCTTCCCTTCAATGCCGGGGAGAAGCTTTCCGTCCCAATGGAGAAGGACAGGGTCTTCTAGAGAGAATGATTCTAGGTCTTCTCGAGCTGCCTGTTCTCGCCCACTTTCTCTGTAGCGATGAATAGAGCTCCGAGAGCACGTCATCCCGGACAGATCATGCCCCGCGGCCTGTAATACAGCTCCAGTTACGAAAACAGCATTCCGGTCAGAAAGATTGGTGCGATCCATTGCTCCAATGACTTCTGGAGATTGGAAAATGTTCGTAACCTTGTTCTTGGGACGCTTTGGTGCCGGAGCTTCAGACGAAGAAGGAATCGGAACCGATGGTCTATAGTCGTCGTCGTCTTGCGAAAAAAGGGAAGAAGAAGAAGAGGAAAGATCAATTGATGACACTCCTGCTTCTTCCAAATCTTTCTGTGTTGCTTCATGCCTTGCCTTCCTCTTGGCTTCCTTCTCCATTCTGGATCGCTTTCTGTCCTCTTGTGTAGTCGTTTCCTTATCAATGCCAGCCATGCTGCAAGAATTGAGGTCCTTGCGCTGCATGGACAGGAAATTTCGGTCCTCAACGTTGACGATTGTGCTCATGGCATCACTGGTTGCGATGTCAAACAGTTCCTGGATGTCCGCTTTGAAGATGTCTTCATTCATTCTATCGCTGGCACGTTGCCTGGTCCTGTGCTTCTTGAGTGTTTTGTAGCGGTCTAAAAGCTTTGAAAGCTTACGGACACAGGAGTCGATCCGTTGAGTTGGGATCCGCGCTCGGGTCCAGACTTCAATCACCCTCTGGCATGCCTGGTTCAGACTGTCGGAGGTGGTTTGCTTTTGATTGATGTGGTGGTATTGCCCCAAGAGGAGGGCGTCAAGGCATGTAGGGAGCCTTGACGTGGATAAAGTTCCAGTTGCCATCCCTAGAAGCCAAACTTTTGGAATTGATCGAGTTTGAGCCATCGGACCTACGGAAGAAAAAGTACATTATATAATATATATATTCAGAGTGGGGCGACCTCTAAATATTCACCAATCACGCTGCAATTTTGCACAGACCATGTGGACACTAAATGGACAAAACCCACACTTGTGGAGACTATCTAAGACAATTTTGAAATTCCCCCTATGGATTTGGACCACCCTAATATATATATATATATATATATATATATATATATATATATATATATATATATATATATAAATAAATAAACCTGGGTTTTGCTGCCCGCCACCTGCCGTCATCGGATTTCGATCCCTGGGCCGATGGATTCGTAGTCAGCGACGCTAACCACTGCACCTAGACGCATCATATATATATATATATGCCTTCTCTTTCGCTTACACTTAGATTATGACTAAGAGGACTGTCATGTAATTTGAAATTTTTTTAAGTACTTTGTAATAGGCCTTAAGGCTTAAACCATAACGGTTACGTTTTTGGTAATGTTAGTTAGTGGAATGGCAAACGTTAAACGTTACCAAATGCTGTATCATCCTTATATTGCACTACCCTAATACCCTCACTACAGACGGTGTAGGCGGGGTGGGTGGGGTCCTAGAAATAAACAACAGTGCCAGCCAAGGTGACTCGGTAAACCATTTGTGGAACCTATTTACCAATTCTCCCGCTCCTGTTTCTTTAAGTGCGTTAAAAACTGTAGCCGTGTTTGTGTAAAATTGGCGAAGACATTTTCACTTGATTTGACTAAAATTTAACCAGCCATCGTTATGCAAAAGTGCGTAGTAGAAGTCAGTAGTTAATCCGATTTTCTTTCTCCGATTATATTAACCTACAAATTAATCTTCATTTTTTTTAATGCAGTTATGACTTCCATTCAGTTACTAACCCGCTGATTTCAACCTATTATTTGTATTTACTCTTTTAATTTGTGCAATGAAATAATTCTTAAAAAAAGTTACTCTTCGTGCATTTCGAAATGCGGATAATTTGCGTATGTTGCAACTCGGTTATGCGCTTCACGCATGACACGATTCACCTATTTCTACCTTTTACGTAGACTTTATTATAAAGAATGAAACTGAAAAAATTTTAATAGTATTTTCCTATGGCTTTAATAGACCCCCCTCCCTAAGACTGGTGGTATTTTTGGCCAGTTTATATTTTAGGTATTGGTTATTAAATTTAGCCTTCAATTTATTCACGCTTTGGTAGATCGCTGTTATGAGTCGTGTAATCGAAGCTTCTAAATAGATTAGTGTAAGAATGGAATCTTTGTATGAATTATATTCAAGCGTTTGGTTTACCGTCGTAACTAAGTTACATTTGTGCGAAGTTACTTTTACTCGTGTTACGTAAGTTTGTGGAGACCAGACTGTTGGAGAGTTCTCTTTATCGGTGTCGAAAATTCTGCTACGACTCAAACCCCGATACAGGATCTTCACAGATGGCTGATAAATTCTCTTTTAAGGGAAGGAATTTGGTGTAGCTGCGAGAGTACTTATAAACGTTATAATTATTTTTTCACCGTTTCGTCGCTTTAAAAATGTAATATTGACATTATTTGAAGGTGTATAATAAGTAACATTAAAAAGTGTAACCTTAAAGAGTAAGTTTTTGCGTTAACAGAATTTCCCTACTAAAGTTCAGTTTAAAATAGTTTACCTAACACTCCTGTTTTCTTTCTTTATTTACTAAAACATATGTAGGCGGTAGGCCCCATAACAACCCAAGTAGGTAGACTCGAAGTCCACGGAGTTCTTTGTATCGAGGTTCCATTATCAGTTGCTCCTCCCCCGGGTCCCCCAACCCTTTTCAGAAGACTCCCCTACCCCCACTCCTGTCTTCTTTGCTTATTATTATTATTATTATTATTCCCTTCACTATTTTTTAATCGGAATTAAGTTTTTGTCTTGTATGAATCTATTATTTTGCTGCAGGATCGCTTTTCGTTGAAATTGAGGTATGAAATGGTAAAGCTTGCGGTACACACACACAGAATTTTTTTTTAATTAGGTAAATTAGGATCCTCGAATAAGAGCCGCCTTTGTTACGTAGTTAAATTTTTAGTCCTTCCAGTTGTAGTTATTCATAGTGCGAAATATTTCGCCAATTGTTCATTTATTTTTGTTGTAGTAGTTTGACGATGTAACGGTGGTTATTGTTTGAGACCGGTTCACTTTATTTTCATTTGTTTATTTCAGAGGGAATCCAATGTTCGTGGGATTGGGATACGGGCCTCTCGTACGAATGCAGGACGATTCTTTTCAAAGCTCTGCATAATCTTATCGAAAGGTATTTATTTAGTTCGGTTGTGTCATGTTTTTGGACAATCGCTGACGGCTGTCCCATGATTTTTCTTTCCCTCTTCACGAACTTAGTAGTAGTAGTAGTATGGCTAGAGGCAATCACTTAAATAACTATTTTTCAGGTGTCTTCTCACTCGTGGGTTCATCCGCCTTGGAAAATGGTTTGTACAACCGTATGAAGGACCTGAAGCAATGCTAACAAGCAAAGAGTGAGTAGAAAGGGAAAGGTTTATAGAGTCTGTGTCCATATCTTAATAGGTAGAGAAGATTTACACTTCGATGAATAAAATTGCCACATTTGTTAAAGCAGTGTTACTTTTTAGCTTTGAAATATATTTTCTAATAATAATAATAGAATGCTTGTTTATGCTTTCACCGTTTGTTTTGAATAAACATTCTTATTTACAAAATTACAGCATCTAAAATCTTAGGTTAAATTATATTTATTTCAATTGGCTGTAGGGAATTTAAAAATCTCAGGTATGAAGTAAACTTGCATAGGTTTTGAAATTGTGGTGCACACGCTTTGGGGGTCGAGATGAAATTAAACGATCATAAATCATGGGAGCGCGAAGACGACTGGGTAATAATTTTCTGGGTGAAAAACTGAAAATGGTATCGTAGGAGATTGGGAAAGCGTTCTTTCGGACAACTCGAAATGTTTGAGAACCTCGTGTCACGTTACGTATCAGAGCGTTCTAAAGTAACAAACTAAACGTTCCATCCCTTTAGGTATACTGTAAAATAAAGTGCATACGTATTGTGAGTGTCCATTCGCAGAGAAGGAAAATTTTCGTACATGCAGAAGGTAATTAATTTTTCTGTTTGCAGTACTCATCTCTCGTTCAGCCTTTCCTTCTTCGTTCACGGGGAGAGCACGGTTTGCGCGAGCGTCGATGTGAGGCAACATCCACCGGTCAGAAGATTGACGAAAAAACATTTAGTTTCAGCACAACAAATGCCCATGGGTATTCCTGGTATGTGATCCGTGGGCGTATCTTAGGTTAAGTAGTGGGAATATTTCATATTGTTTGAATTAACGGTTATTTTACTATTACGCGCTTATTATTTCAGTGATTCTTGCACCGTATGGAATGAAAGGCGCTCTGACCGGCGTTTCGCATAAGAGTTCCGAACCCTCGACCCAGAAACTGATGGAAGAATGGAAACAATTTTTTCCATTGGAAACTCCTCGCAGCACTGTTGGAACCAATACGAGGGAAAACGGAGTCGAGTCAACTATGCCAACTTTCGTAGAAGTTCTTTCAGGTAATTGAACAGAGAAAACTTAAGATGGAGAGATGGTTTATCTCGCCCATCAAGGTAGATTGTTTGAATCCCCAGATGCAAAGCAAGTGCAGTGTAAGTGCTTTTGGTAAGATTCCAGGGTCTCAGTGACATAACAAACTACTCTCCCACTTTGCCTCTAAATTCTTATATATTATATATATATATGTTAAACACAGACCGTGCATGGAACAAGGAACTCTTCTGGGAAAATTAAATCCACTATAGTCCGAATAAGTAATGGTAAATGACAAATACCATAGTTTTTCTTTTTCATGATTTTAGCCCGACGTGGGCAACGGGTCTCTCGCAAAGAGATCCCATAAATATAGCTTCCCTCACCAGCTATCTGCAAAGCAGACAGGATCCAGCTTTGGGACATGGATCTAGGGTTTAAAGCAAGCCTAGATCCCTACATTCAGAACCTCTATATAAGTAAAAGACTCGTTGCATTCACGTCGGGTGGAATAAATCAAAGAAAAAGGGGGTAACTATTGTATTTTTAGCCAAAAAAAACCAAAACTTAAACCTCAACCGGGACATTGAGCGTCCACTTTTCAAGGCACATAACACGTCCGTTTAATATACACAAATTCAGAATGGTTCCCTGAGACAATTATATGTTAAACACAGACCGTGCATGGAACAAGGAACTCTTCTGGGAAAATTAAATCCACTATAGTCCGAATAAGTAATGGTAAATGACAAATACCATAGTTTTTCTTTTTCATGATTTTAGCCCGACGTGGGCAACGGGTCTCTCGCAAAGAGATCCCATAAATATAGCTTCCCTCACCAGCTATCTGCAAAGCAGACAGGATCCAGCTTTGGGACTATAGTGGATTTAATTTTCCCAGAAGAGTTCCTTGTTCCATGCACGGTCTGTGTTTAACATATAATTGTCTCAGGGAACCATTCTGAATTTGTGTATATATATATATATATATATATATATATATATATATATATATATATATATATATGTTAACACAGACCGTGCATGGAACAAGGAACTCTTCTGGGAAAAGTAAATCCACTATAGTCCGAATAAGTAATGGTAAATGACAAATACCATAGTTTTTCTTTTTCATGATGCTAGCCCGACGTGGGCAACGGGTCTCTCGCAAAGAGGTCCCATAAATATAGCTTCCCTCACCAGCTATCTGCAAAGCAGAAAGGATCCAGCTTTGGGACATGGATCTAGGGTTTAAAGCAAGCCTAGTCCCACTACATTTAGAACCTCTATATAGTTACCCCCTTTTTCTTTGATTTATTCAATCCGACGTGAATGCAACGAGTCTTTTACTTATATAGAGGTTCTAAATGTAGTGGGACTAGGCTTGCTTTAAACCCTAGATCCATGTCCGAAAGCTGGATCCTTTCTGCTTTGCAGATAACTGGTGAGGGTAGCTATATTTATGGGACCTCTTTGCGAGAGACCCGTTGCCCACGTCGGGCTAGCATCATGAAAAAGAAAAACTATGGTATTTGTCATTTACCATTACTTATTCGGACTATAGTGGATTTACTTTTCCCAGAAGAGTTCCTTGTTCCATGCGCGGTCTGTGTTTAACATATAAGTTTCTCAGGGGACCATTCTGAATTTGTGTATATTAAACGGACGTGTTACGTGCCTTGAAAAGTGGACGCTCAATGTCCCGGCTGAGGTTTAAGTTTTGTTTTTTTTGGCTAAAAATACAATAGTTACCCCCTTTTTCTTTGATTTATTCAATCTGACGTGAATGCAACGAGTCTTTTACTTATATAGAGGTTCTAAATGTAGTGGGACTAGGCTTGCTTTAAACCCTAGATCCATGTCCCAAAGCTGGATCCTTTCTGCTTTGCAGATAGCTGGTGAGGGAAGCTATATTTATGGGACCTCTTTGCGAGAGACCCGTTGCCCACGTCGGGCTAGCATCATGAAAAAGAAAAACTATGGTATTTGTCATTTACCATTACTTATTCGGACTATAGTGGATTTACTTTTCCCAGAAGAGTTCCTTGTTCCATGCACGGTCTGTGTTTAACATATAAGTTTCTCAGGGGACCATTCTGAGTTTGTGTGTGTATATATATATATATATATATATATATATATATTATATATATATATATATATATATATATACAGGGTGTCCGAGAATTATCTGTACAAGTTTTGGCTGTTATTAAAAGTCAACCATGAAGTGTAGAAATTCCAGTGTTGTCCCATTTTACAGAGAATCTCGTTAAGTTTTTTCTGATACCAAGTTTTGACAAGTTTTTTAGAAATTCCAGTGTGTCCGAAAATTATCTGTACAATTTCATCTTTTAATAAAATTCTTGATAACACACGTAAAATTCTTAAACAAGATTATTTAGAATCTGTATTTTCAAAAGTTTCTTTTATTAAAGTAACGTTGTTACAAACATTCGATATGTGCACCATCAGTGATTCGCAAAACATCCAATCGATAATCCAAATGTTGCCATGTACGCTGCAGCATATCCACATCAATTCCCTCAATAGCAGCTGTGATTCTTGCTTTTAAATCATCAATGTCTGTCACCCGCGTACAAAAAAAAAAAAACTTGTGAAAACTTATCAGAAAAAACTTAATGAGTTTCTCTGTAAAATGGGACAACACTGGAATTTCTACACTTCATGGTTGACTTTTAATAACAGCCAAAAATTGTACAGATAATTCTCGGACACCTGGTATATATATATAATATTTTAACTGCAAACAACACACCGTATAATCGTTTTCTCTCCTCATCTTGTTCGAACGCTCTTCTACACAAGCGTCGTTCTTTACATTAACTATACTGTGCATTGTTTGCAGTTAAAATGTATATATGTACGGCATGAGAAGGTGCCCCCTCAGGGCATTCGATTCGGCTCGTATGTAGGAGAATTACAAGTTCTGACTGATCAGGGACCTTGGTGTAGTGGTTAGCATATCCGACCGGCAATTGGATGATCCCGGGTTCGATTCCTGGGAGGTGCCTCGTTTTCTCTCCTCATCTTGTGCGGACGCTCTTCTACACAAGCGTCATTCTTTACACACACACACACACACCACACACACACACCTACCTTGGTTTTTGCTTCTGCTTAGTTGTTCAGTCTAACGAAGGTTAAGCTTATTGCTTAACGTAGAATCTTAATCACGACGACCCACCACGGGTGGTCAGAAATTACAAGGTCCTCTTCCAGACTCGATCTCATGGCCTCTAGATCAGCAGCCCATCGTCTTAATCACTAGGCTACTCAGGGTACCCATTTATCTTCCAACTAATTTTATTGTATGGAAGGATAAACAGCCGGGTGAGCTGCGCGCCTCCTGCCGGGTTCAGTGGATTCATGGTCAGCGATGGTAACTCCATCACCGAGGCTTTATTTTTATATACACACGAGGTAGAGTAAAAAAGTTCGTAAGCTTTTTGCTTGTCAGACACACCTGTCATGTCAGGTTTTACTGCACACCGCCTTCGAAGTAGTTCCCTTCCGCTGTCACACATTTCTGCCAGCGGCCGTACCACTGCTGGAAGTACTCCTGTAGGCCTTTTCCTGCGACCTCCTTAAATGCCGCCTTCGTAGCCTCTTTCACCACCTCTGCTGACTGGAACCTGCGTCCCTTCAAGAGGACTTTCATTCTTGGGAACAGGTAGTAGTCGGCAGGGGCGAGATCTGGAGAGTAGGGAGGTTGTGGAACCACAGTGATGGCATTCTTGGTCAGCTACTCCTGTGCCAAAAGAGATCGATGAGTTGGTGCAGCCAGTTTCCAGATTCTCAAAGATTATGGCGTTTACGGCGAATAGCTTCTCGCAGACGGCTAAGGATGTCTTTGTACATGGTCTGGTTGACCTTACCTCCTTCCAGTATGAACTCCTGGTGAACGACGCCCTGTATATCGAAGAACACCTCCGGCATCACCTTCCCCTTTGAGCCGTCTGCACGAAACGTCTGCTTTCTGGGTGATGAAGGTGACTTCCAGTACGAGGCTTGACGTTTGGATTGTGGATCGAAAAGATAGCACCACGTTTCGTCGCCCGTGATAACCCTGTTCACAATACCTGGATCACTATCGACTCTGTCAATCATGTCCCCGCTAATGAGGGACCGATCTTCACGCTGATCCTCTCTGAGATTTCGTGGGACAATGTGGCCACACACACGATGCATGTTAAGGTCATCGTGCAGAATTTGATGGCACGTGCCATGTGACGACACCAACGATTTTCGCGACTTCGTCAATAGTTCGTCCACGATCCTGTCGGATGATCTCGCAAACACGGTCAGTGGTTTGCTCATTACGAGCTACCGCTGGCCTTCCCTCGCACGGGTCATCCTCCAGTAATTGTCGGCCGTCCTTGAAACGCCTAAACCATTTGTACACTGCACTCCGACACATGGCCTCATCCCCGTAGACTTCCCTGATCATGCCATAAGTTTGTGAAAATGCCTTGTCCAGTCGTACACAAAACTTAATGTTCGCTCGCTCCTCAAAATGCGACACCCTAGAGCGCCGAGTTCTGAAAATAACAAAATTCGCCGAACCGAACAGACGGTAGTGCCTTCCACGTTCTTTGCACACTGACTGAGTGCTCCCGCCAGATTGAGTCTGCCCACACCTTCCTTACATATCCACGCATGCACAGACATGAAGACTCGCGCAAGTACTGAGTCGTTCGGCGGCTGTTAAAAAAGTTCACGAACTTTTTGACTCTACCTCGTATATTAACGTGACAGAAAGTAAAATTTAAATGCTGATATAAAAAATATTGTGAATGTAAATTCGTTTAAAACCAAGTTGAAATCTCGATTAATAATGGCATACTAATAAAAATCTAGAATTAATTTATTCACTTATTCACTTCTCGTGTGTAATCTAGGATTGAAGACGCATTACTCGTGATTGTTCAATTCTTATCTTTCATATATAATAATGATTTCTTTGTATGAATGTATTGGTATAATACCTTCAATAATGACCTTGCATTTGTTATATCGATTATGATAATTTAAGATTAATACATACCTTAACTATTAATAATACTTATTTATTATTAATAATAATTATGTTTTATTTTTTAATAAGAGCTCAGTAAAGCCTAAAGCTTAAGGGCCAAATTAAATAAAATATAGTCCGGTTTCACAATTATTTATGTTGTTGTAAATTGTAAACAATGTATTAATTTTATTATTAATAAAGGTTATTCATTTAATCAATCAAAAAATATCGTAATTTCGAATTTTAGATCCAGTACGTTTAATAAAAGTGATTTCCAGTGAGTAGAGAAGAAATAAGTTTTTAGTAAGGTGTGTGTTGTTCTTTGGCTCTTTTTATAGATATCTTTGCAGTATTTATGTTGGAAAAATATCTAAATACTATATGAAGGTATCCTTATCAGACTCATAATTTGCGTAGATTGGAGTTATATATATATATATAAGCAAACAACCACAAGGAAAAGGAAACACAAAGTCCGAGCGCTTTCGTGATATATTCACATTATCAAGGAAGAACAGTGCATATATATATATATACATACAGTGGCGCTCATAAATACTGGTACAGAAATAGTTCATTTATATTCGTCCTTATCTTTTGTACCATGCGTAGGATAGTTATGAAAAGTTTACCGGTCGTTTGAAAAAATTTTACAAATAAATAAATTTAGTTTAACGCCACCATATAATGTAAAACATCCAAGAATTTGAGGAAAATAAAAAAAAATAAATTGCAGAAGTTTTCGTACATTTATTTACATAATTATTTAATACTTTGTACGTCCATCTTAGGCTTGAAGAAGAAAAATTTTTTGGCTCTTGGCCGTTTATTGATCAGATACTGTTTGGCAATTCTGAATTTTTAGAATTTTCTCCGTGAATCTTCGTGGAAGACGGATGACTACGAGTCATTAGTAAACAATGGTAAGCAATGGGTCGTCGTGGTAAAGATCTTAAGAGATTTGTTATTGCTGCACACGAGCCTGGAAAGAGTTATAGGAAGATAGGAAAAGAACTTCGAATTCCATTTACGACAGTTGCTGCAGTTATAAAGAAATGAAAAATAATCAAGACGGTACCAAGGTGTGGATGACCTTCCAAGATTTCATCACGTACAACTAGACTGGTTGAAAGAATGGCCGCTGCGAATCCACGAGTGACTAAAAGTGATATTTGCCAAACATGAAGACTAAGATCGATGTCCATTCCTCTACTGTACGTCATGAATTGAGAAAGAATGGTCTGCGTGGAAGAATTGCACGGAGAAAACTTCCGCTACGAAGAGCGCGTAAAGAATCTCGTTTAAAGCGCGCCAAGGGTAATCAAAATGGAGCACCGACAATTCAGCGCAAAGACAATTCAGCGCAAAGACAATTCAGCGCAAGTCAGTACAGTTAAAAGTTTAGTTAAAAATAATAAAAATAAATCGCAATAAATAAAAAAGAGAAAAATTTGTATTTTTATATATATGCTAAATTGGGTCTGTATCGAAGGAGTGACATTTCAAAGGAGTGACATTTCAAAGGAGTGACATTTCAAAGGAGTGACATTTCAAAGGAGTGACATTTCAAAGGAGTGACATTTCAAAGGAGTGACATTTCAAAGGAGTGACATTTCAAAGGAGTGACATTTCAAAGGAGTGACATTTCAAAGGGGTGACATTTCAAAGGGTGACATTTCAAAGGAGTGACATTTCAAAGGAGTGACATTTCAAAGGAGTGACATTTCAAAGGAGTGACATTTCAAAGGAGTGACATTTCAAAGGAGTGACATTTCAAAGGAGTGACATTTCAAAGGAGTGACATTTCAAAGGAGTGACATTTCAAAGGAGTGACATTTCAAAGGAGTGACATTTCAAAGGAGTGACATTTCAAAGGAGTGACATTTCAAAGGAGTGACATTTCAAAGGAG